>CM053601.1:150455006-150533246 GCA_028646575.1 Pseudocheirus occidentalis | reverse complement strand
AAGGAAGGAAGGAAGGAAGGAAGGAAGGAAGGAAGGAAGGAAGGAAAGTAGCTGTTATTAAGTGTGTCCCAGGCACTATACTAAGCACAGTTGTATGAATTTTAAAAGTAAACAAAAATAAAAACGAAGGAGGAATAGAGAGTATATGGGACAGTCCAGTATTTGCCCCTAAAGGAGAAGGCAGACTTTTGGAGAGAGATGAAAGGGAAACAGGACCCTGGTGGTGGTGATGGCAGCCTGAGGGATATAGTCCAGCAAAGGACCACAGGGGAAAATGCAGCCATAGTAGACATCATGGACATTCTCCCCAGAGAAAGGGCTTCCTCCTAAGATATTGGTGCTATGGAGTAATACCCTATTCAGCCCATACTATTCTTTGACTCTGCCCAGTGGCACTTTATTTTGATGGGTATTATTTATTTGAAATGAAGACTTCATACAAGTTCAATTCCTCCCAATTATGGCATGATTTTTTTGTTACTGCTTAATAAGATAGCCATCTAAATGTTGATTGTCCAAAAAAAAGTTTATGCCTATTTTGTTATTTCATTGCTATGATGTCAGCTGTGAGGTTTAAATACCCCTCTACATTTTTAGCAATGCCACTCTTAAATTAATATACACCCACTCACTGGCATTTGGAAGTCACATCATAGAAATACAAATATATCCTCTGATATGAATCCCAGGGGACATATAATTCCACCACTTTCAATGCAGCTTTTTGCCAGAAAGGTTACAATTCTATTTATTCTGAAACATTATAAGTGATATATTTTCCATGTTCACCTTTGAAAATCAACAGTTTTTCATTAAATAGATACTAACCAGGTAGAACAATAGCAAACCTCCAAAGCAGGTAAGACCAGATTGGTAACTTATATGACCAGATCCCTAATATGTGCGTTCATCCTATCAATAATAAACACACGCTACTAAAAAGAACATGGCAAATAAAAACTCTAAAATAAAACTGAAAATTGGTTTATTGGTGCCACTATTGGCTGAATGACAAATATCCAGAACAAATTTCAGGTAGCAGATGGCTCAAATAGTGTACGTGCAAGAAGCAGGCAATTTCAATTATGTCTGAACATCTCAGAAACATGAAAACTTGTCAATTTCTATTTTTTTTTAAATTGCATTTGATAAATCCTACTATCCTGTTAATGTAACAGCAAAAAAACCTTAACAATATCATCCTTGTGCTCACTTCATGGATAATTTTATAATGAGGATTAAATGATTTTGTGTGACAGGATAGAGCTGCCCCAAATATTCATGCTTGGAAAGTGGAACAATTAATTACTCCAAATAGGGTTCCTCTAGGTAGTTTCTGAGAACAGGACTTTGCTTCAGCTTTTATTTACAAAAATAGATGTAAGAATCAAATTGTACACACCAGTGCTTGCTTGATCTCTCTTCCTCTCTCATCCAGGCTTGAACCCAATATAAATGAAACAAAGACGATCTATTCTAAAAGCACCAACAGAGGTGTGTGCTGGTTCATTTTACTTCAGAGAAGGGCGCTGAATCTAACCAGATCTTTTCCTTTCTCATTCAGATACATTCTGTGTTACTGAGACCTACATAGCAGAATAAATCCTCTAGGACTTATAATAACCCCAAACCAACTTCACTTAGTCAAATAGGGATTTTGGTTGCCACACATTTCATTCTGCTATTGACTTATAAAGCTCAAAACAAAGTACTGACTCCTTGGCAAAAATGGGTCAAAATTTCACTCAATGAATTGATTTACTTCCTCCAGATCACAATAATTCTCCCTTATGTAGTTCCTGTTAAAAAAAAAAAAAACTAATGGCTTAAAAGGATGGTGGGTTTTGCCAAGAAAGAGCAAAGGTACCCAAGATCAAGTTAGGACTGTACTCTCTTGCTTGCTCTAATAATATTTAAATGCCACTGACTCCTTGAGTGATGGGCAAATCACTAAACCTCTCTGGTCCTCAGTTCCTCATCAATAAAATTAGGGACTTTGACCACTAGGCTTTTAAGGTTGCTTCCAGCTCTAGGATCTAAGGCATATCGAACTAATTTTTTACAATAAAATTGGGTTCTCTGCAGTGCTGCAAAATAGAGTATGATTTTCTTAAATTAACTTTTTTTTACATACATTGTATTGGTTTATCTGTGTTTCCTTTCCAGTACAATGTAAGCTCTTTGAGGGCAAGGTTCATTTCATTTTTGCCTTTGACTAACCCCAGGACCTAGACCCGTATGTGACACATAATAAGTACATAATAAATGCATTTTGAACAAATATAGACTTTCTTCATTTATTTTTAGTTGTCCCCCATTCCCTACATTGTTTTTAATCAATTGTGGTATTATTCTTGTTCAGCTATTTCAGTTGTGTCCGACTCTTTGTGACCCCATTTGGGATTTTCTCAGAAAAGAAAATGAACTAACTTGCCATTTCCTTTTCCAGTTCATTTTACATATGGGAAAACTGAGGAAAGCAGGGTTAAGCAGCTTGCCCAGGTTCACACAATTAGCACATGTCTAAGACTGCATTTGAACTTAGGACTTCCTGACTCCAGACCCAGCCATCTATCCACTGTACTACCTAACTTCCCCTTCAAATCAACTTATATTAGGAATTACTATCTATTAAAAAGATATTCTATGGATTTAATTTTATACCAGTCAAACAATCAACAAGATACTTTACAGAACTAGATACAATTATAACAGAATTCATTGAGCAGAAAAAAATATCTGGAACTTCAGGGGAAATCATTTTAAAAGTGGAAAGGAAGGGAGAATAGCACTCTCAGACTTCAAACTATGTGATAAAGCAGGAGTCATAAATACCATTTGGTACTGGTTAAGGGAGAAAAGTATATCAACAGGACAGACCAAACAAGGGAGAATGATAAATAATGGAACTCCAAAACCCAGTGTTTGATAAGCCTGAAATCCTCGGTGACTTTAGTTAGAAAGGACTTCCTATTTGAGAAGAACTGTTGGGAACACCAGAAAGCAGTCTGGCCCAAATTAAACTTAGACCAACATCTTATACCACATTATACAACAAATCCAAAGTGGAAATGAGACCTAAATAATAAACATCATTACTTTAAAATTTGGAAAAGAAGCAGATCATATACCCCTTCAAAGCTACAGGTAGAAGCTGAATTCTTTGCTGAAAGAGACAGATGGAGGCAATTACAAAAGATGAAGTGAATGGTCTTACATGAAATTGAAAATAACTCACACAAACAAAATAAATACAAGCTAAGAGAGGAAGAAAAATTATCAATTGGTAAAACATCTTTGTATCTCTAATCAGGGTTTGATATCCAAGATGTATAGATGAATAATGGAAATAGATAAGATTGAAAACTATCCCCCAATAAAGAATTGGTCAAGGACATGACCAAGTAATTCTGAAAGGAAGAATTTGTAAACCATTAACAACCATTCAAAAGAATGTTCTGAAGTACTGATTTTTTTTTAAAAAAGGAAAAAAAAATCAAAATGACTCTGAGGTTTCACTTCATATCCAGTGAATTGACAAAGATAAGAATAGTCATTTTGGAGGGATTGTAGAAAGACAAGCACACTCATGAATTTTTAGTGGAGTTCTTAATTTTCTAAACATTCTATAAAGTAATTTGTAATTATGCAAAAGGGGGGGGGCACTAAAATGTCCATACCTTTTGAGTCAAAGATTCCCCTTTTAGATATATGCCCCAAGAGGCCACTGATCAAAAGAAAGGCTCCATGTACTCCAAAATACTGATAGATGCACTTATTATACTAGCAAAGAACTAGAAATAAAGGAGGTTTCCATTGATTGGGGAGCGGCTAAACAAATTATGGGATATAAATGTAATGAAATTATTATATTACTGTAAGAAATGACAAACATCACACATAATCATAAAAAGCCTCATATGAACTGATGCAAAGTGAAGTAAGCAGAGCCAGCAAAGAAATATACATAGTTGACTGCTGTAACCTAAATGGAAAGAACAATCACAAGCAATTTTAAAAATGAATGTTTTGAAATACAAAACAAATAATAAATTTGACCCCAAAGGAGATTAATAGCAAATAACAACAATAAAAAGAGCCAGCATTTATAAAACATTTTAAGGTTCACAAAGTGCTTTACAAATGATTTCATTTTATCCTCACAACTAGTCTGAGAAGTAGGTGATGTTACTACCTCCATTTTACATATGAAAAACCTGAAGCACAGCGAATTTAAGTGATATCACTTAAAAAAGTCACACAGTGAGTAAAGTATGGTTCTCTTAGATGGGAAAAGGGAAAGGATGCAATAGGAAGTCCATATTATGTTTAAAAAAATTGAAGTCAGCAATAAAATTTATCAAAAACAAAAATTTATAATAAAATAAAGATAAAAAATTTAAATATCCACTTAAAGCAATAGAAAGTCAGCTATTTCATCTTCAATGCAAATTAAAGGTCTAGAAGTCAGCAGAAATGCAAATATCTGCAGATGATCACAGTAAACTTTCCAAAAGTGCTAGGGAAATCAGGTGGTCATTTTAATCAAATATATTCTAAGAGAGCTAACTTTTTTACATCACTCTTGTGCTATCAATTTCCAAAGAAAATATTATATGATCAAAGATATTTAACACTAACACTACAGTGAACACAGCTTAGTCCTTTTTTGATAATTAATAAAGACATGTCAGGATCAGGATCATCATTTGGTTAACAGTGTGAAAATTCATGTCAATGTTCTGCAGATAAGCCAAAATGTTTTTTTTAAGTGAACTCACCTGGCAGAGCAAGCCAAGCGTGTAGGCATTGTATGGAAATCTTTCCACTCTCCCGTACACCAAAGAAAGTGCATGAGCTCTCTGGGGTATTTCTTCCAAAGATGGTGAGAGATGCACCTTGAGCACATTCCCTTCCCCAATATCCCATATGACCAGGGGCATACATTGGTAAGACAACTGAATGGGGTGGTGGAGTAGAACTGTCTGCAGCTTAGGAAGAGGGTTGGGTTTTAGTCAGTGAAACTACCTGGGACAAACCTGCAGCTTTAGCTTCAGTGACACCAGCCCACCATCCCAAGCAGTATATAGCCCATGAGATTTCCATAGATGGATTCCAATGAACTATGATGAACAAGATTCTTCTCTGAGCTCAACTTTAGAAGAAAACAGCAAATTAAAAGTAATTAATGCCATACAATTTTTTTAAAGAAATGAATGTAGTTGTAAGAACATTGGATATTAAATTGAAAGAGATATGGGTTCACATCCTGTTTCCAACCAGTATCACTGTCAGCAAGTTTTTTAACCTTTCTCAATGTTGGTTTCATCATCTCTAACATGGAGATAATAATACCTGTGATGCCTATCTCAGGGGGATTTCTGTGAGGACTAAATGAGATCATATAGGCAACACTCTTGCAAACCTTAAAGTGCCATAAAAATGCCAATTAACATTACTGTTCAGCCTAACCTAAATGGGAACAATAATAGGACCTACCTCACAGGGCAATTGTGAAGATGAGTCACTTGGTCAACAAGCATTTATTAATCACCGACTGTGTGCTAGGTATCACACAACATAATATATATAAATTGCTATATAAATGTTAGCTATAATTAACCCCCATTATCCATTCCTGGAAAATTGCCACTGAAAGTCAATGTGCAAATTTTAGGTACACAATAAACTGAATTATTAGAGAAACACTTTGTCAGGTTCCCTCTACTTATTTGCTAAAGAAGGAAAGCAGATTCACATCATAAACATACTCTCAGCAAGGATTAAAATAAAAGGTTTTGTTAGTGAGGCATCAGTTCCATTCCCTGACCATTCCATTTGGGGGCTGTTCTCTTTTCTAACCATCCCCTCACCTGCATGCTCTGACTACTCTAGGCTCAGACAATAATTCAATGAACATTTTTAAAAATCAGTTCCTGTTTCCAAAAAACTTATGTTCTATAAGGAGATATAATATGTATATCAGATAAGTAGAGATAAGGGAGCACTAACACCTGGGGAGCTTTAAATAGGAGGTGGCAGCTGCTCTAGTACTATCTGAGGCAGCTGGGAGCTGGGAGCACAGTGGATAGAGTGCTAAGCCCAGAATCAGGAAGATCTCAGTTCAAATCCAGCCTCAAACACTTAGTTGTGTGATCCTGAATAAGTCACTTTCCTTCATTTTCCTTATCAATTCAGTGGGTTAGATGATAGCACCTGCCTCAAAGGATGAGGCCCAAATTAAATAATATTTGTAAAAGCACTCAATATAGTTAATGTGCTTTAAAAGTCAAAACTCTCTCATGTTTATATTTTTATCCCCAACACTTATCACAGCTCCAGGTACATCAGCAGCCACATAATGAATGCTTGCTTGGTGTTAGACATAACATGATAATGTCAGTCCGAGTACTTAAAACATTCAAAGAAAGAGACCATTGAAAAGAAAATCCTATTTTTAAAGGCAAAACCTTAAGGTAAATTTAGAATACAGCAAATGACCCAGATACAGGTGACAGCATTTATAATTATCATCAATAAAGTTACAATAAAGTCCTTAGTAATAGAGACTAATAATCCAGTCTCTGTTGATAGCAAGACTTTATCAAAACTGACCACAACAGTTAGCTATTAAGTGTAGGGATAGATGAAAAGGCTAATGAAGCTTCCCAGATTGTTCTACAGGTCAAGATTGCTTACACCCCTAGTCAGTGGCTCTTTCTTCTTCATGAGCATTTTGTTTGACACACCTCTTATGTGGATGTTTTTAAACTGACTGTACTCTACCTCATCCCAACTCTGACCCAACAAATCATACTGTAATGGAGTGACTTAGACCTCTGGGAGTCTGTATAAACAGCCAAGTGTATTCAAAGTCTGCTAGATGCTAGAACAGCATATGTTCTCAGGTGCTTAAATAAGAATAAATGAATAAGGTGATGTCAAAGTAAAAATAACAGTGTATAAGCTTTGATGTTCTTTGTACTTCTTACTAATCCATTCCCTGACCAACTAATTTCCTAATTATTTTCTTTCCTGATCACCCCATCCTCTATTATTCTCTCAAATTCAAGAGGTCCTAATAGAATCCCTGATTTTTAAAAAATATTTTGATACTATACTTCATTATAATTGACTTCAGGGACAGTTAAATGGAGTGGTAGATAGAGCACTTAATTTTGAATCAGGAAGATTCAGCTTTCTGAGTTCGAATCTGACCTCAGAAACTTATTAAGCCATGTGACCCTGGGCAAGTCACTTCACCCTGTTTGCCTCATTTTACTTATCTGTAAAATGAGCTGGAGAAGGAAATGGCAAACAACTCTCATATCCTTGCCAAGAAAACCTCAAATGGGGTCACAAAGAATTGAATAAAACTGAAATGTTGAACAATCAATCAGAAAAAAATGTAAAGAAGGATATACAGGCTTCACCAGACTGCCAAGGAATCCATGACACAAATGAGGTTAAGAATCCGTGCTCCAATCATTTAGTTCCCTGACCATTACATTCCCTAGTCATTACAATTACTCAATTTTTCATGCACATGATATAAAATTATGTATTCGCATTCTTCATAATACTGGAATGTGGAGCTCAAGTCCATTTACATAGGACTATTTTCAATGGTGGAGAATAATTACCCACACTTATATGGGGGCTGAGCTATTGGGAGCTTGAGAAAGGAGAAATCTTTGTTCTTCTAGTTCCCAAGAGAGGAGACACATGGTTCCAAGTCCTCTTCAGGAAGAAGTCACTGGAGGGAGAGGAAAGACTCAGGAAGAAGTCAACATGTAGAGATGCCTGAGCATTGCAGCGAGTACTCAGGTTACAAATTTTTCATTATAGAAATTGCTTTAAAACTTAGCAATATATAAGAAATTACAAGCAGGATGATTTCAGAAAAACCTAAAAAGACTTCCATGAACTGATACAAAATGAAATTAGCAGAACCAGGAGAATGTTATACACAGTAACAGCAATATTATATGATGAAGAACTCTGAATGACTTAGCTATTCTCAGCAATACAATGATCCAAGACAATTCCATTCATCATGATGAATCATGCTATCCACCCACAAAGAAAGAACTAATATCATCTGAATACAGACAGAAGTATGTTGTTTTCCTCTCTCTTTCCTTTCATTCTTTTGAGTCTTATACAAAATGACTAACATAGAAATGATTTACATGATTGCACACATATAAGTTACATCAGATTGCTCACTATCTCAGGGAAGAAAGGATAAATAGAATTTGGAACTCAAAACTTCTTTTAAAAAAGTTTAAAATTTGTTTTAATATGTAATTGGGGAAATAAATAAAATATCATATATATAATGTATACATATATTTTTTAACTTAGCAAGAACTTCAAAGTTGAGTTATGAGCACTAGAAATTCAAGAAATACAATTTGTTAGAATCATGACTTCAAAAGTTTTCATTTCTGTTCTCCTAAATTTCTGAAGAGAGACACATTGTGGCAAAAAGCTGCTTAGCTACTAGTCCAATTAAGATCTATCTGTAACCCAATATACCTTTCTGAATGACCACTCTCCCAACATAAAGAACCTCTGTGTCCACAAAGCCACAAACATAATACAGGACAGCTATGTGGCTAGCCAAAGAAGAAGCCAAATTAGGTGCTTGTGTCCTAGAACATGTCTGCCTCTGTGGCCTAAAGCTGCCAGAAAGTTCAAATTAGCTATCAGAAGCATGGCCCTGGTTTAAATGAACTTTGACCTACTGAAAGAATGCTACGGCAGCAAAAGCTTGACATAATGGAAAGCACGTGGATGTTGGACTCAGGAAGTCCGGGTGTGAGTTCCACTTTTATCACTTATTTTGTGACTTTGGGCATGTTGCTTAATATCTCAGTTGACTCATCTGCACAAATAAGGATAATAACCTTACAGGGTCTTTGTAAAGTTCAAATGAGAAAGTGGATAGTAGATAAAAAGATACCAAAGTACCTTTTTAAATTATTCTTACATTAAGTCATATTGCTGGAAGTAAACACCTGTGTAAGGACTCCAAGTGGAACACAAAATTCTTATCAGAGACATCATCTTTCCAACAGAGGGATAGAAACTCAGGGTTGGAAAGGACCTCAGAAGTCGAGTCCAACCCCCTCCTGTTAAGAGGAACCTCAGGCCCAGAGAGGTTGCTAAATAAGGTGCCCAAATTCACACAGGTGGAGCCAGGATTGAAATTCAGATCTCCTGACTCCATTGTACCTTGCTGCCTTCAATATGGTTGTCATAACTAGCTCTATCTGCCAGATAGAAGGAGCAACACCCAAAGCAAATGCAAAGAAAATTGGGCAAACACCCAAATGTGGCTGGATATACAACTTAGCAGGCAAAAGAATGTGATCGTCTTCTCTACAGAAATAAGGTAGCTGTAGGTTGGGGTTTTGTACCACTCTATAGCCTGATGCTATATTTACTTAGAGAGGCCAATTAATGCACAGTACACCTCTATTTGCCCAGGTTTATCCAGATCAAACCCTTTGTGTAAGACAGATTGGGAGACTGCGGCAAATAGCTCTGCACTCAACTTCTCTATCAAGGTAACTTCTTTATTCCATCAATAAGCAACCTGACAGAAAAACGCAGGGCTACTAACTATAACCACATAAGAAGAAAAATAAATGAGAATGAATGAACAAAGAATCCTGACAAAGATAGTGACTGAAAAAGTGTTATGCTACTTCATGAATTGAAATTAAGTGTAGTTTCTGAGTTTAGTTGGTTACACTGATGATCAGTATTTAGCTCTTAATAAAATACTTTTTAAAAAGAAGCAACAACAGCAACTTGGTATAAAGAAAAAGCCACAATAGACTTGGGACTTGTCTCACATTTGGTCCATTTTCTAGTCTTAGGACTTTAGATAAGTCACTTCATGTCTATGAGTTCCAGTTTCCAAAGTGGTAGAACGGAGCTAATTGTGAGGGCTCAGTTCAATGATAGATGTAAACAGTCCTGCATGAACTGTAAAATATCATATACATGCCAGCTATCAGGATGAAGAGGACGCATTTTGGAAAGATTCTAATATATCAATTTATATGTGGCAGACACATTCATTGGGCACAGCAAGTGCTCCTGAGTACCTCCCATGGGCACACAAGCATGAGCACACACATCATACACATACATATACACACACTTGGGGATCATGGGTTTGGCATGATTCAGGGATTGGGGCTTGATGTAACAATGAAGGCATACTACTCAGTGCTTATAAATGGTGTGCCACGGGGACGATGACAGAGCAGTAAGGGATGCAAGGTAGATGACAGGTAGATGATTATAAGAACACAATGATATTTTTCCTAGGCTGGCAGACCCCACCTAGTAGCCTTGAGACAAAGAGAAACTTTTCTTAATGGATCTGATCTCTCTGTCCCCACTTAGGAGACAATTCCTGAAATTACCCAGATTCAATGAGATCCACTATGCCCAGGCACATTCCTGGGCAATCTGGATATATGGCCACACAGATTTACATTGTACTCCCAATTAACCCAAAGATCCTTTATTCATCTCCTCTTCTATGTGCCATTCCCATTCTTCTTCATCAGTGGGTTTTAATTTTCATGTTCACTCCTTCCTATCCTAGAGACAAGTTAGCTTCTCTACCTGGTGTCCCTTATGAAAAGGAAATACTCACCCACATCAAATTTTTCTCTGAACCATTGCCATCCAGAAATGATGACCTAACATTTTACTGTACAATCCTGCTCCCAGCTTCTAAGGGGATTGAGTAGAAGGGTGCTGGACAAGAGAGCTTCCTTTTCTCTGATCTGGATTCCAAGAAAGCATCCCTAGCTTCCTACACACAATGAGCCTCTGGTTAAGATATGGAGGATTATTTATGATTGATACAGAGTCCATGCCTCCAGAGGGAGGGGAGGGCAGTGAGAAAAATACTAGATCAGCAGTCCAAAGGTCCAGGTCCAAATACCAGCTCTGCCAGCTATTAGCTACACTCTCTGAGCCTCAGTTTCTCAATATATAAAAACAGAGATAATAAAACTTCTACTACCTACTTCACAGAGTTGTTGAGAGGCAAGCTCTTTGTAGGAAGCACTATATCACTAAAGGTGAGTTTTGATTATTGTCACACAAACTCCTATGGCCTCAGTTCACTCAGCTGAAAAATGGGAATCATCAAACCTGTTTTACTTGTTCTGCAGAGTTGTTTTCAGGAAAGCACTTTGCAACATTAAAGTGCCACATGAGTGTGAGCTATTACCACAGAGTTCCCTCTTTCCCAAAGGTAGCCTAAACAGAAAATTTCATTGCTTCAGTGCTTGGAGTATATGTTTTCAAGCTTCATTTAGGCACATTTCACATGAGGACACCCAATGTGTATTTTTTGTACAAATTAAAATGAAAAATTTTCTTCACCTTTGATTTCTTAAACATTAAACTGTCACTTTCTTATAGAGAGTGAGGCAGTAGAAAGAACAAAGGACAAGAAAGAACAAGAAAGAAGTGTCAGAAGACTCTAGGCTTAAGTCACTGCTCTGGTCCCTATAAGATACACATCACTTCCCTCTCTGAGATATGGTTTGTTCATCTGTAAAATGGGAATAATACTTGTGTTCTACACTTCAAAGGGTTGTTATTAGGGTCAAATGAAATGAGATCTACAAAATCCTTTGTAATTATAAAGTCCTCTATAAAGACATCATTATTTTGCTAATAATTAGTGAAATTTATACTGTTAATTAAAAGTAAAGACAAAAAATAATGGACTTAAGCAGTAAACGTAATTATGCAAATAATGCTAAAGCATGTTCTTAAAAAAAACTAATAGCACCCCAAAGAAAGATTGTATTTCAAAGGAAGCAAGACTTCAATTAGTCCACAAGAGATCCATTTCACAAAGCTTTTTTAATAGTAAGAAAATGGATTGATTCTTCTCTAAATCCATGTAGGTGAATTTGAGTTAATCATCTTCCTTTACAATTCCTTAACAAGACCTTAAAAAGCAACTGGAAGAAATTTCTCCTTTAGAAATTTGTGGGGATGGAGACTTGAATGGAGAAGAGCTGAGGAAGAGGATTTGTAGTAGGAAGGCAGATAGAGAGTAGGATCTGGCCCACCCTCCCCTTTTCAGTCACCAAGGAGTATACTCACTAAAGTTGTATGGTCAGATCAGCATAGTTTTCATTAAGGAGACAGGGAATAATAATACTGTGGATTTGTAGAGAACAAGGTAATTCAGTTTTAGCTATGGGAGGGGGGCAGGTAAAAATCAAAATAGGCTATGCCTACAGCCATTTTCACCCTATCTGGCTCAAAGAGTGAACATGTCAGATTAGATGAATGAGCCGACAGCTGCTAACAGGGATTCTAGGTGTGCCTCTTAATTCACTAAAGCCCAGATGTGGCAAAACAGAAGAGAAGCATCATCATTATGGAGAAGAAAAGGCAACATGAAAGGCAAGGGAGGGGACACTAGCTCACACTCTAGAAACTTTATGGGCCAATTGGGACTTCTTCCAGCTCCCAAAGACTCCATACTTGCCAAAGTCGTCCTAGATTTTCTCATTGTATATGTGCCACTTCAGTGGAAGGGGATCAGCACAAGCTTGACATGAAAAGTGGCACCAGGCATCTAGAAGGGCAGGAGGAGGAAGCCTAAGTCCTTCCCAGGTCCCCCAAGAACACTAGCTCCAAGGGAGGAATGTGAGTCATGATAATGACAAGGAACTTCACATTTTGTAAACCTAGAATGGATTTATTAAAAGCTGAAACTACTGTTGCTGGACTTCCTATGTCCATCAACCCAATTAAGATGATTAGAAATAAAATCTTTTTACAAGCCATCTTTACTATTGAGGATCAATCATCTCCACTTCAAGCCTCAGGAGTCAACTTCAATCCATTGTTTCCATGTTATCCAAAAATTCTTCCTTGGGGGCCCAGGCTGAAAGACAGTGTCTCACAGCAGGAAGAAAACTATATATGAAGTCAGAGGACCTGGGTTCAAATCCTAGCTCTTCCACTTGCTACCTCTGAGGGACCAAGACAAGTCTCTTCTCCTTTCTGGCCTTCTATTTCCTCTTCAATAAAAGCTCTAAATCTATGACCTTATGTACCTGGGTTCAAATGCTAACCTTACTGCTTCCTATCTATGTGATCCTGATCAAGTCATTTCCCTTCTCTGTGCTCCAGCTCGCTCTCCTATAAAATGGAAGGAATGAGATGGCCCTTCACGCCCCTTCCCATTCTAAATTTATGATCTCATGCTATTTACTAAATGCTCCTCATCCATGATTTGGTCCATAGAAACATGGCCACCAACATTTTAAGGGAAATTCAGCTGTTCATGTTCAAGAGAAAGAAATCTAACAGCTTCCAAGTTTGTGAGTTGGCAAATTATCACTATCTGAAACTTTCCCCAAACATTCCTCTTTTTTAGACACTTTCCATGGCAATAGTTGGAATGATGAGTACTATCAACTTCTCACCTATTCATCTTTTACTTAGAAAAAAAAATCTGTTCATCTTATGACTAACACCTTGGCATTTAAATGAGTACGGTGTTGCAGCAGGGGGAAAAAAAGAGGAAAAAAATAAAACCTGTATAAATGACAGAGTGTTCAGCCATGAACACATTGTCTTTTATGAATATTATAATCACAGAATCAATAAGCCTACAAAGAAAATACAGGACACAAAACGTGTTTTGTCATTTCTGACGAAGTTATAAAAACAACAGACATTCAATATGCCAAGTGTTCTTCAATCCTTCATAATCATAGCCTTATTGAAGTGAGGACAAAAAGGGTCTAATTGCATAGGAGCAATCTCAATGTAATAGGTTATACACCCAGGCACGGCTGCACAATACAACAAAAACAACGTTCCCTGTGTATAGCAGAATGTCATCTCTCATTTTCAGGCAATTACCTTCTTTCTTGTCAACAGTTTTAATAACCTCCATCATCTCTAAAAGACTTTTGCTTCAGTTAAATAATTTTCAGCTTTTTAATATGCAAATGTGCTTGTTCATATGCATGGGTGAAGTGGCATAGCTACTTGAAATGTGTCAGTACATTGTGGAGCACCTGCACCTCGGGGAAGCTTGATTTAATTGACACCTAATACTATTCATTATTCCACTTAGTGAGCAACTCCTATTAGTCACCTGTAGGCTTTCCTAGAAGCAGCGCTTTGGCCACCAATGGAAAGAGGAATATGCTATAAATAGAATGTCCGGATTTAGTAAAGGGGGGTCACTCCTGGTAAAGCTTTGGGGGGAGGGCCAAGGCTGGGGGAATCGAGAATATTTCTTCCTTTCATTTCTCTCTCTTTTTATGGATTTGTTCCAAAAGGCCAGTGGTAGAACTTTTTTCTATCTCATTTCTATAGATTTGTTATTGTTATAGGCAATATTGAAGGGCAATCCAGGATGGTTCATTTTCTTTCGCTTACTTTCTTTTGCCTTTTTTTTTTTTAACTCCCAGCTCAACAAGTCACTTGGACTTGGAATGATGAGAATTTCTTGGACCTTCTAGAAATACCCATTTGGGGCTTTTTTCCCCCAATAAAACACCAAGAAGCCCCCTCCCTCCCCACACACACACCCCTTCCTATTTCCTCTCATTGTTACCTTATAGGAAAAACTGGACCAGAGTCTCATGGTATAGGAGGAATGGAGGGGTTGGAGTGAATACCCACATCAATGAGATGGCGGCTTCATTGGAATAATGGAGTTTGAAGAAGACTAAGGCCACAGACAGGGCAGTATTTATTCCAGTGACTCTCATTGGCCCTTTGGATTGATTAAAACTGAACTCCTTACGGTCTGCTTTCTGTGAGCTCCATGAATTCTATAAAGCGGTAGGGAAATGCAAACTCTCTGCTACTTATTTAGCGGTCCACAGCAATCACTGATGTTACCATTTAGAACCACTACCGAGGAAAGCAAGTGGCTACTTATTAAGCCGCTATTGTGAGGAGCAGTGCAGCAAAAGCTGTTAAAGCATCCGCTAAGAGAATTATAAGGCATATGGGATTTTGTGTATTTGCTGCCATTAATATACTAAATGTGGACTGAGAATGATTACAATTTAAATCTATTAGGCTTTCCCCCCTGTATGAAAATAGGAGGATTACCACTGAAGTATGCATGTGGACCTGATGATATTGGGGTCGCTTCTTTACCACATGGTCTGTGACCTTATTTGCTCAGGCCACATTTCTTTCCAGCATTAATGCATTTGTTAGTCCCAGAAGGCTTAAACTACAGATGTTTAACATCCTGCTTATGGACAGATCATCTGGAATACGTAGTGAGAAATCTATACTACTTATTAGTATATATTATGAGTGTAACAGAGATTTAATAGCCCGTTCAAACTAGATTAGTGAAACCATAGCTCAAAAAATGTATCATCTTTAATGGAGATACACTCAGAAACCTGGGGGAAAAAAATAGAACGAAAGCACGTTTTTCGTCTTTAATGTAATTTTAGGACATCAGAAGATTTTGCTACTAATTGATGTTGTTTACATAATAGAATAAGAAACATTAATTACAGTCTTCAATGTAAACTACAGACTCTTTTTTATGGAAAGGGGATTTATAAGTAAGGTGGTAATCTGGGCTCTTTTAAAGGCTTATCTCTAACACACTCAAAGTGATCATAAATCACATTAAAGTCTAGGGATCCAAAGAGGACTGAGGTGAGAGTAGAAAAAAAAAAATGAGTCCTCCTAACCCCCAAATCCAATCATTTCTAAAGTAAATGGGGCAGGAGGAAGGGGGTGGGAGAGAAAGGAGGGAGGGAGAGCAGTGGTCAACTAGACCTTTGTTGGTATCCCCCAAAATGTAATCTCCAAGCTGAAGAATGGCAGCTGGCAGAACAGCTGGTGAATAGGATTAATGTCAGAAGAAAGAAATAAAACTCAACATATGTCCAAGCCTGCGGTGCTGGGACTGAGCATGATTATACCCCGACGGATAGCCTGCATACAGCTGGAAAGTGCCACTGGGCCATGCTTCTCTACCCCCACAAGGTCATTGCTAAGAAGAACAGTTAAGGTCTAAATAGTGAACTCAACTTTGCCTGGAGAACTCAGAGTCTGGTTACAGGGAGAACCCCAAGTTTAAAGTGACTTATATTCTGAATAGAGCTAACCCTCCATGCCCAGTTTGTCACCCCACGAAGCAAATGAAAAGACAGATTAGCATTAAAGCTAACAGATTGCACTAATGTAAATATAATTTTTAAATCGTTTAAACCACTTAATCTCATCTCAATCACATCAAATATGTTAGAGCAAACATATTTCCACCTTTCAGTCAGAGTTCAAACAGGCACCGGAAGGGGGGTGGGGGTGGAGGAGAGAGGAACCTTCAAGAGATCCAACAAGACAGAGTTTTGTAAATTGTCAATGCTTTTCAAAGTTAACGTTTTTACTTTTTTTTAATTATAAGGTCTCAACTGACAAAAAAAAATTTAAGAAGCATATTTTTTTTTGGCATCACTATTAGTTTTCCAAACTGCATAAGAAAAGCTATTCTTCCTAACCTGTACCCATGTCACAATTCACTGGCTTCACTCTTTTGTAATTGTATATGAGGGATGGACACCGGAATTTTACTGCTGGAACTAGTTACAGTGATAAACAGTAACCACGTGGAGTGGACATTACTGATGGATGAGAAAAGGCTTTGATATTTATAGAAACTTGGATGGAATGAACTTGATCCAATTGTTTCCTTATTTAACAATCATTGTAAACATTTCTTTTCCTCCTCAAATGAAGGACCATCATCACTGAGAGAGGATGGCTGCATACAACTCTGTCTTTTCTTCCTTTCAGGGCCTGAGTCAACTTGAGCTCAACAAATGTGCCCACTTTATCAGGAAGTGAACAAATCACCTCTCTATATTTAAGCAGGCAGAATTCTCCCTGCATTCTTTTGATAAAGGCAAAAAAGGGGGGGGTGCAAAAAGGCAGGGAAGATAGAAGGTCTTGTTTGCTTCATGCAGGATACAGCTCTTTGGATGCAAGAGCAGAGCTCCACACATACATGAAAAACCTAAGCAGGAATCCAACCACCAGCTGCCCACTCATCAAATTGCCCACTCTGTTAGGAAGACGCATTCTATTTTTCAGGATCAGAGGGACTTTAAAGAGGCTAACCACAACATTGCCCAGCTTAGGCCTGACACATGGACACTGAAATGAATATTCCTCAAGAGCAGGAATTCTTAACTTGGAATTCATCAATCTGTATGTATATATAAGATGTTAGTAATGTTATTTCAATGTAATCAGTTTCCTTTGTAATCCTATATTTTACTTTATGCATTTAAAACAGTCTTTAGGCTCTACCAGATTGCCAGTAGGGTCTATGACACGTAGATCCCCTGCTAAAGAGAGTGACAAACAATGTGTACCATACTGTCTGATGAGACACACAAAGTGTCCACCAAATTTATTCATGCTTTTCTCTCTCTTGATTACTTATTGATGCATGTCCACAGTTTCTTTCAAGGAAGAAAGACCCCCCCCGCCCAAACTCAAGGATAACATAAAGAAGTATTAAGAATTCTTTTTAAAGCATGTTTGTTTTTAAATACAATTTAATATTTTTAGTTCTTATAAAATTATTTGCTAATCATCATGGCCAATTGAAAAGTCTTCTCTTCTTGGATAAGATAGTCTTGGTCCTCTCAAATGGCTCTTTAGATAATCCCTCAGGTTAAGAAACAGAAGAAAAGAACAGTGTTTTATTACTAAGTTTTTCCTATTTTGTCTTGTAGACAATGTAAAAAAAAAGACAAAGGAAATCTCCATTTTATTAATTTTCCAAGCCATCTAAAAAGTAGGAGATAATGATGATTTTAAATGACTGTCCTTTCTCTGGGTGTTTTTATTTAAAATCTCTACTCAGTCTACAAAACCTCCCCAGTAGTTGGAATTAAGAGGGTTTTTTTTTAATGATGTTATATCGACACAGCTCATAGGTCTAAATCACCCTAAGCCAAACATGTAATACCCAGGAGAACCAGCCGTTTCTGGAAAATAGAACTGCCAGAGAGGCCAGCATATACTGCAAAGAAATGTTTGAAAGAGGTTGTCAATTTTTATGCTGTTATAATGGCCACTAACATTTCTTTAAAATGCCAATATTGTATGACTGGTGCTTTAAAGGCATCCATATTCAGCATTTTCTGATCTCCTTATGCTCTGACGAAAATGTTTTTATTTGTCATTACAGAAAATGGAAAGAAACCTACGTAGCTTATTAATATATCCTGAATTGTTTAAGAGGAATTTAAGATATGAGTTAAAAGAATTTCATAATCTTAATTTCAATTTCTCCTTTTCATTTAATAGTAGACATTCATTAGGACCCACACACTGTAATAAATTATAATAATTTCAAACAAGAATTAAATTACTAGGTACCTAGTGAAAGAGCCATTTTTTCTTAGGTACCCTGTAATCTAACTGTCAGATTTAAAATCTATTCCCAATCAACTCTTCACAACATTCACATTTATTCATCTATGTTAAATTAATAAAAGGTGTGAATAATACTGACAAAATTGATCATTATTGTTCATGTAGATTTAGAAAATTATAAGGTAATCTAAAATGTAAAAGGAATTGAGAGAAACTATTAAGGTTCTTATAAATAAATTCATCCTATGCTATTTTTTCAAATCAAGACAAACTTCTGTGAGACTTATTTAAATTGACTATGCAAGATAGTTGATAAATGGCACATTTTTAGAGCATAACCCATTTTTATTATTTTTGACACATATGAAAAGTGTACAAAGACTACCCTTCAATATCAATGGTAGGAAGTTATGCTCAGATAATGCTGGTCAATAACACCTACTGCCCAGTCCCATTCAGTTCATAGTGAATGTGATATGCAGAAGAGAAATGGAAGCTAGACCTATCCACAATGGGATAAGAGAGAACATGCATGTGCACAAGCTCTGATGGGATTGACAACAACCCCCTTCTTTTTTTCTCTGGGTACAGTAGTATAGGCATAATTATCATCTGGACTATCAAAAGTAACTACTAATTATGTTTACTTATATCCTTATACAGAACAGACTTTCTATAACCGTCGATCTTGTCATTTGCACATTTGCCATAATTCCTACCATCTAACCTTGCTGACCCTCCTCCCCCTTAACTGGGATCCCTGCAGATAAAGTAAAGCATGCCAACATCTGTTCCCATTCACACCGATTTTAATTTACAAAAAGAGCTTGGCTATTTTCAGAGCAGACTCCAGAGCACAATGACAGATTTAGGGCCTGTAATGGGGTTGCATTTCTCCTGTGTCAGCATTTCCGACTCCCAATGACTAGATTCTGAGGGGTCACAACAAAGGAATCATTGAAATTAAAGCTTCATTATGGCGATTTCTCCCATCCCTACCTAGCTGTAACTACAACAGAGAGCATTTCATCTTCTTCAATGAAACACTGGTAGTGATGGTGGTGGTGGTGGTCATCGTGGCATTGAGCAATGGTTCCAATTTTCAAGTGCCAGGGCAATGATAAAGACATAATCTCTCTGATTCTAGGAAATTCCAGGCGGGGGCAGTTCCAACACCAACTTTTCAACGTCTTAACTTTTTTTTTTAAGGTCAAGGGTTCTTAACCTTATTTTGTGTATCTTGGACCCCTTTGGCAATCTGGTCACTTTCTCAGAATAATGATTTTAAATGCATTAAATAAATTGGCATTTAATTTAATTTAGTGGTATACCACTGAAATATAATTATATAAAAAAAAGTTCATGGGAGCTAGGTGAAGAGGCCCTATTTTAGAGACTTCTTGTTGAGTGCTATACACAGTCAGTGTTTAGGGTTGTTGTTGTTGTGTTTGGGTTTTTTAGTTTATCATCAGTCTTTCACTTTTGTTGAATATTGTGCCATTCAGTGCACTTTCACACAGATTACCTCAACTGACATTCAGTCTCAGACTCAAAAAAGTCTCTACAACAGGAGGCTTCTTCATCCATGTGTTCCTTTTGACTCGCTTTCTCTCTCCCCACTCTCCCTACCAATGGATGTAAAGAAAGTTTCCCATCCCTGGCTCCCACCCCTGCCATTTCCTTGGGTAATGTCAAGTTTTTAAGATATGCAATATGAAGAGCAACTTGGGGAAACAATGCACAAGTTGTGTTGTAATCAAATAACAGCAACGACACGAGCAGCTGAGCCTAAAGTAGATGGGCAACCGCATGCCATGCAGTAATCAGCACTGTTGACTAATCAGAATTTGAGACACTAGAAGGTAATAAGGGTATTATAAAGAATGGCTTATTGAAGGAGCAGCTGTTTATGTGTAGCTCACTGTTTAAATGAGTTCCACTAGATTGCCATGGTATGTTTTGGTGAAAATGTTTAACTCCTTTTAAAATGATCATTAGAATGGGCCTAGCAAGTACCGACTCACAACTGTGGGGGTAGCAAAGCACCAGCTCAGGTTGGAGAATTTTAAGAGCCAATATCTGGGTTTTGGAAGCTTCGACAGAAGCCTTGCAAGTCAACAGGAAAAAGATTCATTGCCAAGGTCTTCATTTTCCTTTTGTGAAGTTTGGATATCAGGTCTGGGCCATGTGCACAGAGGCTTGCCGTGGGCAGAGAGATGAGGTGGTGACAAGACAGAGGAGTGTACAGGTAGAAGGAAAAGATTAAAAGGAAAAAGAAGCATCAGTAAGGACAGGTTATAAATTGGAGCAGATCTATGGGAGTGTTCTATAGAGATGAAATATACTATATATATATATATAGTATATATGTACACACACACATATCTATGTGTGCTTGCATGTATATATATATACATATATATACGTGTGTATATATGTATATATACACATACACACATGCAAACACACATAGATATGTGTGTGTGTGTGTCCCCTGTCAGCACAGAGAATGAAATACTGGATTTTGTTTGCAAATTAAGTTCATCCAAATACTTTTGCGTGTGACTCAAAAATAAAAACTATCCTATTATCCATAAATTAGGAAAATTCTTTTTTCTAACAACTGAAAAAAATCCCCTATAAAATCAAAACATTAAACAGTGAGACTATTTCAGAAAATTTCCCACCATCTGGTTTAAAACCATTTGCCAGAGTTATACAGTGTGTGTGGGTGTTGTGCTTTGTTTTTTACCTTATTTTGCCCAGAAAACCAATGTCTACTGTTGCTTCTCACAAGTCTCTACAATTAGAATGTAAAGGGAACAGGGTGGTCATTCTTTAAATCTATTGCAATACATTATGATAAATATTTAATTTCGACAGCAAGTGTTCGGTAATATTTAAAAGCAGCAAGCAAGCGGTGGAAACTCTGCTATCTTTTGTAACAGTTCACATGTCAAGCTGGCAAAGTGCCCACGGTGTAAGGCAGGGGGAAAAAATCTATTGAATGTCTGCCCCACAAGGCGACATGAAGCTTGATTGGCAGAAAGCAGAGAGTGGCTTTTGATCATGTGTCCTAACAAGCAGTTCCAGCTCCTGTCTTTTCGGCTGATCGGCTCCACATTACCTATTCAAACAGAAGTGACAGGACACTGTACTACTCTCTGGCTGGAGTCTCACGCAGTGGGAGCTATGCTGGAGACAGAGCCACTGATTAAATATATCACTTTTTCAAGACAAGCAGGTTGTCTGAATCAAAGTTGGACAGAATAGACTCAACATTATTAAAAGAGGATATAAAACTGGGATTGAATGATGTTCAGCCAGTTTGCACAGCCTCAGGGATTCCCAGGCTGACAAGGGGAATAAGGAACAGCAGAACTCGTAAAACAGGGTCAGAAATTACCTATGACACCTTGGCCATTTTCCCATCACTTCAGGGCCACTGGGTTTCAAAGTCTGTAGCCTCTTTTTCACTGCCCCCCTTTTCCTTTTTTTTCTTAATAATTTTAAATTATTTAGTAGGAGGGGAGGATTGAAGAAGAAAGGAGAAAACATATAAAAAGCATATTTGTTGCAGGTTACTAAATGTAGTTGTAATAGAAATAAAATATTATAACTGTACCCTTTGCATCCAGTTTTTTAAAATACAGCAATAGAGCATCTAACCAGGACATCAATTTGAAGATATTCATAGCATTATTTGGTATTATACAACACCTTTAAAATCTAGGAATATTAAGCAAAGATATTGTGTGGTTTAACTAATTATATTTCCAAAGAGTCTTCCAATCACTTTAGTGTAACATAAATGCTAATTATTATAAAGGGCTAAATAAAATAGTTTTTTTCAGTCCCTAAAACACTATCTTACACATAGTAGGTGCTTGCTTAATAAACGTTGGTTGAATTGTTAGCTATTAGATATCATGCAACTCTATGTTATGATATATATGTATGTTTCTACCTACATATCACTGAAAACATTTTTCCAAATTATACTCATAAACACAGGCCTTTAAAATGTATGGGAAATGTTGAATAGGAATTTTCTGTTTACTAAATTGTATCTGATTCTTTCAATTACTGTACATGGTTTCCTATCATCTCTGATATATTATCAGCTATCAAAGTAATGCCATCGAATAACATTTCTAAAGGTGTTTTAGGATTAGAAAAAATAAAAATAAATGTCCAAACAAGGAGAAAACGGAATAACCATCTAGCAAGAAATGAAGCTATAATGAGGCAAAATATCAAGTCATAATCTTGAACCAATCAGTGAAACTCAAAGAAAGACACAATAAAGAAAGTGGAACGTTGGGTGTTGTCTTGAGCAGCCCTTCCTTCCCGGGGTTTTTAATTCCCCACCAAGTACGGGTGTGAAATATATGGACATTTTTATTTTTCATGGTGGCACACGCTGCCAGTGCCCTGAAACACTTTCGCTCCCTCTGTTAGTTTTCACCTCATTGTAAATATTTAATATCAACCTGCTTGTTGAGTATTTAAGATACGATGAAGAGATTAAATACTCCTACCCAGATCAAGACACAGGTTGAATAGAGACATGCAAGGAATTAGAGCTATCCATGAAACAGGGCACTCACGGAATGCTAAGGAAGGCTAGAGGAAGGGAAGGCTACATTTGTCAATTACAAAGAAATAGTTTGTACTCATTAATTTGGGAAAAATACCATTAGACTTTAACAGGCTGCTCCTTAGTTAGATTTCTTCCTATCTCAAAGTTTTCTTATTTAACGCTTGATGTTAGGCCCCAGTTAAGGAATGTGTCATATCTCAGAATGATCTTATTATAAATAGCATTTGAGTTGCCATCTGTACTCAACACATCCCATTGTCCTAAAGTGATAAATAAATGCAGATTAATCAAATACGCATTTTGACTGTATGAAAAACAACATTCCATGACATCTGGCTTCTGTACTATACAGCTACTCAGGGCTTCTGAGGATGATGATGACGACGCGAAAGATGATGGTGGTGGTGGTGGTGGCAGCTGTTATTCATAGTTATCAGAGACTTTGTTATGCCTAAACAGTATAATTTAAGCACTATTTTATTTTAATAACCTAATAGTTCCTTTAAAACTGGAAACATGTTGTAGTGAAGATGAGGGTGCTTTGAGCCTATATGAGTTTGAAGGCTGGATAGCAAATTGTGATAATACTGTTAAGCAATGCTGACTACATTTATGCCCCCTGACAGACCTAAACCTCATATCCAGTTCTCACCAGGTTGGGTAAAGGTAACTGGTTTACCCATGAAGCAGACTCTTAGGAAGTCTTCACTTTGGTGAAGTAGTAGGAAAGAGGAATAATAACAATAATAACTTTCGGATGCTGGAGAAACCCAGTATATTTGAAATTTTGATTAAGAGTTCTGTTTGACAAAATTGGATGAAAAAGGGAAAATATCATTTTGAGTTATTGGCAATGCCACCCCAAACCAGAGCACGATGGCACAGGGGATGCATCACTTTATCTGCAGAGGAGTGAATTCTATTTACAATGTTTTCCCTTTGGGGAGCAAGGGTTGGGAGGGGGGAGCTGCTAATGTGGCTGGTGCACTACTATGGGTAATGACAGACAAAGTCTGCAGATGTATTACACCAGAGTACAGAAAGCCGACAAGCTCTGACTAAATGGCACTCACACATTCCCCTTCCCCATCAAAATGACTGGGCGTCACCCATGCTCTCCCGGCCCTTATCTTGACTGCGCTGTGCCAGGAGGGGGTAAAAGGGGAAGAAAAAGCCGTCTGATATTTTGCGCCCTCACAGAATGAAGACTTTCTCTTCAAAAAAATGATGATTTCCCCAAATAATTAATTATTTTAGCCACTGTATTATTGCTTACAGTAATACACAGCAATAACATTTACATTGATTGAATTCTGTTTCCTTAATGTGAAATTTGTTTGGGGTTAATTAGCACGGCTGAGGAATAAGCTTAATAATTTTATGTTGTTTACACTGGAGGCAGTTTTCCATGAGCGCTGCTCAGGGAGGAAGTGACATCTTGGAGTTTCAGACAAAACATGGAGGTAGAAGCAGCTGCTCTCTCTGGGATAGCGGGCCTCCTCCACCAGCCTCCCCGTGTCTCAGGAGTACTTCCTGATGGCAACAATACAGAGTTGTCAAAATTATTATTTTTTTAAGGCTGATAAGTTTTCCAAAGCCAACACCAAAGCTCGGGGATAGGTGGAAAAAGAGAATCTATCCAAATTTAAAATGTACCTAACGTTAGACATTTTTAGTGTCTTTCTTTAAAGAAAGGCAGGCCTAATTAGTTGTCTCTCTAAAATGCGCACCTAGCATTTTTATTATGTATTATAACATTTTGCTCAGAGCTGACATTTTTATTCTGACAAGCACTGTCTGGAGAGCTCTCAATAAATAATACATTTACAATTTTCAGTAAATAAGCAGTGGACACAAATCGTTACCCTTACTTACAGCTGCCCCTCTCTAATAGCGCTTTTACAAAGAAGGTGACTATTCAGTCTAATGCAATCCTCTCAGTGCTGGAAAGACATTTTCATTCATTACCACGGTCAAAGCACTTAAAGCATTTTAAGCCTTGTTGCAAAACAGCAGGACTGGCAGAGCAAGGAGGGCTAAGGAAAACGAAAGTTCATCACCAGAGAAACCTGAGGCCATGCACCTCAGCCACTGGGAAATTCACTTCTGCACAGGCCATGGCCACAGGAGTGAGGCTGCCCGCCCGGCAAGTCCAAAGCAGACTGCTTTCCTCGGGAGTTTTCAGTGCTTATCATCAGGGGGAGGGATCCCATTCGCATCAGGCCTTTAAATGTTCATCCCCACCTTTCCCCGGTCTTTTGCTCCCTGTCTTCTAGGCTGTTTCATGTTCACCACGGAAAAATATTTATTAAGGATTCTCATGCATGTGGGGGTGAGCTATGACTCTTGAGAGCAGAAGCTAAAATAAAGCTTGAGTTCAAATAAATTCCACTGAAGCCAGGAGACACAAACAACTTCATCCCATCCCAGCCATTTGCTGACCCACTGAACAAGTTCTCATCCTGATTTTCCCTTCGCCCATCACGATTCGCTATTCAGGTTCCATCCCAAAGCTGCAGAACCCAGTGTGGTGGCCAAGAGGAGAGAATGTTTCTACTTATTTTAAATGAAATAAGAAAAGAAAGTAATATGAAAAGGAAACAACCTTTATCACTGATAAAATAGGTCCACAGGAGAATCAGTTCAGGATTCTCAGCCATCCTATTGACCCAAAGACTGAATGCTATGCTGAGTAGGCCCCACCCATTTAGTAACCTCAGCAGGATCATCAGCAGAACGCCTAGGTTTTGGGCTAAACAAACCCCACAACCTTTAAAAACCACCAGAAAGCTTCTTATCTCACATAAGGACTCAAATGTATCACTATTCCTAAGGCATCCTTGACCATAACCTCCCTCCCTATCTACCCCTCCCCCATTTGTGTTATCTTCCCTTGTTAGAATTAGAACACAACCTCCCTGAAGTCAGGAACTAACATGGTTTTGGTGTCCCCAGCTCTTAGCCCAGGGCTTGGCACAGAGTACCATTCAGTCATTTTCAATCATGGTTGAATCTTCATGACCCCATTTGGGGTTTCCTTGGCAGAGATACTGGAGTGGTTTGCCATTTCCTTCTCCAGTTCATTTTACAGGTGAGAAACTGAGGCCAACAGGGATAAGTGACTCGCTCAGGGTCATATGGCTAGTAAACATGTGAGACTAGATTTGAACTCACAAAGATGAGTCTTCCTGGTTCCAGACCCATTACTCTATCTACTGTGCCATTTAAGAAAAAAAAAAGTCTAAGGTTTGCAAAGTACTTCATAAAACATCTCATCTGGTCATCTAAACAACCCTGTGAAAGAGATACTATTAATACCCTATCTTAGAGATGATGGAACTAAAGGGTAAAGAAGTCCAGTGACTCCTCCAGGGTCACACAGCTACCAAGTAGAGTATATTGGATTTGAGCCCACATCTTCCTGATTCTGGGTCCATACTCTATCTATGAAATACCCAAGTAATCATTACAGACACATAAGTAAAGTCCTCCTTCACACCCCAGGCAACAACTGATAAGATTAGACATGCTATCTCCCCTGGCTATACAAGTATTCCTAAACTTAAAGCTATGGGACTTTTAAAAAGCTGTCAGTAATGGGGAATTCATCTAAGGCCACACCACCTTCAGTGAGCTCTATCTCCTCTGATCTCTGAAGCAGGGTCAGGCCTGGTTAGTACCTGGAAAGGAGACCTGCTGGGAAAACTCAGTGCTCTAGGCTTTAAAAAAGAAGAGTGGGCAGCTAGGTGGCTCTGTGGAAAGAGTGCTAACCCAGGAGTCAGGAAGACTTGAGTTCAAATCCAGCCTCAGACACTCACTAGCTGTGTGACCTTGAGCAAGTCATTTAACTTCTGCTGGTCATAATCCATTAGACAAGGAAACAGCAAATCACCCCAGTATCTTTGCCTAGAAAACTCCATGGACATTGGCATACTATGGTCTGTGGGGTCATAAAGAGTTAAACACAACTGACCAACAACAATGTGAATTCAGGTTTGTCCCAGAAAAGGGCACTGGTTGTAATGGAAGCTGGAAGCCTGGAGAAAAATCTGTGACCCATTTATAACGAGTGCTCAATCCATGCCACATAAGAATCACAGACATTTATGGAAACATCTAAAGTCGGCAAAGCTTAAGCCTCACAACTACCCCATGAGGCAAGTCCTACCAATATTATCACTCCCATTTTACAGATGAGAAAACTTAAAGGCTTAAAGAGATTAAAGGATTTGCCAACAGACACATAGCTAGCAAGGGTAAGGGGGTGGAATTTTAACTGGATCTTCTCCACTCCAAATCCAGAATTCTACTCACCATGTCATGGTGACCCTCTAATATCAAAGATAATTAAATCCATAATAATCACCTTGGACAAAGCAACGTCTAAGGCAGTGGTTCTCAACCTTTCTAATGCCGCAACCCTTTAATACAGTTCCTCATGTTGTGGTGACCCGCAACCATAAAATTATTTTCACTGCTACTTTATAACTGTAATTTTGCTACTATTATGAATCATAATGTAAATATCTGATATGTAGGACGTATTTTCATTGTTACAAATTGAACATAACCCACAGGTTGAGAACTGCTGGTCTAAGGTGAAGAGGTTCTCCCTTAAACTTTGGTAGGGAACTCTTACCATCCTTCACCTCCTTGATGACTTTCCTAACAAGTCCTAGGTGATCCCAATGATGCCCAAAACACTTCAGCATTTATATATCACTCTTTTCAATTATAACAGATTGCCTAACTCTTATCATTTTTCTTTTGTATATATTCTTACACATTCTAAAAACATATTTGTCCTGTCCACACCTTAATTATAATAGCACAGGTATGAGGCTTCTATCAACAAGTATTTATTGACTGCCCACTACATGCTCATCCCACAGCTAGACACTGCAAGGGGGGATTATAAAGTTCCAGTTCTACCTTCCTAAGACTAGGAGGCAGCAGGTATTGTAGACAGGGTGTTCAACCTGAAGCCAGAGTGCCAGTTCTGCCCCTTACTGAGGGGTGTGATACTAGATAAATCACTGACCCTTCTGAGCCTCAGTTTTCTCATTCATAACACAAGCCCTGTCTCCCCAGGTTACTAGGAAGAAGGCATGGTGTAGTTTATTGTGACATAAAATGGAGAATAACATCAATAGTATGATATAGTCCTGTGGCAAACTATATTGGACCTCTGATCAAGTAAGGTCCGTGAAGGAGGTGGTAGATGAACTGGGCTTTAAATATCAGATGACTAGAGGAGAAGTAGGAAGGAGGCAGATTCAGCATCTGGGGTGGGGGGGAAGGTCCAGAGCTGGGAAAGAACACCATGGTCCTGAGGAAGCAAGCCCCCCACTCCCTCTTCACACAACAGGAACTCCCCTAAGTTGTTAACTGAAGGACTGAACCACTTCTCACACAAAACAATTCTTTGGATTCAAAGAAGCATGCCCTTCTGGTTTTCCTGAGCACTGACCTCCACTATTCATCTCAACAGATATTAGGACTTATGTTCTAAGCACTGGGGAAGCCAAGAAACAAGGACAGTCCCTGCCCACAAAAGGTTCACATTCTTTTGGGAGGGGATTCAATATACAGAGAATAATCTGAGGAGGGAGAGAAGGTTACCAACTGGTGGGGGTGAAAGAATCAGGAATGACTTGGGGCATCATGAAAGAAGGATTACTGAAAGGTTTAGAAATATTCCAAGCCTGGAGTGCCCTCTCTCTCTTCATCACCACCTTTTGGCTCCCCTGGCTTCCCTACAGAACAGCACAGATTGAGACCTCAAAGGTGCAGCCTTTGCTGAATGGCAGCACAGTGTGGGGCAGGGTGCTAGAGGAGACAGAAAAGTCAACCTGCTTCTGTTTGCTGACCTCAGGACTCAGCAGGGAGCTCCCAAAGAGCAAACACACACCCTCCAGATAGATACAGACCCTGTGGGTTCAAAAGATACATCAAGTCAGTCAGCATTGCATAGCTCTTATTAGGTATGCTAATACAAATATATACCAGCGAAAAAGAAAGCCCCTGCCCTCCAGGAGCTTACATTCTAATGAGGGAAGACAACACATAAAAGGAAGCTGAAAGGGGGCCAGGGAAGCTGTAGGTAAATATTCAGAAAGCCAGAACAGTCCTAAAATGACTGGATTAACCTAGTAACCCAGAAGGTTACTGGGTCAAATTGGGGCAAGGGTGGAGGGGAGAAGTGGAAGGTGATAAGGGGAGTCTGTAGGAAGACCAAGGAGCAGCGGGAAAGAGGAAGGAGCCAATGAGCACAGACCTCTCACCAGCCTGAGCTGCTCCAGGGTACCCAGGACAAGGGGGCAGCAGGGAAGAGGTAAGAACAGAAAGCAAACCAGTTAGAGAAAGGGAAGAACAATGAAAGCTTGATATGGGGAAAGAGTCTAACCCCAGGGGTTGGGGATGAAAGGAAGTCCATGGATGATCAGTATGTACTAGAAGAGTGGCCAGTGCTCCCTTAATGAATGGAGATAGCAATATATAGTGGAGAGAGGAGAACTGGGGGACTTGCTGTGTGACCTTAGGCAAATCACATAATCTCTCTGAGCCTCATTTCTTTCTCTTCCTCCATTTTCATTATATTTATTCCCCCCTGCCCCAGGCTTATTATGAGAAAGGGTTTAATAAACCTGAAAGCCTATAGATCTGGAAGGTGTTACTCTATAACTGTGAACTATCACATATTCAAAAAGAATGCGGTGAGTAATAATAAAACACAGAGAACTCCAGGGCTGCCAGTGGTTTTCAATGATCCTTGGTATGACTATTTCTCATAATAACAGAGGAACAGCTTTGATGGGTAGGTCAGGTTGGAGTTTCTAACTTCATGGGTATAGGGAACTTTGGGTACGGAAAGTTCTTTCCCTCATATACACTAGCAACTCTTTGATTCTGTAAGAAAGTTGAAAGAGGGTATAAGATAAGATTTGAGAGAGCTACCTAGGGCAACGATGGGGTGACTTGCCCCTGATCATAGAGACAAGATGTGTCACAGAAGCAACAAGGTCTTCCCAAAGCCAACATTGGCCTTCATGTACACTGCCATATTGTTTCCCAAAACCTTGGTATTTAAGACCAAAGTGTCATCATAACACTAGGAACACAAACCCTACAGCAGTGCTTTTTTTGTCTGACCCTTCTGTTTCCTTCTAAGGAGTAACAACATCCCCCTAGTAAGATCTTGCCACAGGTCACTACATAAGGACCCATTTTTATAACACCCTGGCAACTTCTTGTATGAGCAAGACGTTATCCCAAAATGCAAGAGATAAATAGACTGCTTTGGTCAGTAGAAAGGTACCAATTCAGGTGCCAGGGTATTCCAGGGGGGAAACATCCCTGTACTCATATACATATACTGTTAGTAACTACTGGAGATCTGATACTTCAGCCCTGCCACTAAAAGATGTCTATACTCTAAAAGCACATGCCAGGACAGTCAATAGCTATTTCCAAAGCTAATGGCCAAGACCCATTACTCTAAGCTTCGATGTGTTCTTTTCCCAGAATTTAGAGCCTGTTCCCTTTGCCAGGACATGGCACTTGATGGCCTATTGGTGTCATGCCTATTTGACCATTTCTAAAATTATGTGCTGCCTAGAATGGACCAGTTTTAAGTGGCTAGATCAATAAACACAGCATTCGACAGTGTACTTTTTGAGGGATAAAAATCTGATGACAGCTTTCAGCTCTGTGTTCCCAACAAAGATATGGACATCAGAAAGTAGAGGCTAAGGAAAATCAACTTAAGGGAAGAAAGCAGAACATGGAGGTGACTCTAACTACCTGCAGGTCTTTAAATCTAAACATTGCTACAGAGGGAAAACTGACTCTCCAGTTTAAATACAAATTCTCTAAGCAGAAATCACAGACTGCTAGAAGTAGAAGGAATGTGGAAGACAATGGAAGTAGGAAACGAAGGGACATGAAATGGCTTTGACCAAGGCTACCCAACCTATCCAGGAGTTAAAATCAAGACAAGAACTGATGTCTAATTCTTGCAGGTACTAAAATATAGTTTGTAGTAGAAGTAAATTAATTAAGCTGATCCACACCTCTGCATTAGTGAGATTTTACAAACTGCTTTAAAAAGTAGGTATATGTCTAACTTTGAATCTCCAGCATTTGGAACAGGGAAAACCAAAGGATCATAACTATAGAATATGAAGGGACCACAGAAGCCCCCTAATCCAACCATCTCACTTTTCAGCTCAGGAATCTGAGACCCAAGTAGATTAAACTGACTGACCATGTCCACCTAGGGAGTAAAGGGCTGACACAGGAATAAAACCTACATGTCCTAGCTCCAAATTCCATACTCTTTCCACTGTCTCACAAGATGCTTAATAAATGATTGTTGAATTGAAGATTGTGGCGTAGATGTAGTGAAGGCCCCTGGCTGTCACTGAACTATTGGAATAGAAAATTGTACATTTGAACATCCAGGACGGAGGGAACCTTAGATACCACTTAGTCTAAACTCTCAATTTCAGAGGAGGAGTAAACTGAGACCAGAGAAGGTGAAAAGATTCCTCCAGGGTCACATGGGATTTGCCAGAATATTATTCATAGCCATTAATATCAGGCCAAGTACAATTATTTCATCTCACACATATTTATTTAGTACCTACTGTGTGTGTTATTATAGCATGTTGGGCCTAGAAGTAGGTGCTTAAAGAAGAAATTGTTGAAAGCTATTTAAGGAGCCAAGTGTTAGAGTTCAAGAATCCCTTTAATTCAAAAACCATCCCTTGGGTTGGACCCCATAACACAACAGTATGAGGACATTAGAGATCAAAAGAAAAAAAAAGTGTTCTCTAACGAACCTAGTAATCATGGTCCAAGGGAAAGAAGAATGAAAATCCAGGAGTACTCTGAGTAGGGATAAGGATTGAAGACACTCTATTAAGAGACAACAAAAGGAAAAAGGAAAATTGCACTGAAGGGTCCATCAAAGGGCTTTTGTGAGGGCCTCCTGAAAGGCCTTGTGATAAAAAGGAAACTGGGCTGGAAATTTAGAGGAAGGTGGAAACCAAAAGATACAGTCAGTTAAAGCTTTCACACACGCACACACACACACACACACACACACACACACACACACACACACACACCCCACCACCACCACCACCACCACCACCACCACCACCAAAGACTACAAGACTCCAAACTTTTTGCCAGCTTGCTTTGCTTGGTGAAGAGTGAAGAAAAATAGGAAAATTTTCTTCTTTTTGTTGCCTTCCCTCTCACCCCCCACCCCCACCTTGTTTTCACCTAAAGCATGTGTGAGGAAGAGGCAAACAACATGCGAATCATCTCCTCTGTCCTATTATCGCATGGTCCAAATGGACTCTGAAAGTGTCTGATTCAAGGAATCAATGATGACAGAATCACAGATATAGAGCAAGAAGGGACAGAGCTTGGGGGGGGGGTCCTCTGATCCAACTCTCTTGTTTAGCAGATTTGAAAGCTAAGGCTCTGAATGATTAAGTGGATATCCATGGTCACATGGAAAATAAGCCACAGAACCAGAACTCTAACCTAGCTTTTGGGAAAATGCAAATCATGTGGAACCCATTCGAAAACTACAGACAAGATTCAAGTATCTCTAGCTGCCAGAAAACAGTCTCCAATGTCTGGAGAAAGGAACTCCAGTCATTCCTTGTTGTGTAGGCAACTGAAAAAAAACCAGCAAAAAAGAGTCTTCTAAATAATTTCTCAGCACCACCAAAGAAGAAGCCACACAAGCAGAATTTGGAAATGAATTAATGAATAGATGAAAATCTGAGATCAGATATTTCAAGCTAGAAGTGGCCTTAGACAGTAGTTAGTCCAGTACCTTCAATTTACAGATAAAAAAAAAAAACCACGAAATAGTAAGTTGCAGAGATAGGATTTGAACCCATGTTCTCCAACTCCAGGGTCAGGGTATTCTTCCCATGGCACCACGACAACTCAAGGCAACTTTTCAATTCTGAGCCCATACAAAAGGATGCTAGGAATACTGGGGAGAGGTACTAGAAACAAAAGAGCATTTCCAAGGCTATAAATGGATGGAGATGCAAAAAATATGTCGGCACAAGCCAACTCTTGTTTCTCCAAAATGACTGGGGATCCAAAAGCCATTCTAATTGATTTATCATGTTGTGTTGTAAAGAAGTCAATAGCAATAGGATTCACTTCATCCCCAAAATGAGGCTGTGAGTGACTCAGACGACATGGCAAGCAAAGCTACTGGGTCAATCTGAAAAAAATACAAATCATCAGTATACAGAACTAATTATAGGAAAATCTGCTTCTTTGCACATTTTAATGCCTTAGATCCCAGATAAGAATTTTCTTAAAACATAATAGGGAATCCACCAAACAGGGGAGTCAGGAGAAAATATTCCAGTCCCACTCAATAATAATAATAAAATAATATTAATTTGACAAAGCTGTATCCTCCTTACTTCATTCTGGATTAAGAGGATAGCTGGTCTTGGGAAACTATGGCAGTTCAAGAATTTGAAATGCCTAATATATTTGAGATAAGAATTCTAGACATTTTATAATGAATACTCAATGTATTTCTTATTTTCTTATGCAAAATTTCTAAACCCTTCCAATTTCTCCCATGACCTAAAGTGGCCTTCCATTCAAAATCATGAATGAGAAATAGAAAGGAGGGGATTTCAGGCAGAGAGCACCGGATGCTTCATCAATACAGTCAAAACAATGGGAAAAAGCAACAGCATTAAACTGTCCCCTTAAAAATGCTTATTTGTGTTGCCCTTGCCTGAATGCTAAACTCTTTCATAGGTTTTTTTTTAAATATAAATTTCTTTTTCATCAGGAGAGTATGGTTCTTCATTACATGTTATCTGAAGAGTCTTGCAGGAATCTACTGAGCTCTGTTGCTCACACAGTCACATTCCACATCTTCCACAGCCAGTACACAAATGTCCAGAGAACACACATTCCTATGAGTTGGAATCAGGAGCTCATTTGGAGAAATAAGAAATCTTGTTCTACTGAAAGACAAGGATAACTTTCCAACCATGGGGTCAGTGCTCAGGAACTAGGACCCAAAACTGCGCCAAACTTGCCTTAGGTCCTAAATGAGTCTCCATGATTATTTTCCCCCATAAAAACCCTTCAAAACTTCTTCCTGTGAGATGGTTCATTTTTTCAATTACGTAACACAGCTTTCCAGTATGTTGAAGGTTATCAGATGAGTAATATGCGCCAATCTACGTCCTTACTAAATATACTGCAGCGTGTGCGCATGTATAGATATAACCAAATTGCCTAAAGATGTGAGGCCTGATAACAATCCATCAGATACACACATCCACACATGCTCATTCCTGTGCTAAGAAACAGCTGCATAAGGCACTGGAAAGCATACCCCAGTAGGAATTCAAAGCCCAAGTGTTCTCGTCCCTTCTCAACAAGAATATTGAAATGAATCCAAACTGTTTCATTATCACAGCAACTCTGAGTCCAAAGCTCTACTGGACAAATGCTCTCATCTCAGCCCTCACCACCGAGCTGGACCAAAATCTCCCACTCGAACATTCTCTGTGAGGTTGAATGTTGGTACTGATGGGGCTCCTGCTGCTCCCTAACTCTGTCCCCCAGGCTTTGCCACATCTCAGTGATGACTGAAGGAGGGGCAGCCTGTTGAAAGGTACAGTTTCATTACAGAGGCAAATAATAATGAACAGCAAAACTGCCGGTTACTAATGAGGTGAGGCATAATGAATTTTGTGCCCTCTGCCCCAAACTCCAGAATCTGACCCAGAGGAGAATTTACTCTGACCAGGACGGGATTTGGGGTGATATAATCCACAAGACATGATATTGGCTGGGAGCACTATTATTAAAGAGAGATTAAAACAGCTGTACATTATGCTGCAGCACTCACTCTTTCCTTTACAAACAGACGGTCCTGGATTACAAGAAGCACTTGACCATCAACCAGATTTAACCAGCTGGGCCATATTCTCCTAGGCAATGTCTGTTGACCTCCTCAGTCACAGCTGCTCAGATGAAATTCTCATTAGACAACTTATTTTCAGAAGCCAAAGGACCCTCTGATTAAATATATGTATTTAGACATAAAAAAGTCTTTTTAAAAGTACTCATTTTCTGACAAGTGCTGCTTATGATAGGGCCCAGCTACACTGGGAACAAGAACAGGCAATACAAGGAGAACGAAAATTCATCACTTAATCACAGCTGAAGGGTTTGAAACTAGAAGGATTTTAACCTGGAGCTCTCAATCAGATCCTTACTGCCCACCCCAACCAACTTTACTAGACTAACAGCTGCTTTAAAAGTTCAATTTTTTTTCTTTTTTTTTCACAGAAGAATTTAAATTGTCTGCATTAGGTTCCTATTCAAGACAAGATCAGGCTTACACTGAAACTCACTGCTGGGTAACTAAAGGCACCAACCTGCTGCCAAAGGTACTACCACCTTCCAAGAAAAACACCTCCAGGAAGAACATGCATGTGAGGGAGGTAGTACAAGGATTATTAATCCTAATTTAGTGACTTGCCCAGGATCACACAGCTATTACATGTCTCAGATAGGAAGGGAGTCCAAGTTCCTGACTCCAGCTCTAATACACTAACCACTAGACCACATTGACTTGAAATTTATTAATTCTGTCTCCCACCTCCATGCTTTTGCATGGGTGGTCTCTCTCTAAATCTGAAGTACACTCTTTCCTAATATCTGTCTCTTAGCATTTCTTGTTTCCTCCAAAGCCTGACTCTATCTATACCTGAGTGTCTTCCCCCAAAACACATATACACACACACATGCACACACAGACACAGAGTTGATTTCTCTCCTTCCAATAACTTCACATTTATTTTGTATGTAGCTTTTGTGTGTGAACACCATACCCACCACCCACCTCCTGTAGATTATAAGCTTTTTGAAGGCACAAAATGTTTCTTTTTTGTCTCTGTAGCTCTTGTACTTAGCACATAGAAGGTCCTTAATAGATATTTATTGCCTAAGGCCATAAAAAGATACTGATTTGAGGAGGTCATTTCTAGAAAAGGAAAGCTAACTTAGCTAGCCAATGAATAATGAGTTGATTTACCAAAACTATTTCTTTCAGTCTGGAAATTCAAAGGATTTAGTGTAAGAGGAAGGAATCTTACAGATAGGTCCAGTCCTGCAGAGAATGCCTAGGTGACACAAGAGGACCTGAGATCAAATATGGTATTAGACACTAACTGTGTGACTCTGGTCAAGTCATTTAATCCTGTTTGCCTCATTTTCCTCATCTGTAAAATGAGCTGGAGAAGGAAATGGCAAATTACTTCAGTATTGTTGCCATGAAAACCCCAACTGAAATAACAAAGTCAGACATGATTGAAACAACTCAACCAAAAAAAAAAAAAAAAAGAACCAAGCCAAATAAAAAAACCAGAGAGCCAGAAAGGGGAAGTGACTTGTCCAAGGTCACATTGCAAGCAAAGAGCAGAACCAAGATACAGAAGTAGGTCATCTAATTCCAAAACCTACTCTATTCCTTACAGAGAGACAGAATGTCACAGTCAACTATACACTAAAGACAAGAAGACAATTCCAGTAAATAAACCCTCCCCTAGTCTAGATTCTCTCTTCTTCATCTAGAACAGTGGTTCTCAACCTTCCTAATGCTGCAACCCTTTAATACAGTTCCTCATGTTGTGGTGACCCCCAACCATAAAATTATTTTCGTTGATACTTCATAACTATAATTTTGCTACTGTCATGAATCTATCTGCTATGCAGGATGTATTTTCATCATTACAAACTGAACATAACCCACAGGATGAGAACCGCTGATCTAAAAGATGATGGTTTGGAATTCAATGACCTCTAAGGTGCCCTCCAACACTCTTTTATACACCTTGCCTGATACATGAAATGGTTGTTGTCAGTGCTAGTGCACACATAAAGAAACATTCCACTTCTAGTCCGCTTCCAAAATAAATTAATAAAGAGTAACTTTCAACAATTATTTTTAAAAATGCAAATAAAGGGGCAAGGGCAAATGCAAAACAAAAAAAAGGCAGAACTTTTAGTGAGGATCAACATTTTACTGAAGTGATGTAGGCATATCTTTTGATACCCTATTAATTCTCCTCTTCCATTAATTTAACAAATATTTATGTCAACTATCTGCCATCAAGGCTTATTATAGGAGCACTATGTAAAGCTCTATAAAACTCAATTTCTGCCCCTCAAGATACTTAAAGTCCTATAGGGGAGATGGGGTAAATACAGAATTAACCACAATACAAGAAAGGAAGTATCAAGTACCATAAGAATAACACTGAGTCCCAGGAAGGAGAGACTACTTTGTATTTCTTTACATTTTGTTGCTGTTGCTGCTGCTGCTACTGCTACTGTTCAATCCTTTTGGCTGCATTTGACTATTTGTGGCTACATTTGGGGTTTTCTTGGCAAAAATACTGAAGCAGTTTGCCATTTCCTTCTGTTTATTTCACAGATGAGCAAGCCAAAACAAACAGGGTTAAATGACTTGCCCAGTGTCACATAGCTAAGTAAATATCTGAGGCTAGATTTGAACTCAGGTCTCCTTGACTCCAAGCCTGGTGCTCTATCTATTCTTCCACTTCACTGTTCTTCTTTTCATTAAGACATTTTAAAATATCTTACGTTTTTTAGGTCCAAAATCTGTGCTGTGAAAATAGTTACATAAATTATATATATTTTTTTAAAACTGTCTTCTCTAATAGTAATATAGTGATGGGAAACTTAAATTCATCCAAGAGTAAGCTCTTCTTACTCATATAAGTGCCTCTCTCATACCAAATCAACTGTAGTCTATATTAATTAAGAGGAAGGACAGAAAAGTCACCACTTTTCACATCGGGGAAAATACTGAGAAATTCTTATCATAAAACTCTGTTTATTTTTTTAAATAGCTAAAGTTTGGGAGAATTAAAATATTCTTTCAATGGCAATGGAAGGAAGGAAGGAAGGGAAGAAGGAAGGAAGGAAGGAAGGAAGGAAGGAAGGAAGGAAGGAAGGAAGGAAGGAAGGAAGGAAGGAAGGAAAGACATTGATACATCACTTGTCCAGAGATCATTGATCTTGGAACCTCAGCTCCCTTCAGCTCAGCCAAAAATCAGGAAGAATGACAAGCAGCTTTAGTGTCTAGAATCTCAAGACATTTATTTTGAGCACAGAGGTTTATCATCTTCTCATACCTCAGCCTTAGTCTCTCAGAACTTATTTGTATTTATTTTATGCACAATTCTAATGAGTTTAGTTACGTGATCTTTCAGTCCACAACAAAATAGAAACAAATTGGAAGCATGACAGAAGTACTAGTCAAGGTAAGGACACTGAAAATTACAAGAAGTTAAAGCTAGAGATTTAATAGGAAATGAGGGAACAGAAATGTGACAGCACAGCTGCCTGAGGCCATTTAGTGGAAGAGTAAATAGGCCCACACACCTCACTCACACCTGTCGGTTTCACTGCCCTGCAGGTCAGTCCAATAACTGATATTTAGAAGGATATACATTCACTTGCATGTCATGGCATCACCTCCATGATGTCATGGTCATCTTCAAGCATGAAGTACAAACAACAACTAATAAGGATGATCCCAAGTTGCTAAGAAAGGATTAGATTTAGGTTCAATATTAATGACTTATTGAGGCAAAGGTGTATATGACACATTTTAGAAAAATATCCACACACACAAAAATGTTGAAATTAGGTTCAAAATTGTTAACTGAAAGAAGTAAGGCTCTGCAAAGTTCCCTTACATAGAACTCTCATTGGGAAATGATAGAGAAATGAGTTTTTTCTGTACTGAAATTAAATGATTATTAGTAAGTCCAAAACTGTTTATTATCCTGTACTTTCCAGCTTAGACTCTTTCAGTACTTTTAAAGTAGACTTTACAGAATTAAAATTGTATCCTATCACTCAATACTGTGGACAAAATACATTGTATTCCAGCCAATGTGCAAGACATCATGCTAGATAGTGACAAACGTACAAAACAAAGGACAGTCGCTGCCTTCAAGAAGCTTTTGTGCTGCTGGGTTTCATAGGATTTGGAAAGGACCTTAGCAATCTGATGATCCAACCCCTCCCCTCACGGTACAAAGAAAGGAACTAAGCCCTAGAGAGGTCATGTGACTTCCCCAAAGATCATAGAAGAAGCCGTTAACTCCAAATACAGTCATTGCTCTAAGGTACCACTCTGCCAGTATATTGGTACAGTATACAGAACAAAAATGCTCATGTTTGTTTTCTGGTTGGATCATTTTTTTTAATTACTCCGATTTCATTCTGAACTTCTGTGATTCTGCAGAAGTTGATTAGTCTCATTTGATCCTCTGAACCTCAAGGATTAATTAGGTTAGAATTGAATGGACCCTTCAGCGGATGGGGGAATTTTTCTAAAACATGCGAGGACTTAAAAATGATCCAAGTTGGAGGTACTAAAATAAGGAATTCCTGGGTTGAAGAAAAATCAGTTTGTTGAGGTTTTATTCAATTTTTTTAAGATCTGATTTTTCCCCCAAAATAAAACTATTTTTAAAAGAGAGATAAATGGAAAAGAAAAAAGTTTTCAGCTAGAAAAATGCCCAACATAACTTTTTTAAAGGGTGAGGCTTTAAACTCTCACTTTGTTATCATAAGCACAACTTTAAAAAGCAGAAAGTTTTTGAAAAACAGAGCTATCTGCTTAACACTCCTAATGGATCACAATCTGCCATCACCATAGTAACCTCTGAATAACTTTTTTTTTCCCAGCTATTGCCAATTATGCACTTCTCTGGCTCTTGAAATCCCACACATTTTTTAAAGGCCTGGAATCTTCAGAAAAAGAGGAAAAAAAAAGAAGAAGAAGCTGTCCCAGTCTTATTCCATACATACCCTCCTGCTCAGTCCGGGTCATCTCTTCCAGCTTCTTCTGTTTCAATGTGTCCACTACATCTGCCAAGCTCCCTTTGCGGCGTTCTGGCGTTCCAAAAGTGACACTGGTCATTATCTCTCGGTCCCGACCCCCGTCGTCAGGCTTGTGTGGTGAGGTAGAGGTATTTCGGAAGGAATAGAGGGAACATAACTTAGTATTCTCTGATTCCTGCAAGAAAACAATTTTTAAAAAAATTAGGATGCTGGGCTACCCCACTTGCTTTAGGATAAATTCCAAGCCCACAGTATGAACACACGTAGCTGCTACCACGACAAATACTGAACAAGCTAACTTGTCAATTTTGTTTCTTTTCCTAAATAATGGATAAAGTAATAAAGAGGCAACTGTCAAAGAAATTTACCCGCAATTACAGACGCAACCTGGATGTATTTTCCAAATTATAAATCAGGCTGAATATTGCGTAAACCTAGTTTTGAAACAGGCATTCCAACTTCCTACTCATTTTATACCCTTCTATACAGAATGTTTCAGATCCAGTGAATAATTATTGGGGTTGGGAAGGTCAGAATTTTTAAACTATGCCTATTGGTTAAGGTCTTCCCATGGTTTCAGACATGTGTAGATCACAAAACATTTATCCCTGACATTTGGTACCAATAAAGAAATTTAATAAAAGCATGCTATATTTAAGAGTTCATGAACATGTCTAGGAGGGGAAAGTGTGTGAGACTTTAAACTCTATTAGAATGATTTTCCTGTCATGGATCTACTCTAAATAACAAAAACTGCACCACCTCCACCACCACCACCCCAACCCAAACCATGCCCATCCATACACTAGAACACAGGACTTATGACCCTCTAAGGTCTCTTCATTCCTAAATCTATGATCATAGATATTCGCATCCTTTACCAAAGGGCAAATTTTTCACGGAAATATTGACACAGGAATTACTTCATAGGACAGAAGTACAAATCAGTTACTAAACAGGTAAGAGGGTGGGTCCATCAGCTGAACACTGGCTGGTACAAAGCTAACAATGAAATTGACAAACAGCTCAGACAGGAAGAAGAGGTTTGTTGCTTTGTTTTTCTAATTCAGGGATGGTAGTTAGAAGCAACTGTAATTTAGCAATAGTCATTCTCTTCTGCCAGATTCTTATCATTAGTGTTTCTATGTGTGCTCTTTGATATAGTAAAGACCTTAGAGAGCAGATATTGGTCTCCCACCCCACATCTGACAAAAGAGAAAACTGAGGCTTAGAGGGGTTAATTAACTTGCCCAAGGTCACAAAGAATGCTATAGTGTAAAAAGTTCCCAAGAAATCTGGTGCTTCATAGGAAGCTGTTTTCTAATGATTAGCTCGATGTCTATCTTGCTTGAACCTAGTAATGCTGAGAGAAGTAGAGAAGTGAGGTGGGAGCCACAGGAATGAATGGGAAGAAGAAATGAAAAAGGAAGAAGGAACAGAAAAGAGGAAATAATTTCCACCGAAGCACAGGTCCTGCTACCTTGTTGCACACACCATGAGGCAACTTAGCATATTCCTCAAAAAAGAACCTGTGAAAGAAATACAATTCGATGGGGAAAGGGAAACACCCAGCATCCCCTGTACTGCCTATGACTCAGCTACCTCCATTACACTCAGGTGGTAAGGGACCCCATATAATCTGGGTTATATCAAAATTGAGCAGAGTATGGAAGCAAATGATAGATTTGAAATGGGAGATGTTAGGTTTGAGTGAATCCCAGTTCAACCACCTACAAAGTATGTGATTATGAATAAGTCACTTAATAGCTCTCAGTTTCCATGTCTGTAAAATGGAGATAATAATTCTTTTACAATCTACCTTTTCAGGCCATTGTGAAGAAATATGTGGCCCTAAAAGCTGACATAAATGTGAGTTATTGTTATTCCTGAAAAGCAGCAGGGCATAAGGTCAGGAAGACTTGGATTCACTGATAAAAATATGTATTAGCTATTGGCACCAAACCAGTCACCCAGCCTCTCAGTGGACTCAGACATCTCTATAAGATTAGAGGCAAAGAAATAGCTGATGCTCATTGGAGGAAGAAGCTCTTTATAAAAAGTTCTGAACACTAAAGAAATCTTGGGTTGGGTCTTTCTTGTCTGGATGGATGGATGGATGGATGGATGGATGGATGGATGGATGGATGGATGAAATGAGATATAGACAGGAGAGGGAGAGATAAGAAATTCTGATTCTCCCTTTTCATCAGGATGAAAGAGAAAATTCAGAAATTAGAGCACAGGGATTCTTTTCTTCCCTTTGGGACCTCTCAAGGTCTCTCTCAAGAACTTTGGAATTGATTTGTGACATGGGAGACACTGGCATAGAACTGCTCAACATGGCATGCCCACATCAGAGAAGGTGCTGTGCTCTATGAGCAAAGCAGAACTGAAGTAGCTTAAAAGAGCTGCAAGGTACACAAATTTAGAGAATTCACCCCAAATATTCACATGGACTATTTGTGCCTGAATTGTGGTAGAACATTCTGAGCTTGTACTGTATAGTCAGCAACACTATAACTTCACTCTAGCGTAGTGATGTCATTTTCATCCTCTTCAAGAATGAAGGATAACCACCAATGCACAAGCATTCAGTGATAGATATCCCAAAAACATTTTGGCTTGTAATAGATCTCTGAGCTGAAAGTTGACCCAGGTTGACAATCAGCATTTGAACAAATACTACTTTAAGAAAAACAACTTGTTTTAAGATGAATCTGCAAAGGAAGTGTCAACCTGCATTGGGTAAAAGAGCTTTCCTCATTTAGAAGTTCCTATATAAATGTAATAATAGGTCTAGTCTCTATCCCTACTTCAAATTAAAATTGATTGGTGTCTTTTGTCTTTACATCCATTCGTAAAGCTCTTTGCAAACTTTAAAGTGATTTCTGAATGCTATTTATCATCATCATCATCATCATCATTGTTTCTGGATATACCACACCACCCTTAACCTAAAGTGGTGCTTTCTGTAAACATAGTAAAGTATCTAAACAAAAATACCTGCTGTGATTGTTCCTGAAAATGCCTGAGAGCTCCACCCTCAGTGGTCCTCCACCTTCCCCCTTCTTTCCCTAACTTCTCTTCTGAGATGAATGTGCCACGTTTCATAATCTATTCTCTAGGACCAATATCAGTTACTGGTCACCCACACCATTTCAAAGGCAAAGCATTCTCATGTTATAACATGAAAGTAACACTGAGCTAAAAATAAAGTATCAAAGGGTTCAATCCCAACTGAGCTAGTGAGAACCTTTATATTATACTTGCTGAAGGACCCTAAAGACATGTTCTCCAGTCATTCTCAACTCAAGATGCAAAGACTACACAAGAAGAGACAATGCAAGCTCAAAGAGCTAACAACTGGCACTAGGTGACACTGACCAACAGCATCAGTAGGTTATGCCACCTTTCCAGGATGACACATCATTTTCTTCTTGAGACGAGAGGGCATTTGACTGAAGAGATATGTTCTCTGAAAGGGAAAACCACTAGACCCAGTCACAAAATGTAAGCAAGATATCATCACAACGAGCTGACACAGTAAAAGTAGTTGGTTTCTTAAGTCCCCCCAAACTACTCAAGGGCTCCTTGAGTAAAAGAGGAGAGTGTCAGGGGGAAACAAAATCCTTGCTCCTCATGTTTTCACCTTCTAGATTATAATTAACACTAGACCTTTAAGTACAAAAGCTAATGGAAATCTTATCATTTCATTTGTTTTGTTTTAGTTTCGAGGAGGAACATTGCCTGAGACTTCAACTAAAATGAAGAGATAAAAGTCACAATTATTTGCTAAGCATCCTTGTAAGAAGGGTGGCAGGGCTGTTGATCCCATGGGGCATAAGATCAGCTGCTGCCAAAAGTCCTCATAAGGACACCAGCTCCCTCACTTCTCCCTCTCCTTCTTACCATCTGTAGGCAGTAGTTAAAAGTAGAGCGAGATCAGGCCTCTTCACTGGGTTTTTCCCCTAAAGTGACACTTATACAGTGACTATAATTGAGTGCATCAGGAGGAAGGAGAGCAAAAGAGCTAGTGATATCACTTCATAGCGTAGCAATGTAGTTCTGGTTACCTAGGTGGTTTTCTCTGGGTGTCTGTGTTTCCCTGAGTTGCGATACCCCTGACTGTGTGCATTAGCTGTGTCTTATTACCAATGCTAATATACTTATATAGTGCTTTAGGATTTTCAAAGCTTTTTACAAATATTATTTCATTCTATCCTCACAAATACCCCTAAAAGTAAATATTATTTTATTATTAGCATTTTTCAGAAGAGGAAACTGAGGTAGGCAGTATTTAAGTGACTTGTCCAAGATTACACAGCTCATAAGCGTCTAGGGCTAGATTTGAATTTAGGTTTTCCTGAATCCAGGTCAAGTGTTCTTTCTACTAAACCATAGAGTTTCAAGTATCACAGGGCTAGTGACATCTTTGACAATGCCTTATGTCAAATGACCTGGAATCCATCAGTTATTGGGTACAGGGAGATGACAGTTGGAAAGCTGAGAAATTTTTCATTAGACTATTAATAAAAACCTTTCTTTTTTAGAATAGGTCTCCCTATTTTGTCCAAGCTGGAAATGTTAGCCACTCACAAACCCAATCCCAATGCTGATTGATATGGAAGCTTTAACTTGCTTTGTTTTTCCAATCTGGGCCAGTCTGTGCCTCCTTAGCTGGCCTAATGGTTCTCCATTCCTGGGGGTTCACCATATTAGTGTCAGACTTACTGTGAAAATCTGATCAGTTTTAGCCTTACTTCAGAGCCCCCAAACTCAAATGAGTTACCAGTGTCAGCCTGCCCCAGTAGCAGGGAATACAAGCCATAAATACTTATTGATTGGTTCTGATAAGTCTGACACAACAATTATAACAAGATAGATGTCTCATAGTGATGAATTGTACCACACCTGGCCATTGTACATTTTAAGACAATTCTCCAAAGAAAAGCAATGAAGTAAGCATGTTTTAGCAATGAAACATGGAGATAATTGCAAGACTTTTCATTATGGAAAAGGACTTAGCTCATTGTGATATTAGACGGAACATAAGGAGACTATCTTTCTTCTTCTGAACTCTCTTGTGAAATGATGATGATAATAAAACAGCCACTAGATTAAATGGCCAAGGATGTGGCTATCACAAAGGCAAAGCCCAGGTGGCCAAGAGTAAGGAGTTTGGTTGTAGTGAATTTGATTCTAAGTCTGTTTTCCCTCATTATCTAATCCTGCCTCCTTACCCCCACCCCCACTCCACTCAATTTCCCATTCCCCAAATCTGACAGGAAGTTTTTTGGGGGGGCAGGGTTGGTTAGTGGTTGTATTTTTATCAATAAGAGCTAAGTGTAGGAAACAAAAATCTTTAGGCCATACCTCTTTTATAGTTCCCAAAGGGAAGACCAGAATGAGTGAAGAAGAGTATTGAAAAAGAACATTTCCCTCTGAAATCATGTGAAGCTGATTATATATAACTTATGTATGTAAAATATAAGTAAAGAAGTCAAGAAATGCTTCCTTCATATCAATTCAATTCACCATTTCCTTCAGAACCTTAAGGAACTGTGATTTCATCAATGTGAGTACTCCCTCGACCCAAATAGATCATAGTTTTTCTCCCTTTGTCTCTGTCTCTGTCTGTCTCTGTCTCTCCCTCTCCCTGTCTCTCTGTTTTCTCTCTCTCTGTCTTCTCTCTCTCTGTGTTGTCTCTCTCTCTCCCTCTCTCTCTCTCTCGCTCTCTCTCTCTTTCTCTCTCTCTCTTTCTCTCTCTCTCACTTTGTCTCTCTCCCCCACCCCTTCTACCTTAGTAGGCAGTCTAATGAATTGCCTTCCAGGACTGGAAAAATTCTTTATTCAGTAGCCAGCCTCCTCCTGGTAGGAAGCCCTTCTGCACCTGGTTGGTTCTCAAGACAACTGGGATTGTCTGTACATCACTAAACCTGCACTCAAAATTTTTTCAGTTTATGCTCTGTTGCTTCCAGACTTTGGAGAGCCCAGAGTCAGTTCTTTGCCATGGCAAGATACTGGAGAAGTATTTGGTGGAAGCAAGCAAATACACAGTAGTACAAAGCACAAACTATGGTCATCAAGTTTCCTCTTGAAGACCTCCCCTTGCAGAACTCATTATGTCCAAAGCAAGGTATTCTATTTTGGAACAGCTATATTTGTTAGGAAATGTCTTCCTTTCATTAAGCCAAAATTTGCCCTTCTGCAATTTTCACTCATAGCTCCAAGTTCTACCCTCTAGGACTAAACAAAAAGGTGTAATCCCCCATGACATCTTAGAGGCAGGAACACTCACAAGTCTTCCTAAGAAAGCCTCTAACCCCAACTCAGACAATGGAGATAATAGATCACTGCTGAGTGACAGAAAAAGAAGAAATGGGGTGGCATAATTTAGGATCCAACATCTATTCAAGAATTTGTTGCTATAAGGGATTCCTTAACCTTGTAACCTGCTGGAAAAATAAGTCTCTAATACATATCTCAACTGCTTTCTCAGAAGTGAAAGTGCCTGGTTCACATTTGCATAAGATGGTTTACATTAGCAAAAGGCCCACATGAGTGTAAAATATTGGGTTTGCTTCAAACTGACAACAGATTCTTCCAGGTAAAAACTATTGTTTTCTGATCACAAAACTAAAATGTTTGATTTCTTCTACATCTAATTAGAACTAGCATCTCATAGAAAACACCTGGTCTTTATACCTTTCTCACAACTCAAACAGCATTACTTCACTTACCAGTTTCCCTAACTTTGTTATCAAGAAGATCATAGTCAGATCAGTGTATCTGCTATCAATATAGAGGGCTCTCTGTCTTTCCTAGAACTACCAAGGATAGAAATGTTCCTGGTTTTCACTTGAGTGATGGGTGTATATGCGTGACTAGATTAGAATGTCAGGATTCCTCATGTTATAAGGAAAGAGAGATTGAAAAAAACTGTCAAAAATGTTTTGACACAAAAGAAAGGAAATATCATGAGATCAAAAGTAGTGCAGTATCCAAGTTGACATATGATAAAGGGAAATAGGAAAGAAAAGTACAGTAAATAGTGTATTTTTTCCTTGCACTTACCAAAGTATCTCTACTTGGGTCACTAGTTAATTAGTTCATAAGTACTAAGCATGTATTAAGGATTTACTCTGTGCTAAGTGCTGGAGACACAAAGAAAGGCAAAAGACAGTTCCAGTCTTCAAGGAGCTCACAGTCTAATGAGGAAAGAACACGCAAAAAAAAATGAAACAAGCTACACAGAGGGTACATTGGAGATAACGAACAGAGAGAAGGCAGTAGGACTGAGGTTGGGAAAGTGTCCTACAGAAGGTGGGGTTTTAGCTGGACCCCAAAGGAAACCAAAGAAGCCAGGATATGGAGATAAGGAGAGAAAGCGCTGAAGACGTGGTTTCTCTAAGCCTTTCAGTGAAGAGAGGTGCCAGGATTGGGGGAGAGGGCATATTTGGACATTGAGATTCCATCCCAGAACACCCTGGACTCTAACAAGCCAGGTTTGGCCTTACTTTGCCCAGATTCAGACGTCCCAGAGTCTTGCTAAAATGTTTATGATCTTAGTCCACCTTACAAGTCCCTCCTGTATACTATAAAATGAGGCTCTTGAATTGGTTGATCTCTTTAAGTTCCTTCCAGCTTAAAATCTATGAGCCTATGATTCCAACAGTCCATGACATAGAGAAAAAAATGTTTTATAGTCTTTTGGCAATTTAGAGACAATCTTCCTGAATATGTTTCATGAACAGAAGACCACAGTACCTTCCATTTGGGTGTGTATTCAGGGAATTTCACTTCAAGATGAACATTTACTGAATACACAGTCACAAAGAACATTTTTTTTTACTCATTAAACTAAGGAAGCTAAAACTAAACTTTTAAATTAACTAAATATTCCTTTAGAAATACACATTTCAACTGTGTAATACATGCCTATAGTCTCTGTTATTGGACAATCTGGGAAGAACTTGAATTCCAGAGTTCTGAGCTGCATTAGAGCTGAGGTTACTTGGGTGTTCACATTAAGTCGATCACTAATATGGTAAGGTCTCAGGGACAGAGGGCCACCAGGCTGCCTGAGAAGGGGGCAATTAGCCTCTGGAGCAAGTCAAAGCTTCTGTATCAATCAGTAATAGGAGAAGACCTGTGTGTGGTCATGACACTTCTACCCTAGGAAAGCTAAGGAGATCCTAGGAAAAATCCCTCAAAAAAAGTCACAATAACAAAAATTGTTTTTAAGGCATTGCACTGTGCCTGGGTATACTTAGCAAATTATACATATATGCATAAATACATATATACAAGATGTATGCATACACATATGTATGTGTGTGTGTATACACACACTTTCTGTATTCTCCCTCAAAATGAGTAAGACTAGAGTGAGGTTTTAGGGCAAAATCTTTGGTATCAAGTGCAGTATGCCACCTGCCTCTGACAGAATGTCAGATCATGGGTTAAGTCTCAGGATCTCCCAGGAAACTCTCAAAGACTGTAAAATTTGCCAGAGTAGCCAATCTGTATTACTGGAAAGCGTTTCCATACCTGGAGGTATCTGGAAAGATACCTTCCCTCCCTTCCCTTTTATGTTTCCCTACAAAAATCTCTGCAGCTGGGGTGGCTAGGTGGCACAGTGAATAGAGCACCAGCCCTGGAGTCAGGAGGACCTGAGTTCAAATCTGGCCTCAGACACTTAATACAAAAACTAGCCGTGCGACCTTGGGCAAGTCACTTAACCCCAACTGCCCTCCAAAAAGCAAAAAAAAAGAAAAAGAAAAAAAAATCTCTTGAGCTGCTTGGACCTGGCCATTTATCCCTCAGTTTATCATAAACTCACTGGACTCCATCTAAATAAGTTGCATATTCCACATTCAATAACACTCAACAAACATTCATTGTTTACTGCTATGTACAAGGCATTAGAACTATAGTGAAATAGCTAGGGTCATCTGACTTAGATCATCACACTGGCTGAAACCCTAGAGTTCACCTGGCTTAATGTTCTCATTTTGCCAAAGAAAGAGTCTAGTTGAAGACAATCTATTCCAACTCACCCAAGACAGCCCATTTCAACCCAGAAAGAATAGAATTTCACGGCTAAAAGTATGAGGGGAGGGATGGGTAGGAGCACAAGTCCTTCCACACTGTTTCTGATCTAGTGATCCCTTGTGAGCACTTCAGATTTCTGCTCTGAGAGCTCCTTTTGCCCTAGTGTCCATTCTTGGCATCTCTCTTCCTCTTGCCCACCTGAGTAGTTTTCAGTTATATATCAGTTCTGTTATAACAACTACTGGGCCTAGGAAAGGCAGTTAATGTGTTTTAACTCTAGAGACACCTTCCCATCTCAGATCTTGACATGAAACACTCACAGAGCCCACTGTGGGTTTGCCAAAGTCATGTGTTGCTATTTAGGAGCTGGATGAACAGGCAAGCTGTTTCTCAATAATGCACTGGGGCAGCTGGAAAGGGCACCTCTATGAATGCAAGCCACTTGCCCTGGATCCTCAAGGCCACCCAGACAGACTCACAAACCTCCCTTTCTCCCACGTATCTTGTTATTCTTCACCCTTGCACAAGAACACCGTAAGCAAGAGCTTTTGCACTGCTACCAATAGGTTTAATGACAATGATGGGTTTAATTGGAAATTCTTTTTCCAGTAAATTTTATATTACATTTCTTATTGCTCTGATCTAACCCTACATGGATCCCAGTTCAAAGAAACAGCAAATGATTCCTTTTGTGAGTTTGCTAGCAAAAGAGACCAGATTGCTTAAAAATAGAAAGGAAGAAACCTGGGCAAGAAAACAGAACCCAAGGTGGGGGTGGGGGGAAGAGTGCCATCCTTTCTTCACCTCCCATGCCTTGTGAGTTAACTGTGCAGTCACATCAAAAGGCAACACAAAATACTGGCAAGCCTAGAGAATTTTGGCCAGTAATCTCTCTGACTTTTAAATGCCTGGCAGGTCAGAGTTACCCCCTGGCCTCATGCACATTATTCCCCAAGGAAAATTACCTAAACTATTTTGGGAAATATCTAATCCTAAACTTTATGGCAAAAAATTAAGAAGGACAAATCAACCACAATGACATAAGACAAGATCAGGGCATGGCAAAAGATAAAGGCTTTATAGTAGTGAGGGCTTAAAAAAAGACATACGGGTATCTAAAGGTGCTAGGTAGGTAGGCAGGCAGGAATGCATTCAGACAGAAACACAGAAAGATAGGCAGACACATAAAATAGGAAACAGACATCCAGAGAGAAAATACAATTGTGGGCTAGGTTTCAACGCAGAATTTAAGAGCAATAACTCACTTCATTGACAGTTTACATCTGCTCATCCCAGCTATTCCAGTCATCAGGAAGAAAGAGTTATACCTAGAACTAACAAAAAAAGCATCATAGATGCAAAGAGTTGTCAAAAAAAAAACTTGATACCTGATCTTCCTTTCTCAAGGTAAATGAAAATCTCTCTAAGGCATTCTGTCCATATCTCACATAGGACTCATTCTTGAGAAGTTGTGAATTAAGGAGGGGTTTATTCAGGTCCTGGAAGCATGCTGGTGCTTAGAACCAGATTTGAGTTATCCTGTGATGAAAGCAAATGTTTACAGAATCATTTGCAATCACTTTATTAAATAAGAGTTCCCATTTTCTGGGGGCACTAATGAAACAGGGACAAATGAAACACATAAATGTTCATTTCTCATTTCTACCGGATTATAAAAGTTTATTAGCAAAGGTTTCTAATATATACTTTGGAGTTTAGAATATGACTTACCCAGGGATATTAACGGAACTCAATTTGTATTGCCTTTGGAAGGGAAAAAAAAAGCTAGTGGGGTCGTGGGAATGTGGTAATACCAAAATAATACTAACAGGGATAATAAGCTAAAGAATAACTGTCTCTCTCCCCTCCCCCTTCCTCCTTAAAGCTGTGTTAACAGAAGGAATAATAGACTGAAGTTTTTTCTTCTTTAAAAAGGTTACATTTATCTCAGAAAGCAGGAAAAAACTTTTGCAGGCTGAAGACAATCAAACAGTGGGATAATTTGCATATCAAGGTAATTAAGGCACATTCATTAGAGTCGTTCAAGCAAGATTAGATATGTTCATGGAAGGAACAGAGGAGGGTCTCTCCTGCTTGATGCAGGTGGCTTGACTCAATAATCAGAGAGGGCCCTTTCAACCTGATCATCTGGGACTCTCTGAGTGAATGATGGAAGGTTCATTATGTTAAAGTTACCTTTATTACAAACAACCCCCCTTTCATGCCAAACATGGAAAGGGGTTTTGAGGTGGCAAACACAGTCTCAGATTCTGATCCTCAAAGTGACATGCTGCCTTCTTCCCCCATTCGCTGCTGCTCTCTGCTCCTAATCTAACCTTCAAATAACTAGAAGGAACCTTAGAACATAAAAACACAGAAGGGGGTGGCTAGGTGGCACAGTGAATAGAGCCCTAGCCCTGTAGTCAGAAGAACCTGAGTTCAAATCTGGCCTCAGACACTTAACACTTACTAACTGTGTGACCTTGGGCAAGTCACTTAACCTCAACTGGCCCCTGAAAAAAAAGAACATAAATTTTGAGGGCTGGACGGCCTTCAGCAGCTAGAGCACATCATTCATTAGGTTTAAAGCTAGAAAGGACCTTAGGGTTCATCTAATCCAACTTTCCTTTTTACAGATGATAAAAATTCAAGCTGATAATGACTTTTACAAAGTCACACAACCAGGTTCCCTAACTCCAAACTGGTATTCCAGCCTCCTAATTTCCAATGCAACCCTTTCCATTCCGTCTTCACCTGGGATCCACTTACAGGTCTATGAACTAGGGCAGGAAAAAATAATTACATCATTACTCTCACTAACCTGTAATGGAAGTTTAGCTTTTCCTCTCATTTTGAATGCAAGCAACAAACCATAGCAGTATTTACGTTACTTGTGACTTTGTCACCAATAGATATCACAGATATGTTCATGTTAAAATTGTTTAAGACATCTCAAAGTATCCTCCCTACTTTTAAATTACTAGAGTTATTTCACTTGCTCCTGGATCACATGGGACCCAGCCGGAAGAGTAAAAGCCACGACACAAAGGAGGATGAGAATCCCTGTACTAGGACCAACTGCCTGTCCACAGACTTGGATCTGTTTCTTGAATAGCGAATACAAACGTCTTGGTAAAAACGGTAGTATTTCCCACCTTCTGTAGACCTCCTACTGTGAAAAGTTTAAGACTGTCTCTGTTACTCTTCAATGACCACATGACACTCCCTCACCAAAATGTTGCTGAGATGCCTGGCAAATTATATTGCTGTTATAGGAAAACATCTTCTGTTACTTTATTTGTGTTTCTAGCAACTGAGTTGCTGGAGGAAATGAGTAGAGAATGAATATGTTCATCAGGAATCCCTCAAACCCCAGCCCAAAGGTAATGTGCAGTTCTAACCATAAAGTAGCTTAAGCCTTGAGATTTTTTTTAATGGAGTAAACAGAGAGTCATTTGGATTTATAAGCATACTTTTTCAAAAAGAGCTTGGGGGGAGGGGGAGAGGGAATTGCACCAAGCATAAGAAACAAAGCTTGAACAGACTGGACATGTTTCAGTTTTACTGGACCCAAAGGATCAGCTCCCATCAAGGCCTGGTGTGATCATGGTATATATGGTAGGAGGCCAATACTCTGAAGCAGAATTAAATATTACTCAGGAAACCTGAAATCTGATTCTGGCTCTGCCACAGTCAGTATGACCTTAGACAAGTCCCTTTAGCTCTCCAGGTTTTGACTTCCTCTGCAAAACAAGGGGGCTTGACTAGGTAGCATCAAAGGTCCTTCTAACTGTAAAAAGTTTACAATTCACTAAAACATATGCAACCATACATTTCTAAATAATTAGCAAGAAGTAACCCTTCTCAAAAGTGTGGAGACCCCATATAGCACAAGCCAAACTTTGGCCTTGTGCTGTAACTACAAAAGGAGTGGGCAAAAGCAGAGGTCAGCAAAGCTGGCATTGCTCATGTGTTCTGCAAACAGAGTATAACAGCAGCACTGGGAAGAATGAAAGAGAAACAAGACATTTATGAGACATAAAGGTATCACATAAAACCAGAGCAAATGAGAAGAATATTGGCTGAATCCCAGCATAGATAATCCTTCTAAACATGCAGGAATGTTGTAGGCTGTAAGCGAATGTCAGTAATATAGTACATTAAAAGATTCACATTACATTCAGTGCTCTGCTAGCCCCAACTACTGGGTCTTATACAGCCTAGACGATTAAAATAAAAACAAACCTGGCATCTCATCTCCCCTGTCTCCTTGAAGACATTTTGTGTACACAATTTTATTACACTGAACAAAGATACTAGGGTCTGATTTTCCTTGAGCTGTCAAAGTACAAAAGAAATGCAAAAAGTCCTTGCCCAGATCTAGCCAAGTGCTGGATTTTATCTTTTGGCAGGTGCTCAGTATGCAGCCCACATAATCACATGTTAATGACTGGAGTGTGTTAATCAGCATGCATACCTGATTCCTCCTTGCCCAAGAAGAAAAAACAAAAAGCCGAACTATCTGAGAAAAAGTTCTTTCTACTTTGGAAGGCAACATCGCCAATATCCCAGCAAAGAGGAGGAGGAGAAGAAAACTTTTCCCAAGTACCTTTGGGAAAACTGCCCTGGTAGGACAGCTGTGAAAGCTACAGGTGGGATTTGCTGCACACTCAAAAAGAAAAGCAAGCTGTTACACTAGTTACACAATTTCATGCACAATCCTCAATTTCTGTTCCACTAGGAATATGAAGGTGCCCATTCTGTTGTTTGTGAAGTTCACAATAAAAACAAAGCAAAATAAAAACAAAGTAGGAGAATACAATAAATTTATTGTTGTGTCATTTCAGTCACGTCTGACCCTTCACAACAATGCCACCAGAGTGGCTTGCCATTTCCTTCCCCAACTCATTTTATGCATGAAAAAACTGAGGTAAACAGATTGGTTAAGTGACTTGCCCAGAGTCACACAACTCATAAGCATCTGAGGCAAAATTTGAACTCAGGAAGATGAGTGTTCCTGATGATTCCAAACCCAGTGCTCTATCCACTGAGTCATTTAGCTTCCCCTCCAAAAATAAAATAAGATAAAATAAAATAAAATAAATAAATAAATAAAAGTGACTGAAACATTGTGATAAGAAGGGGGGGAGGGTGAGGGAGAAGGACAGGGCCTTCCTGTGTCTACCAGGTCTGTTAAAATAATGTGCATTGTTTTTTTTTTATTTAAAACACCTTAGAGAGTCTTAGAGAGCCACAAGCTATCCATTTGAAAATACAAGAGATTAATTTACAAGTAATAAACAACTTTAATTGACTATTTAGTTATGTATACATTATCTACACAAATACACTATCTTGCTGGTTGTCATGCAAATAAAAAATTCTTTTTACATTAATTTCAAATGTAAATAAATTTTTGTCACCTCAATTGCTAACCAAGATCCTAAACAGAGACTGCCATATGCTAGTAACAATTTAAAGCCAGGCAGGGGTGGAAGGGTAGACTGGGTCTGTCTTTGTCTCTCTGTCTCTCTCTGTCTCTGTCTCTCTGTCAGTCTGTGTGTGTGTGTAAAAATTTCAGGGCTTGCTGAAACAAAAAGCAATTCTCTTTGCCTTCCTCAGGTAAATGGCTGCCACACTTCAGATAGACAAACACTCCTCCTTACTTCCACCCCTAACTCTAGCTTTGGGCCAAGCCAGCACCAGCTTTACTTTGTACCTTCCTCATCTAGTTGGAGACAAACTTTTCAGAGAGGAAATGTAATCACTAAACTCTTTGCATGTCTGAAACTCACCTGGTCTCTGGATTCCCTCCAATGCCCCAAAGGACCAATTAGGTACCTTGAAAGATAAACCTGAGTCAAGATACAAGTGAACTTTGGATAGTTCCTGGACTCAGCTGTGGACCATGACAGGCCCTCTCTCCATGTGCTCCAGCCTAATGAGAATTCAATGAGCTGATATGTCTTCCTGCAAACCACAGGTACAATCCCCGGGAAAGACACAGAAAGCAACTGTTACTTGGGTCCTAAGGAAATAACTAAACCTTGCTAACAACTGGCAACAGGTCGAGCTTTTAAACTCTTAAGAAGGGTAACCAGATTAGAAATCTTTTTACAGACTGCCACAAAGTAAGGCATGGCTGAAAAAGATTTCATCCTTCCTGAAAATCCTTAGACTGTGTTATCATGGAATGACAGGAGGCCCATTCCAGGAAGCAGTCCATAATCCACTCCGGGCTTTTTAGAATTCTGTCAAGTGAACTGTATGAAACAGTTTGGAGTTGATTAGCAACTTGACTGGACTGAGTAGGAGGGGCAGAGAGTAGATGCTGTTTGCAAGCAGAGAAGCATTGTTCCCGACAGTTCTTAATTAATTAGGTACGTCAACACTCTTGCTTTTGCTTGCTCTCCATTGCAACAAAAGGGCATTACTGGCACCATTTATTTACAGTGCAAAAATGCTTTTAGACTAAGAGAAGTCAAAATTTAGCCATGGCAGTCTGATCATCTTGATGCTGGAGCTGAGATACTCTGAGGTTGGGGGAGAGGGGAGCAGTGATGAAGTTCATTGACTAGGCTGGGATTAATACTGATTTAACTGCCGATGTCATTGCAAACCAAATAAAGGTAGAATTGGGTGTCTTTGAGTCTTTGTGTGGATAAATGTTACCCACACACACACACACACACACCCAAAAAAGCATAAGCTTCTTGAAAGGCAGAGAATGGTTTTTTGGGCTCTGTCTCCAGGGGTTGTACATAGGGGAATGCATTGGGCTGTACATAGGTGCTTAATTAATGCCTGTTAAAATGAATTTGAGGGGGCAGCTAGGTGGCACAGTGAATAGAGCACCGGCCCTGGAGTTAAGGAGGACATGAGTTCAAATTCAGCCTCAGACACTTAACACAAAAACTAGCCATGTGACCTTGGGCAAGCCACTTAACCCCAACTGCCCTCCAAAAAGCAAAAAAAAAAATTTTTTTAATGTTTTTTTTTGAGACTTGTTCTCCCTTCTCACCCAGGATGGAAGTGCAATGGACATTTAGGAGAGTAGATTAATTTAATTGAATCTCTTACCTTGGTCCACATAAATTAGTACCAAGGCTTTAAAGCATATTTTAGTATGTCCCACCAATACTCACTGAAATAGATGCTCTAGCTACCTATGATATTCTCTTCTGACCCCTGTGTCCCTTTAAAAGTTCTTCCAATAAATGATATTGAATGTGTTTAAAGGAAAACTCATCATCTTCATTCCATCTACCTCTCACCTTTTCTCCCAGAGAGAGACAGAGAGACAGAGACAGAGACAGATTCTGTGGTCTGTATTTTTAAAAGCAAAACTCTTCCTGAATATAACAAATAAGAGAGTACTGGTACCTGCTCTTCTGACTGCCCAAGAGCACAGGGGATCACATAAAGCATATACAGCACTCAATAAAATAGCGTTACTAAAGCTGCCTATCTTTAAAAAAAAAAAAGTACTCCTCCCTCCAATCCATTATCTCTCATGAGCTAACCCCATAGTTAAGAGCATGAACTGCGACAGAAAGGAACTGTGAGTTTCATTTCACCATCCTATTCCACCTTCACACTTCACATCAATTTTTAAGCAGAATTAGATTAAACGTCTACCAAAAATTTGACTTGGCTCTCGCCTCACCCTCCCTACAAAAGAGCCAGTCTGCAGCTTTTTGACCACTGAAACTTGTTGTTTCTTCTTCCCTGTACAGCAAAGTCAAGCAGGCTAGTGATCTGGTGCCTCCAATTTAAGTCACTGCAGGTCTGACGTTGCACTGGTTACACATTGCTGCATCTATCAAATGAAACGGGAGCACAAAGGGAATCTCCAAATGCAGCTGCTATTTCCCATTTGTTAAATCCTTTTATTACACCATATAAGTACACAGCTGGGAAATACTATAGAGTGGGAGTTAAGACAAAATATTTTGGCTTCCAGACATTTAGAATTCACAAAGGCCCCAGTGGAAAGCAATGCTTGATATCAAAAGGGAGGGAAAGTTTGAAAACATTTTTAGCCAATGTGCTGTTTTTGACGATGATGTATAACACACTTATAGCTCTAAGGTAGTCTATGTTACTGTACATTTTGTTTGATAAAAATTTTGGAAATAGCTGATTTCATGCTTTTTTTCTAAAATTTCAAATCACAAAAGAGCCTGTATTTCCAAATTCTGCAAGTAAATGAGCAGAGCAGGGGCTGCCCCTGCCAATATAAAAATGATGCGCTCTAAGTTGTGGTAGCACATTTTTAACTAACAGAGATGGTCACATTCTCACTAAAGAAGTACAAGTTTGTCTTTCTCCCATCTCAATCTGCTGGTAGACAGACTATTGCTCAGTACAATAGCTCAGGACTTCTGTAAAATTTCTTTTTCTTTTACTACTTGGCTTCTTGACAACAAAACTAATGGCCATACTATCCTGCCATCTAGAAGGTGGCATCCTGAAAAAAAGAGGGATTCATGAGAAGTCAACCAAATGAGCATCAAATTCAGAACACCCTCCACTGGGAAGGACATCTGCGACCATTTATCGTGATTGTTTATTATTCACTAACTCTTCAGTATCCAATGGCTCCGTGGCCTTCTGCTAGCAGTAAGTTTCTTCCTTTCATTTCTTTCACGGTGGAAAGAAAAGAGCTCTGGATTAAGAGTAAAATGACCTGAGACAAACCTTGACTCTTCTAAGAATTAGAAATTAGTATTCCTATAGCTCTTTAAAGTTCTCAAACCACTTCACATTTTTTATATTATTAAATATTCACAACAACCTTATGAGATGGGTACTATTATTAATCCCCATTTTGCGGATGGTAAAACTGATGTAGACAAAGGTTAAGTGACTTGCCCACAGTCACACAGTTAGTAACAGTTTGAGGCTGGATTTGAATTTAAGACTTCCTGCTTCCAGGCCCAGAACTCTATCCGTCATTCCATCTGGCTGCCTCATACGACCTGAATGACTTTGGACAAATCATTTCTCTGGGTCTTAGTTACATTATTATAAAATGAGAGGACTGGACTAATGGTCTCTAAAATCCCTTTCAGTCTCTCAAGGCCACCATCCCTCTGCTTCCCTTCTGGCTCCCTCACCCTCTGAACTGTCTCCTTTCCAGTGGGATGCTGTTGCCACTGACTTAAAGCAATATGGAAGCTAAGAAAGAAAGGGGCCCTGCTGCGGTAGCTCTCTCTCTCCTCACTACATGTTCTCAAAGTAATTTGAGTTAAACTTCCAGAGTCTATAGTTTATTAATATGTGTGAACCACATTTAGGGTTGGGATCAACCTCAATGGTTTCATAATTCATTAGCCCTAAAGACAGAGGAAGTTGAGAGAGCCTTGAAACAACCATAGGTAAGAAATGGATAGAAGTTGGAGTGTTTTGAAATGCCAAGTGACACCCAGAAGTCAACTGAATCCAACTTGCTGTAGACCTTCTCCTAAGTGTGAAGGGAAGTGTGACTGGAACCCCGCCTTTTCTCTCTTACTTTGTGGGTACCTGGTGATCCAGTCATCCAATTTTCGACCACACACAATGACTAACAAAGCTTGTAGCTGAGCCTTGGCCAAGAGAACCTGAATGTGAGTCCTGACCCACTGGCCTTTCGCTCCTCCCCACCCTTAATAAAGATAAATGGCATTTTTCTAGAACTTCTACATTATGTCACATAAATATTATTATCTCCATTTCCCAGATGAAGGAACTGATACTCCAAAAGGCTACGTATGTGGCTGATGATCAGTCCACTATAGTGTACTTTCCAACTAACTGAATAACCTATGAAGAAATATTACTCCTCTGCTTCCCAATTATATATGCCTGACCATGGAGAAAGAAAGTCTGCCGACGGCCACAGCTATTGAGATGTTTCTTACTCACTTTAAGACTTCAGCTTTGCCCAGAAAAGGTCCATTCCCCCATCTGTGAAATGAAGATATCACTGGCCCTACTCTTGGCTGATTGTGCCACAGCCGTGGGTGTGTCAGCAGCTAACTCACGTCTGTAAAAATAGGTGAAAATGTGAGCCGTGTGGGTCCCAAAGTTATTGAATGTGGGTGCTATTATTATCAAATAGAATTATTCCCTTTGCTTCTAGAGGCACAGCACTAACGTGAGCATGTAAAAGTCCTGGTGAGAGGTGGTGTGGTCCAGCGGATAGAACAAAGGATGACTTTGGCCTTGGGAGACCTGGACTGGACAGTAATGCCCCCTCAGAAAATGACCAGTGATGTCATAATGAAGAAATCAGTTTGCCTCCCAGGGCCCCAGTTTCTTGGATTAAGAAGAAAGGATAATTATACTTGCACTGTCTTCATCCTCAGGTTTTCCATGAGAAAAGTGTTTTTGCAAACCTTAAAGCATCTTACAAAAGCAAGTTATTATTATGGTATTGGTAGGAAAACAAGGTTTTCTAAATTATTCTGTTTCTCGGGATTTGAAGAGGAAAGTCTGTATCCCTGTTTCTTAAAAAAGAAACAGAAGGCCAAAAAATGCAGAACAGGGGACCACAATTTCTAATCTAGGGAAGTATATTAAGGTATCAGTCAGTTCCAGATAGTTAAAAAGGGAACATTTTTAAAAGGGGATATTTAAAAAGGGAAATTTAGATTTAAATGTGGTAACAAATATGTTCCCATATCAATTAATAGTATCTATTTGAATAGTTGAAGATGGTATTCAACCTCAGAAAGGCCCACTGATACATGGCATGAATCTGCCGTTGTTTCTGCCTCCGGCAAAACTCCTCCAGCCTGATGGAATGATATTCAGGAGCTTTCTGTGTCTCTTTTAAATTAATACACAGGTACATGAGCTAGAAATGCTTCATTATAAATCAAATATGACCAAGGAAGAGTATGATAAATACCTGCATCTCCTCACTAAAGATCTATTCTCCATATGACCTCATTCCCATACATATGATTACTTAATGAGATTACACAACATGAATCCACAGCCACACTTCACCAGACCATTACTTATATTGTGATCTTCCTGAGTCTACATACCCCCTGTGCATGGAGGGAGATGAGCACGCCCTTCAGAAATGGTGAAAAGCTGTTGACAGGTCAACCTGGCCCTGTACATCGGTTAAATATCAAACCACCTGCCTGTCAAACATTGTCTGGTCTTCACCACTTATCAGTGTTGTAATAACTATGTGCATGAGACTGTGACAGGAGTTGTATAAAATGGTCAGCATTTGTCACTTTTCCTTAAAAGACTTGTGGGTCATGGCTGACTTCAGGACAAGCATCCTGGCCACAGACTTACCATTCTGTGCTGGGCTGAAATGACACTGTCCCAGTCAGCATCTTGTTGAATGGTGGTGACAAGAGTTGGTAGCTCCTCGGAGTGAGGTTTGTTGTGCATGATAGGGTGAAGAGGCAGATGGGAGGTCACGTGCTGGTCACTGCCCTCTTCCTTTTCCCGAGCGGACAAATCCTGGGTCATTGCTTCCTCTCCATCAGCTGCACAGGCAAATGGAGAGGCGGCTTGCTTGGAAGACATTCTTCTGCAGAAGGAAGAAGGTGGCACAGATCAGTAAGGATTGCTGGAGTCAATAGAAGCTCTAAATAAAAGGAGTTTACAGACCCCCAATGGGCCTATGGATAGAAGCTGGGGATTTGTAAACTTAAAAGGGGGGGAGGGAATTATTACATATTTATTTCAATATAATTGGTTTTCTTTGTCATCTTGTGTACTTTATTTTAGGCATTTAAAAATATTTTGAGGGGCGGCTAGGTGGCACAGTTTATAGAGCACCGGTCCTGGAGTCAGAAGGACCTGAGTTAAAATCCGGCTTCAGACACTTGACACACTAGCTGTGTGACCTTGGGAGATTCACTTAACCTCAATGCCTTGTCTTCCTCCCTCAAAAAAAATATTTTAAGAAAGGGCTCACTTGTAACCCCAGTGACTAGCACAGTAACTGGCACAAAGTAGGTACTTAATAAAAACATGTGGATCAATCAGTGGGCTAACCCTATATTTCTAAGTCATTTCCTCCCAATTATAAGATGGGCATGAACTCAGGAGAAAAGGGTTTTTCAAGTATGTCTTTCTGTCTCCATTCAAATCCAAGCAACATTCATTTAGTAAGCACAGACTCTGGACTAAACAAAATACTCCAAACCCCTGGAGCAGTGGTTCTCAACCTATGGGTTATGTTCAACTTGTAACAATGAAAATACATCCTGCATATCATATATTTACATTACAACTCATAACAGTACCAAAATTACAGTTATGAAGTAGTAGTGAAAATAATTTTACAGTTGGGGTCACCACAACATGAGGAACTGTATTAAAGGGTCGTGGCATTAGGAAGGTTGAGAACCACTGCCTTGGAGGAACTTGTAGCTTCTCCCACTTTATGAGCTGGAGAAGGCTATTTCACCCTTTTGGGCCTTAGTTTCCTCATCTGTAAAATGCTAGCTTTGGAGTAGTTGACCTCCAAGGTCCTCTGCAGATCTAAGGCCATTGTACTATATCACTGGAATGTTCTACTGCAAAGGGGGGGGGCAGGGTGAAGATGCACCACATATACAGATAAGTAACTACAAAATATCCATCCTTTCCTTAGATAACTACTGCATGTCATCAAAATTCTTCCTATACTTTATCTTCTCTCCAAGCCCCAATCAATCCACAAACGGCTTTTAAAGAACAGTTCTGGAGTTTGTACCCATCTTTTCCCAGTGTCCAAATTAGTCAGCTGTGAGCATGATTTGAAGAATCCAAAGGCCTAAATTCCTCCAATAGCCTTTGTAAGAACCAAATTATAATCACAGAGAAAGGAAGTCTATGCAGGGCCCTTAGGAAATTTAGCCAGGGAAGTAAATAATTTACTATGGAAGTCCTAAGCAAATCAGATTCTTGAGTTCTGATTTAGTTTGCGCCTTCTATTAATGAGTTCTATGCTTAATGCTTTTTGAAACCAATCTGATTCTTTTCCAAAGATTTCCAAGATATTTACATGTCAACTGCTATAAAAGTTTAAGTGGCATATTGATTGATTGGCTGATAATGTGTGATTAGTCTTAAGGCAATTTTGTACCATTTGAGTTGAGTGCCTGAAATAATTATATTTCCATTTTATATTAGATAGTACATACAAGATACAAAGCATTTTCAAGAATCCAGTGAAATGAGAATAGTAAAATGACTGCTGTGAATAACATTTTTAAATCTGTCCTCCAAACAAATGACTGAATATTCATTTATACATACATCCAAATATAAATATATTGACAACTCTTATCTGATATCATTTGAGAAGTCAAGTTGATGAGAAGAAACAATGTCCCTTTCCCGCCCTTTCAGATCTTACTAGTACTATAGTTCTTCAACTGAATTTTTAAAAAAATCAATAGCACTTCATTATTGAGAAAATAATTTTCTTAATTTCATATATGAAAGTAAATCAGGCAAGCATGTAACTTTAAGAGGCATGACAACAAGAATACACTTTCCCCCAATTTTTGGAACTGTTTTAAGTCTGTGAGATCTTTAGTATTAAAACTGCTATGTAACGAAAGGAAGAAGATCCCCCACCTTAATTGCTCTTTAACATTAATTGATTTCATACTATTTTTAAAAATGCACAAATCAGTTAACATAGGAAACCACATGAGCATTTTTCAAATTAGCAAATCATTAACTTGCTAGTACTGTTTCTACAGACAAATAAATACTGATTAAAGGGTCTAGAAATCTGAGATTAACAGTTAAATTTACAAATCTGTCACATGCTTTCATGAATATTGCAGTGAAGGAAATATCAAGTGCAAAGAAAAATAATTAAGTTAATTCCAATTTAAACAGTAGTTTTTATGTAGCAGCCCATGTTTCACATAGGATTTAACAGCTAATGCTAAATTTCTCACAATTAATGAGGGGGCTCAGATTTAGTATCCTACAGTGAAAAAAAATTAATATAGGATCAGCTAATCTAATTATGCATAGTTCTAAATAAAAGTAGTACAAGCCCTAAAAGTACTTTGAAGCATATTAAAATGAGTACCTGTTTATAATAAGCATTCTACAAATAAGAACAAAAATTCCTATTAAAATTGGAACCTAGAAAACAACAGGAAAGTGACTCAAAGGAGTATATATCTGTGTTTCCCTGGAGGAGAAAGGTAGGAAATGTTGGCACAAGAGTTCCCTACCTGAGAAGTGAAATAAGACAGATGTGCCCACTTCAGCCAAAACCAACTAATAGGTGAAATTCTATTGAAAAAGGCTACTGAGTTTATGAGCCCACCTAGATCTTTCTTCCTTTGATCCTCTAGCTACCACTGAAGCAAGGTCGATCATTTTAAAAGAACTGTGACCTAAGTTTCTTAGAAGACTGCTACAAACAAGAGAGAAGTTTCCATAGATTGGATGAAAAGAGATGCTCTCTCATGTAGGGATGAATGTAAGTATTCATACTAAAACATAAGAACAAATGGGCTGCCATTTCAGAGACATTTTTTAAAAATGTTTACTATAATTGAAAGGTATCATACAACATACTCCCAATAGTTTCACCTCTCTGACAGAGAGACAGACATAATCTTATTGCAAAATGAACTGGCTCCTTCCAATGGCTATGGCTCTGATTATCTCTCTGGGATAAATCAATCATGACACAGAACCAGAAATGAAAACAGTCTCTTAAGAATAATTCCATCTATAAATTGCACCAAGGAACAATGGTGCACCATCCTCATTAAACACAACCATGCAGCTGTGAAAATAGCCTAAATCTGGCCAAAACTATGAGTTGGGTTTCATGGCTGTTTTGTTAGGGAGTGTTTTCTTAAGGAAGGCTGGGCCCTCGGTCTTAATCAGCCAATAAATTATTTCCTGCAATTACATTAAATAGAAAATTATCTTCAAATTGGGAGTGTTAATTGAAAATCAAAATTCAGAGTGAAGTTTAGAAATTACACGCTGAATATAATTAGTCGGGAAAGGCTTCACCTCGACTTCATAAACAGGCTTTTGGTGATTCCTCCAGTGACCATTCAGAAAAGCTTCCACCTACTTACAGCATAACAGTTGTCTTTCATGTGACAAATTAGAAACCTGGTTTTCTACCAATTTCTACAATTGGAGATATACTGACACCAGATCCAAGTTTTAGGGTGAAAAAGAACCATCAGTTACTTCTGTAAAGCAATGAAGATTCTTCCTTTCACAGTCAACAATGCTGTGAGGTAGATATAAAAAAAATTGTTACTCCTATTTTACAAATGAGGAAAGCAAGGCTTAGAGAAGCTAAATAAGTATGCCTATAGTTCTACTCGTAATCAGTTCTATTTTGGGACTTGAACCCAGGCCCTCTGACTGTAAACCCCCACACTCTTTTCACTATTCTGTGGAAGGCCCTTCAAAAATCCAACCTTCTCTTTGGCTATTCATTCTCTCCTCGAGTTTCTTGCATCAGCTAAGCTTCCAGTTTAGCTATCAAAAATTATTTTGAAATAGGAGAATAAGTTAATTTCATTTCTTAAGAAAGAATAAACTGAGGAAAATTTCTATTTGTTAGGACTATTGGTTTCCTTTTTTGTTTTTGAATCAAAATGGAAAGCTTCTTGAATTTCTGGTTTAAGTTTGTAACTTACTCCTTATTTGCTGTGATTTAACACAACTGAAATAGCTTAGTTTTTATTGTGTACCCAGTTGCTAATTCTTTTTTTGTTTGTTTGTTTTAATGACTCTCTTATAAGACTCCTGTCTAGGTCCTCTGAAAACTATATTCTCAAAGCTGGCAAGACACGTGTGACTATCCTTAATGACAGTACTATAACCACTCTGCCACCACAGCTCCCCTTAACAGCCACATAAATTCAACACGCCCACAGTTTAGCTTTTTAAAAAGTCAAGTGCAATGCTTTTTAAGAAATGCTTAGATCAGTGTTTTTGCATTAAATTTTTTTTCACCCAAGTGTCCAGTATTTTAGACTCAGGCTGTGTGATATTGACATTTTATTAATGGGTGAAAAAAAAGTCACCTCCCCCCCCCAAAAAGAAATGGTCAATTTCTATTTGATTATACTTTGTTTTATTTCCACACTATTATAACTTAGAATACATCCAATGAATTGTTTTTTTAATTTGTATTAAAAAAGTATCTCCCTAGCTCTAACCCCCTGAAAACAGGGGTTTATAATGGAAGTGCTGACACAACCCTAACTGAAGCAGCGCAAATGGTGCCGCGATAATACACAAAATCAAGTTCTATTATTCTAAACTCTCCTCGCTCATGGGATTTTTCTTTACTGTGCTCCCAGCCAAACTGCTGAAGCAGGAGAAATTTAAATGCAATCAAATGGGCCCAATTCTACTTACTAGAACAAGTGTCTACAGTGGTACAATCTTAAAAGGAGATGCAACAGATTTGTTTGGTGTTTTTTTTTAACTGTTTATTTATAATACAGTGCATTGGAGATAAAATAAAAGAGGAAATTACACTCACATGGTACCAGTGTATTGACTACACAGAGTACATTATAATCAGAGAGAAAAACTACATTGTCAACTTATCACATTGGTTAAACAGGACGGTTTTCTGGGGGCACCGGGATGATCCAGGAAAGCTAACTTCCAGTGTTCATTGTCTCTACCTGCTTTGTGTGGCACTGAATCCCGATGTCCAGCCTTGGTTCCCAGAGTTGGTATGCCTCTGGATCCAGTAGGTAGAACAAATTCCCTGGATGCCCAGTCACTGGGCAGAGCTTCTAGGTGTGAGACTTCAAGGACAAGACTTATAAAGACAGGCAGAGTTTCAGGGACTGGTCATATGCTCTTGACCAGGAGTTCTTTGCTTGGAACCCATAAAGCTTTAAAAAAAATGTTTTTGATAACTGTATTTTAGTATAATTGGTTTCCTTTATAATCCCATGTATTTTATTTTATGTACATAAAAACATAATTCTATGAAGGGGTGCAATAGGCTTCCCTAGACTGCTGTGACACAAAAATGGTTAAAGATCTCTGTTTTAAAAGGTCACTAAGGTTCAACAAATTTGAGGGATGGGAGAGAGGGCAAGGAGCACCAAAGACTTAATGAGAAAAGCAAGATGATTTGGCCATGAGTGCTGTAGCCTCCATGCTTGTGAATTGTGTGCCTTCCCTCAATCCCCACAAGTTATTTTGTGGCAAGCACTGTTTCACTTTTGATTTTGTATCCTTAGCACTCAATACAATGCTGTATATAGTAGGTGCTTATTATTTAGTGATTTGAATTGAACAACCGTCTCTCAATCAATTAAAAAAACACTTTCTGTCTGTTGAAGAAACATAGAAATCAGGTACATATTACATGACAATAAAGAGGCTGTTCTCAAAAAGAAGAGATGTTTATCAATGTCATACTGAATCTTTTCTAAAACTTTAGAACTTTTTTTGGAAGGAGCTTATGGAAGTGTTTTGATTTGTTTAATGGTCATTTTTCTAAGGCTATTTGCACATGTCAGGAGCTGTAGGCTACTCTTTCAACAATTTTTCTTAAGGCATATATGTTCAAAATGCCATTTTTTATTTTATTTATTTTATTTTTACAAATTTTGGCAGGCATCCATGTCTTAAGTCTATCTAGGACTCATGTAGCTATCCAATGTAGCCACTGTATTTATTGAAACAATATTTTTGAATCTGCTTTGAAAAATTTTTTATGCCTTATAAAAAGATCATTATCAAATAGCATGCCTTTTCTAGATAGGATCACTTTTTGCTTTCATTCAGAAAAACACCCATTTCTAACTTACACTAATATTCAGATGGTTGGTTTATTTAAAGAAAAATTAAAAACTCAAGCCAAGTCACATTTATTTTTCCAACTCTGCCTCAGGCTAGTAATATGATGCAGACTTAACTCAGTCAGATAATTCACTATTAATTTAATGCTGTAATTGACCTGACACTAAAAAATAAACAGTTATTTCCTAAAATTATAGCATGGTGCATCTGAATCCAAGATACAGGAAGCAGCAGTTTCCCAATTATATGTCACATTTCAAAAGCACTTTTTAGATTTTTCAACAATCACTTTATGAGGCATGTTATACAGTAGACATATTTCCATTTTACAGATGAGGAAATCAAGGATCAAAGAGGATGACTTACTTGCCTGTGTCCCAACCAGTATTTGACCTCAGGTCTCCTGAGTCCAAGGCTTTTCCTATTAGACCACAATGCCTCTCCTGCCCCTAGTCAACACCCGGTGCACTCATAAAGATTAAAAGCACCATAGCCAAAGCACATAGAATTTCCTTCCCTTCACCTCCAATCTGAGTAATAAAACTTCTAAAGTGAGAGAAAGAAGGGACTCCAAAATTCCAGCGATTATACTAACTGTCCACTACCTAGGAAAGAGAGAAGCAGTCAACCCATCATGAGTGCTGGATCCTCTGGACTTCTGCAGTTTCATTCAGAGAAACCCTAGCAGTTGAGAAAGAACAGGGAAGTGAATCATACCAATAGTCAGCATTTATATATCAGTTGAAGGTTTGCTATCCACATTACATATGTTATCTCATTTAATCATTACAACAACTCAATGAGACCAGTACTATTAGTAGCCTCACTTTGAGGAAACTGAGACAAAGAAAAGGCAAGGGATTTTCCCAGAGTGACACAACTTGTCAGCATTCAAGGTCAAATTTGAACTCAGGGCTTTCTGACTCCAAAGCCAGTGCTCTATCCACCACCCCCATCTAACCATCTACTCTAATCTGCCTTTTTCCTTTCCTACCTCCAGTTTAGCCTCTCTCACACCTTCCATATCTGCAAATGAGCAATTGACAAAAAGATAGGCAAAGCAAGAGTCTCTGCCAGGGAGACTATGAGAGATCTATACTGGGGTGGCAATCCTACTGGAAAACATGGTAACGAGCACCAAAAACATTAGTCAGGAAAGCAACAATAACAACAACCCTCAGGTTTCAGTCATCTGTCAAATCATTTACAAGTGTTTATTATACACTTTGAGTCCTTGGAATATTTCTAAGAAAGAATTTAGAGAAGCAGAACACAGCTCAGCTATGTCTTCCCCACAGGCTCTCAACAGCTCCACAAGGTCCCTACACAGCAGCGAAGGAGCTCACCACCTGAGCAAGGTTCTTCCCAAGTCACCCAAGTTTGTGTTTTCTAGAGTGTATATTTAGCTGACAATATTTCTGTCACTTTATATAGCTTAAGACTGTTCTTTGGACTAGAGGCTCATGTGTCTCAGAATGCTCTGACTCATGAATTGTTTCTCCTGATAGTGTTACATCACGTAACCACGTCTGTCTAATTGGTTAGCATTCACCAGAGTCCTAGGACTATGCCATGTGGCCCTGGGGATCCAGTTTCTCCACTGGTGCAAACAGTCTTGCCTTCATATAATCTCTACCAATAATACCTTTTCCTAGATGGAAATAAGACTTGAGTTTTCTCACCATTTATCTACCAGTAACTTGTTGGGGGTTTGTTGTTTTAGGAAACCAGGGACTGAGTATATAAATAAAAGCAGTCAATTAACAATAAGCAAAACTAGACAATGAGTACTATAAATAAACATTAACATAGAGGATTTTAATCAAGCCCAATAGCTTGGCTGCTCTGCTGAAAGTCTGCCTGCTTAAATAGCTGGGGGGGTGGGAGTGGAGAAAGCTGTCTAAAATAATAGCAGGATGGATTTATTTTTAAACGTTCACACTTTGACTCTCCTGTTCACATGAGATGAGAACCAGTCTTGAAAAGAGAGTACAGGATTTGCTTTGGCAACTTGAAACCCATTTACCCAAGGGAAATCCAGGGATTCCCAGAGAAATAGAAGTTCCTTGAGGGCAGGAACTGATACTTTTTCTTTTATCTTGCATCCCTAGAACCTTGCTCAAGGTCTTGAACACTGTATGTTTCATAAATGCCTGATGAATTTAATTGACAAATAAAGACATCATAAAAATGATAATAAAAATAATAATCTTTCTCATCATTTTATATATAGTTCTTAAATTTTTGTAATGATTTTCATATATTAGCTCATTTGAGCAGCCTCTTGGTAACCCTGCGAGGTAGGTACTACAGGTATTACTAAGTAGTAGAAGACCCTATCTTCCTAGACAATAATAAATAAGATTCTGCATCAAGACAAGCCTTCACTGACTGTTTCTCAGTCTCAGTACCATTTTCAAGATCAGCATAATCTTTCCAGGAAAGGGGGAAATGGAAACTCCTTCTAAGGAGAATGCTTCAGAAAGGAAAGTTCACACCTCATGAGGTTTTGTACAGAATTATGTAAAATATCTAATAACTCTGATGTGCCCCTCTTTGCTAAATGAAGCACTTCCATCATGCCTCTCCTTTTCCTATAATGAAATAAGGTACACATTTCAAGCTCATCTTTACTCAATTTGCTCTAAACCACACATTAGTACTTCCCCATAAAAGAGAAACAATGGCTTTGCAGTTCATTTTCAGTGTGTCTGCCTAATGAAAACCTCATTGTGCCTGCTGAAAACCATTTCAAGCAGGCAAGGTATTTCTGATTCAGCAGAGGTTACACAAACATCAAAGCAGTTAAATATAGGTGCCAAGCCTCATTGCCAGGAGCTCTCAATACTGTGAGTTAGTATTACCTGACAGCTTAGTGAATGTAAAATTACTTGTTTCTCCAATTGAAGACAATCAAATTGTCACCTTCCATTGTAATAATGCACAACTAGCGATCAGCAAAGTGCAAACATAATTACCATGAAGAAAACAAAAAATCAAATCTAAATCTCTCTAAAGAGTAAACACATCTCTCTAGCTTCCCCAAAAGGGAGTGCATTTTAATACTGAATGCTGTGATGCAATCTCTCTGTTATTTAACAATAAGATTAGTCTTACATTAAATGAAAATGAAAAACAGCAAAAGAAGCCACCCAGCAAAGAGCTAATACCTGTAAGACCATTATGACTTTTTCAAATACCCAGGCACATACATTTTTACACTGATGCCATTTGGGTGGATGAAGGTTTATGTGTCAACATCATATTCACTGGGGACCACTGTTTTCAGAGTGGAGCTGGAAAACCAGTGGGATTTGCTATTAGAGCACCCAAATTCAAATCCAGCCACATACTGTCTTTCTGCTCTTGGGCAATTGATCCATTAATCATCAACAAACATTTATAGCTTACTGTAGCAAGTCAATGAACATTTCCAGGCCTCAGTTTCCTCACTGTAATATAAGCTGATAGGACTAGATGATTTCTAAGGTTTCCTTCAGCTCTACAAAGACATATTCGATCCTATATCTCATACTTCAAATACCTTCAAAAATCACAAATGAACTTTGGGGTCAGAAGACCTGCAGGAGTTTAAGGTCTTGTGGTATGTATGGCCTTGGGCAAGTCACTTAACCCTCTGTGGATCAGCTTCCTTAGCTATAAAAAGGAGGATACCTCGACCTAATTATCTCAGAACACTTTTGTTTTGGTTTGTTTAATGTGCATGAGGATAAAGCGAGATATGTAGGTTTTCTCAAAATACAGAAATAGGTCCATAGACAGGCTTTTAGTCCAAAATCAAGCTTTGGTTCTTTGTAATTTTCCTCAAAAAGTCATGTTTTATTTTAGAGAAAGCGACATTTGGCCTGGAAGTTGAGAGGGAGTTGGAAACTTATGCCAGTAACCGAACCAGCTTGGAAAAGTCACCAGGGAATGGTATGCATGAACACAAACATCATTAGGTATTTAGCATCTGGAATTCTTACCCACATCTGGGCATGATGCAGCACAATCAATCAGAGTGGCCTCGGTAACCAGAAGCTAGGTTATTAAGACACAGGAGCTCTTGACATGATCCACACATACTGAAGAGTCCCCACAAGGCTCTTGTCCTTACAAAATAAGGCAAAATATCTTTAACATAGATATAGCTGTGATGGGGGTTGGGGGGTGGGGTGAAACTCCATCTAACATGTGTTTAGAAGGCATCCCAGAAAACTGTCTTTCAGAGATCTGTAACCCACACTGAAAATTTTTCAAATGTAGATCGGCCTCACTGAAAGTACAAAAATCCATCCTTTCATTACTCAAATACTCCCAAAGAATGAATGGCTTCTTTCTTTTTCATCAAAGAGTAAATTAATTAATAATAATACTATATGTGCCATACACAAAAACTCAAAGCTAATATCTAGCCCTCCCTCACTGCCTGAAAGTACCATTTTAAACCCTTTAATGTGCAATGACCAGCAGTCCCAAAATGGTCCTGGGTTTCCCTGCCTTGAAGGAGCTTATATTCTACAGACTCTTATCACAAGACTGGGACCCTTGCCCACACACAGTAGGGCCAGGGAGTAGCTACATTTTAAATTCTGGAATGTCACCACTTGAGAAATGGACCAATCAGCTAGTTGAAAGGTTTTTAACCTGGGGTCCACACATTTTTTTAAAAATATTTTTACAACTGAATTTCTATGAAATTATTTTCCTTTGTAATCCTATATATTCTATGGCTATAAAACATTATACTGAGAAAGGATCTGTAAGCTTCACCAGAGTGCCAAAGAAGTCCATGAACCAAAAAAGGTTAAGAACCTTTGATTTGGTCTATTTCATTTTACAGAGGCCCAGAGAAATTAAGTAGAATGCTTATGGTTACCCAGATATTCAACAGAAAAGCTAAATCCAATATTCCCTCTACAGTACTATCTCCTTAATTGCATTGCCCTTTAGAAATGTGAGCTGGCCAACTCTCCATAACACCCCTTTTCCAGGACAATTGTCTTCTGTAGGGATGGAGTAAGAGAGAAAAACTAAAAACTCTTACTTATAGTTGGTGCTTTGTAATTTACAAAGCATTTTCCATGTATATTTTGTTTTATCTTCACCAAAAAAAATTTTTTTTAATGCTTTGAGGTAGGTAATGAAGGTTTTGTTATCCCTATTTTACAGATGAGGAAGCTAAGAGACAGAAAAATGAAATGACTTGGCCAGAATCTCACCACCAGATCTTAAATTCAGGCAGGTTGCCCCACTCCAAATCCAATGTTGAGGGGGATGGAGCAATTTATTTGTGAAAGATGCTAGGTTAGAAGGAGAATCTAAGTGGGGAAAGAGATGAGAAAGAAAGAATAAAGGAAAGTATGGTTCACTGTCCCAAAGTTACCTTCTGATTTTGTAATAGATCCATCATCATGAAATAGGTATTGGAGTGTGAGATATAGAAGTACTATGGGAAACCCTTACTCCTTGGACTTGCCAAATACTCCAGAATAAAATTAACTTTCTTTCTTAGGGACTGCTTCATATAAACTTAAAGTTGGAAATAGTCACAGCAAAGGATTCTTTAATCTTTGAGATTAAAAAAAAAACCAACATAATAAGTTGCTTTATCCACTCACTGCTAAACTGCCGACTCCTAGGGTGGGGCTTATCAGTCATTCTACACTCCTTTCCCTGCCCTCTCCCCCCCCCATACACACACATAAAAAAAAGGGTGTTGTATGGGATGTGGATTGTCTCCAATTGGAAACCACCCTGGGACTTTGAGATACAGAAATTTTTCCAGATCCTGGGAGACAAATGTTTATACAGATATTATCATAGAAAACAAAAAAATAATAATGCTAAAATAAGCAACCTTTTAAAAATATAGTGGATATAAACCATGGAAAATACTTATATTTTAATGGTATGTATAAGAAATATTTTTTGTCTCTTTGCTTTTTCCCCATCCTCTAAGATAGAGCTTCTACTATCACTTCTTATTGGATGACTCTCAACGTTTCATTTCCAGCACCTCTTTCCCAGGCTCCAGTCCTATATCTCTAGATGCCTACTGGGAATTTCCACTTGCCTATCTTGATATCACCTGAAACTCATTGTGTCCAAAATCGAATTCATCTTTCTGTCAAAAACAGCTGGCTCTCCTGATTTCTTGATTTGTATTCATGATAACCTCCATTCTCCTGGTCCACCAGGACCTAGATTTCCCCATTATTTCTGATTCCTCCCTTTTCCTATTTATCCAAACAATCGCCAAAACCTGTAGATTCTCACTGCACTATCTTTGACATTTAACATTTTATCTATGATCTCACAGCTATGGCCTTAGTTCAGGACCATATTACCTAGGATCATAAGAGGACCAGAGAGTTCATCTCTTCCAACTGCCTTCTTGTAAAGATGAAGAAACCAGGGCCTTGAGAGGGTGACTTGCCTAACTTCACACAGGCAGTCAACCCAAGACCTCTAACTTCCTATCCTCCTTAGCCAAGTGATTGTAATAACAAATCAACCAGACTTGCTACCTCTATCCAGCCTTCCCTTTCTTCAATGCATTTTGCAGAATTTATCAGATTAAATTTCTGAAAATTAATCTCTCTTTCATATCGTGCCCTACTCAAAAATATCTATCTACAGACTCCCCACTGCCTTCAGGATAAAGTCTATGCTCCACATGAGCTAGTTATTAATATCATTATTATCATTGTGCATTAAAGACATAATACAGGTGAGGCACTTTGTGAAGTGCTGGAAATACAAAGGAAAAATGAAAAACATTCTCTTGGTCTCAATGAGAAATTAAACATTTACACTGACAATAAGTGCAAGATGCCTAGAAGAAAAATAGAGAACACTAACAACCAGGAAAATCAAGAATGACTTCTTATAAAAGGTAGTGCCTGAGTAGAACCTTGAGGAAATAAAAAAAAAGTCTAGGAGACAGAGTTAAGAAGGAATGGCATTCCAGGCATGCAAGGCACCCTGTGCAAAGGCTGAGAGGGAGGAGATGAAAGAACAAGTTCAGAGAAACAAGTAGGGTCATTTGTCTGGAATATCAATCATGTAAAGGGAAATATGAGAATAGTCTAGAAAGGCAAGCTGCAGTTAAATTTAGAATGTGTGTGGAGCAGTGGAGAGAACACTTGATATGGAGTCAGAGGATGTGAGTTCAGATCACAATTTGGCCACTTCCTATATCTGTGTGATCTTGGAAAAAGTCCCTTTTCCTCTCTGGGTCTGAGTTTTCCTATATATCAAACTAGATAACCTCTTCAGTCCTGTCCAGTTCTAAATCTGTGATCAGAATCCATATTTAGACTTATTTTCCAAGTACAAACTAGATCATAAACTCCATGATGGCAGGGCTTGTGCATTGTTTCCACTTTTTTTCTCCTACTAGATGCTTAATAAATATGTTTGTTTGAGTAGAAAATTAACCCTCAAAATAGATAATTTTGATTACATGAAATTATAAGGCTTTTGCACAAATAAAATCAATGCTGCTGGAATAAGAAAAGAAAGCAGCAACTGCAAAAAAAAACTTTGCATCAAATATGTCTGATAAAGGTTCTGCTATCTAAGATAGGTAACGAATATATGAAACTAAGAACATTCTTCGATGAAAAACTTGTCAGAGTATATGAAAATACAGTTCTCAAAAGAAAAACTAAACACTCTTAACAACTACATGAAAGATTGTTCCAAATCACTAAAAATTAGAGAGATGCAAATCAATCCAACTCTGAGGTTTCAGCATATTTGACATACTACAAAATAAGAAAATAATCAAAGTTAGAGGTCTGTGGAAAGGCAGGCACACTGATGCAATATTGGTAGAGCTGTGAATTCGTCCATTTCTGTGAATTTCCATTCTGGAAAGTAATTTGAAATTATGCCTTAAGTATATGAAAATGCCCATTTAACCCAAACATCCCATTCTAGGTATATGAGGAAGGGAAGAAACACGTATATAACCTACCACGTTACAGACACTATGCTAAACTCTTTTTACAAATATCATCTAATTTGATCCTCACAACAACCAGTGGAGGAGGGGGGTTAGAAGCTATTATTATCCTCATTTTATAGTTGAATAAACAGGCAAATAGGGGTTAAGTAATATGTCCAGGGTTATACAGCTAATAAGTGTCTGAGGACAAATCTAAACTTTGTTCTTCCTGACTCCAGGTCCAGTGTTTTCTCCACTATACCACCAGTTGATAACCCAGTGGAGGTCAAGGACAGAAAGAAAGGCCCCCATATACAATGATACATAAATAACAATAATTTATCTGTCAGAAAATCACTGGAAGCCAAGTGGGTACATCAATCAGGAATAGCTAGACAAATTGGGATACATGAATGGGATGGAATATTACTGTGTAGCAATAAATTATCAATATGAAAAATTCAGAGAAGCATGGGAAAATGTATTTGAATTGTCATGAAGCAAGTGAAGCAAGCAGAACCACAAAAATAACATTTGTAACTACACAGATGGAAATCAAAAGAAGAAAAATTAAAATCAAAAGCAATATCATTTTAATTACCAAGCCTGACTTAGGAAAATTGAGAGGATATATCCCCTTTCAGTTTCTTTGAAGAAGTAGAAAACTACAGTTTTGAAGATTGTATATTGCACTCTATCTTCATCAGTGTCCCCACCAGAACCTTGGACTCCACTCCTAGGACACTGAGCTCTGATAAGTGAACTTTGAACCTTATCTTGTCTGGAACCAGACCACTTTTCAATCATCAAATCCTCCTCCTTATCAGCTTCCTTTTTGTGTGTCAGAAGGTAAGTTTTTGAGGACAGGGTTTATCTTGCTTGCATGTGTCTACATCTCTAACACTTAAGGCCCGCCACATAGTGAGCTCTTCATAAATGTCCATTCTACTTACCTACCTACGTACCTACCTACCCACCTACCTACCTGTCTGTCTGTCTATCTATCTATCTATCATCTATCTTTCTACCTACCTACCTACTGTCAAACATGGTTGAGATGTTGATTGGTTTTGGTGAAATAATCTTTCCTTTTTTTTCTCTTTGTTTCAAGAGATGTTTAGAATGGGAATGCATATACTCAGAAATGGTAAAAAAAATCAAAAATAAGATTTAAAAATAAAATACATGTAAAGTTGATAAATAGCAATAATCTTAAACCATCGTAATCCAATCCTAATTTAAATATTTCATTTGGAATTTGGCATTAAATGCTTCACTTAATGATAGTTCACCAAATAAAGTGCTTTCCTCAGCTGGTGGTTAATACAATGATCATTATCTCCATTTTAAAATGAAGGAAACTGAGGTTCAGTGCCAGTGTTCTTCCCAACATCTCAGATTACCCGTCACTAAAAGTCATAGCCTCAATAAATTAGGTATGGCTTCTACAGGTTCTGGTTTTCACTGATGGTTACCAGGTATTTCAGAAGGACGGCAGGTAAAGTAGGGGAACCTCAAATCTGTGCATTAAGAGACAACTAACAGAGGTTTTGGTTATGGAGATAATCTGCAGAGAAGAGTATCAGTGATGGGCTAAAAGGTGTACCACTGCTGTCTGTTGATTCCAAATATACCTGTGTATATTCAACTAAAGTATCACAGGATCTCTGAATCTCAGAATCAGAAGGGACAAAGTGATACAATGGACAGACAGCAAGCTGAATTTGGAAATGGAGGAGCTGGGTTAGAATCCTAGTTATGCAGCTTATTATCCTAGGCAAGCCATTTCCCCCTTTGTTGAGCCTCATTTTCACTCTCTGTTAAACGCAGGTCACTGGGTCCTAGGTTTAAGGTTGGAAGCCTCATATGAGATCTAGTTTAGCCTCTTTATTTTATAGATAAGGAACTGAGACCAAGGGAATTTCAGTGATTTTTCCAAGGTCTTTGTTGTTCAGTTGTTTTCAGTTGGGTCCAACTCTTCATGACCCCCTTTGGAGTTTTCTTAGCAAAGATACTGGAAAGATTTGCCATTTCCTTCTCCGGCTCATTTTACAGATAAGGAAATTGAGGAAGATAGGTTCACCCAGAGAGTAAATAGCATATTTCAATGTTCCCATGACCAATGTTCCCAATGTCATCTAGTCTAACCTATAACTGAACAAGAATTCCTTTCCAATAAAGGAAACCCCTTGCTTCCTGAATCAGACCATTCCAATTTGGGAAAGCTTTAATTGTCAGTAAGTTTACCCCCTTCTTTACCTCTGTGAAGTAGAGGTACTTCATAGTACCTGTCCTTCCTTCCTTCCCCATTCCCACCCCCACCCCAGTGCTCTTGTTAAGGGTAACAAATACTTGATTCATTTCTAACGTCATCTACTGTAAAGAAATCGTAAAAGCCACAAGCTGCCATCAGCAGCAGCTGGGGTGGCTTTCTCTACAAAAGTAGGAGCAGGACCAATTTGGCCCCAAGGGAAAACAAAACAAGGCGCTTAAACAGCAAGTATTTCACACACCAGCTTAGAGCACACTTCAGGTAATCCAGGGTAATGTCGCCATCCCTTGTAAAGCCGCCCAGCCTAGAAACATTCCAAATACTAGCACTTTGAAGACAGCCTCCCACACCGGCATGCATTTTTAGCAAATACAGTTTGCTGGGAGGGCTGGGGAAACAAACAAACAAACAAAAAAGGCAGGACCCTGCATTGTGGTCTGGTCTGCCAAACCAATTTTTGAAAGATAGAGCAAACAGTCTGGTTTGGGGGTGAGGGGGAAGGGGGAGCCAAACACTGGTTTAGTCCCTTTTCTTTACCTTTTCCTCACTCCATCTCTCTCCCTCCTTTCAAAGAGCTATTAGGTTACCGCTTCTCTTCCATTTACTGGTCACAGATTATCACAGGCTGCCCAACTCTGAAGTCAAAAAAGCCCAGTTCTTCCACTAACTCACAGGACCATACAGGGCTGAGTCTCCTTACTATGAAAGAGAAGTGTGCCCACCCACTGTGCTGCTGCCCACTAAGGTATTCTGTGCCAACACCCCACACCTTGGTCGGGAATCAGAACTTTTTTTTTCTCAACTTGTGGGATTGTAGAGAACAAGAAACCCAATCTAAATTCCTTCTTCAGGTCCTGCACTCCTCCTCCTCCTCCTCCTCCTCCTCCTCCTTCTCATTCTCATCTAGCACCAAGCTTACAATTTCACAACTTCGGGGGAGGAGGGAGAGAAGAATTCTCCCATTTGGCATCAGACCTGCAAGATGGAAAGTGTTTGTTGATCTCCCACCTATTCAATTCTCCATTTCCAGATCTCCCCCAAAAAGTATTTCCATTCTCCAGGCCCATGCCCTTTGACTTCCATCTTTCTCAAAAGACCCTGAATTTAATTTAAAATAACACACTGCAGGCACATTTTTTTTAAATCCCATTTGGTCATTTT
>CM053601.1:150417506-150450006 GCA_028646575.1 Pseudocheirus occidentalis | reverse complement strand
ATACAAATAAGCCTAGGGGGCAAGTAAAAGAACTGAAAAGTTACCAGCAACTTCCCAATCTGAAAAGGGAGAATGTGGGCAAGGAAGAGGTGTTTGAGGAGGTGAGATATAAAACAGAGAGATGATGGGAATAACGAAAGGCCAGCAGGCTTAGTTTGAGAGCGTTTCAACAAGGAGAGTCCTAGTTAAGTTTCAGAGAAGGAAAGGCCCTGGTTGGATGAGGAAGGAGGAAGTCATTATAGGCAGAAGGGATGTCCAATGAGATGGACAACAGGATGAAGAAGACAAAGTGTTCCAGCAGGTTAGGAGGTGAGCAGATTAGCCTGAATTAGATAGAAGGAATGAGCTATTTTGGAAGGGGAGAGGATGAGGGGCCAAGAAAGGGAAAACCATGCTAAGAAGCTTTCAAGTTCATGGCAAAGGGTTTCTTCAGGTACCCAAGAAAAATGCATTAATCAGAATATTCCTAAATCATTTACACTAGAAGGATTAGGTGCATCAACTGATGATATATAGAGGGATTATAGATATATATATACACACATATGTATATGTATGTGTATGTCTACATATACATACAAATGGAAAGAGAGAGAGAGAGAGAGAGAGAAATAGAGAAAGAGAGAGAGAGAGAGAGAGAGAGAGAGAGAGAGAGAGAGAGAGAGAAAGAGAGGTGGCCACAGTGGATAGAGTATCTGATAGAGTCAGGAAAATTCATCTTCTAGAGTTCAAATCTGACCTCTGATACTTACTAGCTGTGTGACCCTGGGCAAGTCACTTTACTCCTCTATAAAATGAGCAAGAGAAGGAAATGGAAAACCACTTCAGAATCTTTGCCAAGAAAACTCCTAATGGAGTCACAGAGAGTCATACACATCTGAACAACTATGTGTTTTGTGTGTATATATACACACATATAAGCAATACATATATATGTGCATATGTATATATATATATATATGTAAAATAAATAATTTCTTTTTAAATTTACAGATTTTTTTCAAATGCACTGTATCAATTGATGAAGCTTGGTCCTTTCAAGTAGTCTTGAATTCCAGAAATACTGTAGTAAGTCAGCAGTCTCAACTTTCTGATAACCCTGGGCTAGCCGCTTCTTGAGTAATAATGCTGTGGGCATAGCTTTGGCTATGAAGGGCTGAAGAGAGAGCCACAGCAGTTCAGTTTTCTGTTGGGCCTCCCTACAAGGGACTGCTATTGTTTGGATCCTTGCCTTGACTTCAATGTCAGGTTGAAGGGATTTCCCTTCTGTTCCTAAGAATAATAAGAAAAAGAATCTGATGTTTTTGGTGGCTTCTAGTATTTCAAAATGTATTCATATCCAGCTTCATTTGATCTGGGATGCACATACAAAAGGTAGAGCTATTTTATAACCGTGAACAAAGAGAAACAACGTGTCCATAATCATGCAGCTGATGCCAAACTGTGTGAGAACGAGAACCAACCCTCCCATATCTAGACCCATTTTTTTCCACTAAGTCATCCTGTAACCTTGTAGAGGGTGGGTTTTCTTCATTTTATATTTGAGAAATCTAAAGCTCAGGTTGATGAAATGCCTTGGCACCAGGTTACAGAGTAGAAACTGAAAAACCAAACCTGGTGCCCACTGTTCTCTGCATCATACCAAAAGCTGGCCCTTCTCACCACAGACTGATGACTCTACACCAGTGGTATCAAACTAAAATAGAAACCAATCCTTGTAGCTGCATATTGACTTAGAAAACCACAAATTAACATCACATATGTTGTATTGTATTTTTATTTGAAAAATATTTCGCATTTACATTTTATTCTGGTTCCTGTCAAGAATCTGGCTAGCTGCCTGAGTCCAGGCCTATGAGTCTGATGCCTCTACTACATACTGCTGGGGTCTACTGCTGCTGCTATTTCCCAATATGCCCTACTGGGCATTGTGTGCTTTTTATTAAGTATCTTTAATGTCTCACAGTGAGACAATAACAAAAGCAGAACCCTTTCTCCACATGTCCAATATATGACAAAAAATATGCAAGGAAAAAAAATGTGTGAATTGAATTGGAACTACTTTCATCATTACCTCCTCTATTCACATTAAGGTTTTTTTTGTTGTTAGTAAGTCTCCCAGATGAGTGGAGAACTCTGGGTCACCATGAATAGGTTACCCAGATACTGCTTTCTCCTCCCCTTTTCACTGAGAGACAATGTGGGGCCAACCAGAGGCCCTAGGACTCTCTCCTAATATACCTCCCCACCCTTCTAACCCCCCCCCCCCACTGTGTACACTCGCACTCACACACACACACTCATACTTCATGGCTAGAAGTGAATCCCCTCTTCTTTAAATTTATGAGTACTCTATTTGACTTTTCTTGTACATTTAATCATTTTCTGATTTAAACCATAATTATTTGGGTGCATATATTATACCCCTACCAGCTGGTAAATGTTCAACAACTGGTTCTCAAAAAAAAATCTACACATAATACAGCTTTAAACTGAATCCGTATTATGACATCTTCCCTAAACCATCAGCAAAACAAGCAAAGCTTTGATTTATGGTATTTGCTCATTTCCAAGGTGTAAATGCTCACCTTGAAAGTTTAACAATCAGCTCTCCAGTAAATGCTCGCCTTGAAAGTTTAACAATCAGCTCTCCAGTAAAATCTGGTTCTAGCACGCCCCAGCCCCTTACTAGATCTAGATTATCATCTCCATTATGTCTGGAACCGCTTGTTTGTTATCTTGTGTCCTCAGTGCCTAGTATAGTAGGTACTAAATAAACATTCATTGAAATGCAATGCATTCAAAGCTCCTCACAGGAAGAGATTACATCTTTTTTTTTAACATTCTTCACAGAACCTTATTCATAAAGGTAATGTTCAAAAGATAATTGTAGACTTTAAAGGAATATACTCAACTAACAGAAAAAGTCTAATACATTGTATTCATAAGTAAGAAAACACATTTCAATCACACAAGGAAGCAGGAGGATTACTACAGAAAATCAAAAGACTTCCTACATGCTAAAGGCAGAAAAGTTTATGAGAGTCACATTGTACTTATGTCATAAACCCATTCAGGAAGGATGAAAAGAGATCCAAGGCAGTGGTCAAAGAAATTCTAAGAAGATGAAGCCTAGGGCATCTAGGTGGCACAGAGAATAGAACACTGGCCCTGAAGTCAGGAGAACCTGAGTTCAAATATGACCTCAGACACTTGCCCCTTACTAGCTGTGTGACCTTGGGCAAGTCATTTAACCCCAGTTGACTTGCCTTCTCTCCTCGAAAAAAAAAGATGAGGCCTAAAGGATATTGAGAAGCCGTGTTCTGGTTAAAAAATAACTAATTAATTGACATTAAAATTAAAAGGGAAGAAATGACATCTCAGCAGGGCAAAGGTTCTGTAATTTGGGAAAACTTGATGGTCACAACTTTTTATGAAGATAGTACATTGCCCAGTAGATCTAAGTATAAGTAGCCAACCACTATTAGCCACAAATGGATGCAGAAACTCAACACCAGCTCACCCAGTCCGAAACTGATGGACACAACCACCTTTGGGGTACAACACAGCAGATGTTGAAGGCATCAGGGAAACACTTGCACGGATCTGTGATCGTTTTTAGTGTAGATGCTCCCTCAATCTGTATAGAGACAAACTCTTATGTCTTCCTATCCTTTCCATCTATATTTTACTATAAATCTTCCATAGGGAACCCACCACTAGCCATCTATTGGGCATGGATCCATTGTTGCTTATAGTCACAATGAGACTGGTACACCTCCTTTTTTGGTCACAAATTTCCTTTAAATGTCTTTCACGGCCTTGCTTTGTGCAAGTTATGCTCTGTAGCAAGCTGAAGCACAATTACACCCACTATGTGTCTTTCCATTGCTCTATGGATCAACTACAATTTTGAGGCATCTGACATTGGTATTCCATGAATCACATTTATATGGGGGGGGGGAGGGGAGAAGGAACAATGTGAAAGAAATGGCCTTTTGCAGTAGTAAGGGGATCCCTGGTAAATCTATGCAGTCTCCCAGATACAAGCCTATGCTACAACCAGAAACAACTAAGCCTGTTTCTGAGCCTTCTCCCAGTTGCTTTTCAGAGAACTGAAGCCATGAACATACATGTCATTTTCCAAAATTAGTCCCCACCTCTTTGCCATCTATACAGAGTAGCAGAAGAGTAGGTCCAATGCAGGTCAGTGTCTATGACAGGCTCATAGAGGCTGCAGCAGCAGCCTTGTGATGGACCAGCTTTGTGGTACACTCTGCTTGCTCTCTGCTCCAACAGGCATCTAGAAAACCAGAGCACCTGGCCCCAGGGCCAGCCTTCCAGGTAGGGAGTAAGGTTTGTTCTGGAGTAGGATTCCAGGTAGAGAAGCCCCCCTAAGTACCTTTCCCTCCCACCTCAAAAACTATCCTGCCTACTGGCTTGTATTCAACACAGAGATCAGACTAAAGCCACAAATATTGGAATATTGAAAGTTCCATGTAGGAATATCACAGCCTTTCTCAAAAGAGCAAGCTTTGGAGAGAAGAAAGATTGAAGTGTCCAACTCCAAAAACCTAAAGGAGGATGAAGCAGGGAGAGACAAAATGTTGACATCAACAGTCTTACCCAAGTTCCCAACCACTAGCCCTATCCCTAGGGATTTACACTAAGTAATCCCAAGAGAATGTATGATTTATTCCCAACGCTTTTAGGGGGAGCTGGCAGGACTTATCTAGATGTAATGTACTGATATGTGCCAATTGCTCAGCTGTGAATCTGAAAGAGGGGTGGAAAGAGCATTAGACTTGGCATCAAAGACCGGGATTTGCATCACAGTCACCCCAGAGCTAGAAGGGGTTTCAGAAGCCATCTAGTTCAACCCAAACCCCTTACACCAGCCCCCAGTGTTCATCCTGACTTCCCTTGAAAACCTCTGGTAAAGAGGAAACCAGGCCCAGCCAACGAAGCCCATTCCCCCTTAACAAGTGAAGACTTTCCAGAGAATGGGTAGATAAGAACAATTTGTCCCAATGACTATGAAGGTGGCTAAAACAGTCACTGTGGAGCACTTAAAGCAGAGGTTCCCAAATGTATTTGCCCTACTACCCCCTTTAAAAAAAATACCCAGCACCTCCCTGGAAATCTGCTTTCTTTAATCCTTTAACCATTTTTTAAAATTTGCATCATTTCAAAAAATACATTTTTTTTAAATGATGCATCTTAAATTTAATAATGTATTATAAATTTGTGGGGGTTTTCCTACATTGCAATTTTGATGATGCAATATTGTATCATGTAACCCTATAGTGCTGTATTGTAAACAAGTCATTACACGCACATATTCCTGCTGGACTTCCCCACCATGCTTGTTAAAACCTGTCGTCGGACCTGACCACTGATTGGTTATATAACTTGCATTTTGTGTGTTTATTTGGAAAATAATGTAATCACTATGACTTTAACCTGTTAAACAATAGATGAAATGTGTACAGTTTTTCAAAATTTTCTTCTCTTCTTTCTTTCTGCTTCCACTGTCCTCTCATTTTTATTCAACAGCCCCCAATTGCACCGGAGGCTACCACATACCCCTCCCACCATTCCAGTGCCCCATAGGGGGCAGTATAGCCCACCTTGGGAACCTATGGCTTACACCTTGACTAGGAATTGAAGACACCAAGGTTATCCCCTGAATTCCAGGCTATCTCCAGTCATCCTGACTTTTGTCCTGCCACTGGCCTTAGATGATTCATGCAAAGAGATTGAGGCTGACGACTTTGAGCAACTCTACCTCACTTAAATCCAATTCACACACAAGTCAAGGCATCACCAGTGATATCACTGGTCCTCATCAAAATATGATTTCATTTTATCTTTATCCAAATTAATAAAAAGGGATATTTTATTTTGAAATCTATCTAACTTTCTCTTCTCCCTAAATCTTTGAATTTTTTTTTCATTCAGACCAGAGAGTTTATTACTCTATCAAAAATTACTATGGATTGGGAAACCTATCAGAGAATGGCTAAAAGATAAACTCTTTCAGAGTGGCCTGGTGAAAAGTATGGGATTTGAATTAAGAAAGATCTGGGTCTAAATCTTAGTTTTCCTATGTATAAGCTACATGGGCAAGTCATTTTATTTCTCTTAACTGCAGGTTCTGAATGGACAAAAAAGGAATAATGACCCTAGCAATAGACCTCACAGGTCTATTGTAAGACCCAAATTAAATATTGCATTGGAAGGGTCAACTGATACATAAATCTCAGGTATTGTTATTATGGCAGAGAATTGGGCCACTCCATGGCCCAGAGCCACAAAGAGAACCCTATCCCTGTCTGCCCTCTCCTCCATTTTACTCTAGGGACAAAGCAGAAGATTCAGTTATCTCAGGCTAAGTTAAACTGTCCCAAGAGTAATCAATGTGGCATATGTTCCCAATTTTTCTAGAAAGGAGGAGAACTGTCCCTGCAAACTCTGCCCATCTCTGGTAGTTTGGGAATCTGCCCATAGGTCCTCCCTCCCTTGCCTCCAGGCAGTGCTCTCTACTGGACTCAATAGGAGAAAGAGTAGGGATGTGCTGGAGCTTGGGAGCTGAAAATTAGGAGGCTTGGGTTCTCATTCCAGCTTTATCACCAGCCATTGTGGTGACCCTGGGCAAATCAATTGATCTATCTGACTCTCAATTTTTCGTGTGTAAAATGGGGGTTACAGTGACACATGCATGCCTGGCCATAGAGTGATTGCACAGAACAAATGAAATAAGATAAATGGGAGGCAGAATCATCATTATTACTGTTGTTGAGAGGCAGAAGAATACAGTGGGAATAGTAGTGGACATGGAGGCAAGTAACTTGGTCAAAGCCCCACCTTTACTGATTTATTTTCTTTGTGACTTTGTACTGAGCACTTCTCTGGGCCTCAGTTTCCCCTTCTAAAAAAGGAATGAGGGATACATAAAATGATAGTCTCTAAGGCAGCAGTTCTCAGCCTGTGGGTTATGTTCAATTTAAATACATCCTGCATATCAGATATTTACATAACAATTCATAACAGTAGCAAAATTACAGTTATGAAGTAGCAATGAAAATAATTTTATGGTTGGAGGTCACTGCAACATGAGGAACAGTACTAAAGGGTCGCCGCATTAGGATGGCTGAGAACCTCTGCTCTAAGGTCTCCTTCAACAATAACATTCCATCAGGGATAGTGGCAATGTGGCTGGAACACAGGACCCAGAGTAGGAAGATTTGGGATCAAATCCAGCCTTCGATACTTCCTTCCTGTGTGACCCTAGACAAGTCACTGAATGTTTCTCTCTATGAAAATGAAGATAATCAGCATGCAATTCATATTAGGTTGCTGTGAGGAGCAGATGAGATAATAATTAAATGCCATTCCTCTTTTTCCTAGTAATCGTTATATGACCTGCCCCACAGGGTTGTCAACAGGAAAATGCTTGGTAAACTTAAAGAACTCCAGGAATGAGCTATTATTATATCCCTCAGTTCAGTCAGACAAGAACTAGAGACAAATCCCTTTTGTTTCCCATCCCTCAAGTTTCAGCCCCTAGTAGGCATCAGAACCTGAGGACAAGATTTTGTTTGTCAAACCAGTAACAGTCAGCCCTAGCCCAAGCCAATCCAAACTGATAGATCTGATAATAACTATCCTTCAGATCAACATCCACCCGGCTCTAGAAGCAACTACCTACAGGCATTAGTTAACCTCCTGCTCTTGGCCAGGGTGGGGAGGGGAAGCCGGCACTGACTGGGCCCTTCCTCAGTCTAGGGAATGGCCAGGGAGCTGGAGAAATCACAAACTTATGTCATCTGCAATTCAAGTTAGCAAGCATTTGTTGAGTCCCTACTACACTGTGCTAAGTGCTAGGGTTACAGAGGCAAAAAATGATGAACCTTATTAAGGCCTTAGGGAGAGAGCAGGCAACTTGCAGCTAGCAAAGGTCTCAGTGAACACCAAGTGTAATTAGCTCATTTCATAGGCAAGGAGAGCTAAGGAAGGAAAGTGACTTTGCAGGATCACACAGATAGGAAGCCACAGTCAGAATTCAAATGCAGGTCCTCTGACTACAAAACTCTTTTCCATTAAATCATGCTAGTTGTATTCCTCCCCTCCTTTCTTCCCTCTCCTCTCCTCCTCTCTCCCTCTCCTCTCCTCCTTTCTCTTCTGTCCTCTCCTCAATCCTCTCCTGTCCTTTCCTCTTCTCTTCTCCCCACTCCTCTCTTCATTTCTTTCCTCTCTTCCCCTTTCTTTCCCCTCCTCTCTTCTTCCTTCTCTCCTCTTCCCTCTCCTCTTCCTTCTACCCTCCCTTTTCTCTCCTCATCCCTTGACTTGTATTTATTTTGTCTGTGTATTTCTTTCCCAATAATATATGTTTCTTGAGAGTAGGGATTGTCTCATTCTATGTATTTGTATCCCCAACACAATACCTGGCACACAGTAGGTGCTTAATAAATGTTTGTTTGATGGTGGGTAACTCTATAACTTACACCAAGAGGTTAAATGAAGTAGCCTTGGTCATGTAGCCAGGCTGTGTTAGAGGTAGGATTTGAGCCATGTCTTCCTGACTCAAGAGGTGCTGCTCTCTCTTCTCTCTCTCTCTCTCTCTCTCTCTGTCTCCCTCTCCCTCCCTCCCCTCCCTTCCCCCACTTCTCTCCCCTTACCCCCCTTCACCATGCCATTCTGTCTCTTTCATCTCTCTTTACCTCTGTATAAATGCCATACATATGGAAACCACAGACACCAGCTTATACATTCCTTTTCACAATATATTATGCTGTTTGGTGTCATGTTGACATCCCGCTGATGATGTTCTTGCTTTTTTTGGTCTTTGTTTTGTTTTTTTGGTTCCTATAAAAAGAAAACTAAAAAGCTTTCTTACTGATGCTTCAGACTCTGACTAACAAAGCACTGTTTCTCTTTTATGGGCTCAGGAACTAGGGAAATTTCTGTCTTCAGACTGTGTGGTGGAGGGGACAGGAGATCACAGAACTAAGTTGTATCAGGGCGTTCACACCAAGTATGCTCACCATCTCCAATGTAACCAGAATGTGGCTTGAAAACACAGGCACCTGCATGAAGTGCTGAATAACTGGAAACAGCAGTTGTTTGGGTATTTTTGTTTTTGTTTTTGTTTTTAAGGCAGGCTTCAGCCATGGAGGTTTCTGGGAGGAGGGCTGGTATTGGGTGGCCAAGCATCGTCCTGGGTTTCTTAACACTCTGGGCTATTGTAGAAAGGTCCTTTGCTCTGAGAGAGCTCACCCAGTTAGATTTCTGCTTGCCATCTTTCCTTCCCCCATATGGTATCTAACAGGTTACTTTAGTTTAGTTGAAAAGGATCATATTTTCCTTTTCTACATCAAAATACCCTAAAAAGTAAGAAGAAAACAATGAAACCATCTAAGTGTATTAAAAAAAAAAACCTGAACACAGTGACAACCTGGCGTTCCTTCACTCATTACACTCAACCACATGTCTGGAATGTTATGTCTTCTCACTTCTGCCTGTTGGATCCCTACCCTTCTTAAAGAGCCCAACACAAACAGCCAGCTCTTCCAGGTAGATCTTGGACCAGACATAGAACTCAGCTTATCCTTCCCTAGTTCATTTAACCTGGCATACTGTGTACCAGGAGAGGCAACATGGCTTAAGTGACAGCATGCTGGACTAGGACTAAGGACGACCTTGTTCAATCCTTCCTCTGACACTTCCTAGCTGTGTAACCCTGAACGAGACACTTAATCTCAGGCAGCCTACTAGAATGCCACCATGGCTGCTAGAGGAGGTTCCCACTGGCAACCATTTTCCCCAACCCCCACTGAAATCATAGGTCCTTGTGCATCACTGGGATCTACGAATCCCTCTTACAATATACAATTTGTACACATATGTCCATTAGATTGTAGCCGACTACTATTCTCTAATTTCCATGGGGGCAGGGACATGTTTTAGATTATCTAAACTTTGTATCCCCTCACACTGAGCACAGTGCTCTGTCCTTGCAGAAGGTACTTAATCAATATATATTTAATTCAGCTATACTGTTGCAATACATTGTGGTTCTAAATTCAATATGAATGTGTTTTATGAAATAATTTGAATGTGTGTATATGGGTGGGACTTGCAATTTCATCAGTGTCAAGAATTCCTAGTGTGGAAAAGTCCTCCTCCACAGATTCAGATAGGTTTCTTTAAACTTAAAAGTTTAGGAATTTGCCCTAGGCAATGAAAACTTAAATAACTTGCCCAAGGTCACCCAGCTAATAGTTGTCAGAGGCCAGACCCAAACCTGGATGTTCCTAACTCGAAGGCCAGTCTCCTATCCACTAACCTAAGCTGCCTTCTGCATATAATGTTGTTATACAAAACAATGATAAATAAATACTAAGCAAAAGAGATAAATAGTAGACTGAGTACACACATTGCCCAGCAAAGGAATGATGGTAAGCTTAGGCAGAAGCATGTCTTAGGAAAGACCCCTTCAGTCACAATTTATGCTAAAGTCTTTCTCTCTATTCTCCCCAATTTCTTTATTCTCAATAAATAAGCAATAAAAACCAAGAAAGGGCAGAATGAGAATCTGTAGCCCCTAGGCAAGTGATGGGTTGGAGGCACTTTCCAGCACTAACTTTCTATATAGTCCCATCATAGGACCAGGTCAGCATGAGAGTATCACAGCCAGCACCTCGAGTTCACGAGGCTTTCCCTTTAGTACTTGAGCAGAAGGCAAATAATCCATAAATCCTGGAGAGGGGACTCTGCCCACACAGCAGGCAGGAAAATCAGGGATTTGTTAGAATGATTGGCACATTTTAAAGCATCAATACAAGTCTAATAGGAAGTAAGAAGAGACCACACTCTGTCCTCTGGCTATTTGACTGTTAAAAGGATTTGGTTTTATTTTATGTCTCCCACATATGTTCTGCCTCCTTAGGTGTTTTCTGGTTGTTGGGTTATTGGGCTTTTTTAAGCTACAGGCATACTCCCTGGTTGTAAAATACGTCCCCCCCCCTCCCCTTTTGGGGTTTATTGTTTTCATGGTAAATCCCTAAGTCAGCTTTCCATTGTGCACAGGTAGAGAACTCCCTACAAATGAAAAGGGTGGAGAAGGGACTAGCTATCCAAATACCAGCACCCTCCCACACCCTAAATTAACCTACAGAATAAAGACATGGTTAATGGGATCATTATAAAGATCCCGTTGGGGCCCAAATCACTCACAAGTTTAGGACACAGAATGTGACCACATTTCTCTCCCTTGAGGCACAAGAAAAAGAATCAGATACACACACACACACACACACACACACACACACACACACACACACATGCACACACCACAGACAGTGGTGTGTAACCAGCCATACCACTGAGGGAAGGAGGGAGGGAGAGAAGCAAGAAGCAGGAGAAGGGGGAGGGGAATTGCCCAGGGACACTTAGGGTTCTTCTCAGATAACACTCCCAAGCTGCTATAAATAACCTGGAATCCAGCTCCCAACCTCGCCCACCGCTTAGAGCCCTCCCAAGACCGAGCTGTGCTGCTAAGAAATCCCCAGGGGCCAGACAAGAAAAAAAGTATGGGGGTGAAGAGTTTCACTGGCTGAAAGAATCCAGAAACTCCCAAATACAGAAGCCCAGTACCCCCAAAACTTGTAAACTCCCTTCCTGGAAAAAAAATAACCAAGCAAATTCAGAGACTTCTACTACCTTCTCTTAGAGAGGGGAGAAAGTTAAACATTTGGAGAAAGGAATAATTCCTAAAGTTGACCCATTTAAGTTTCCCAATTCAAAGCCAAAGTTATTTTCCTAGAAAGTGCAAAGGCCATGTGAGATCTAATGATTTTCTATTGTCCCCAAAGAAATCCTCCAAATAACTAAACTAGCCTTTGTATAGGCTTTCATGTCCTTGATTCTCCAGAGTCTGTACTGTACCCATTATTATATTACATATTCTTCCCCACTCTACACAAAGCACTTCAGGAAGGTTATACAGTCTTCTCCATCCCGTATGTTCACGGGGACTGTGTGGTAGAGCCTTCCAGGCTCCCATTGGTCTGATCAGTCACAGTCGTACATGCTGCATGTTGACCACAACATTGTGATACCATTGTGGTCCTCTTCAAGTATGAAGGACTAACACCATGCATTACACAAAAGGTAAAACGAGGCATAGAGACAGTGACTTGTCCAGGGTCACACAGTCATTCAATTGAAGATTAGAATTTTCAACTACTGACTTGTCAACCTGCTCCTGCCCTGTTGCTTTTGCTCAGGGACTAGAAAGCTCAGGAGTCCTACTGACATGTAATCTAATTACTAAAAGTCACAGACCTCTACTCAGAATGCCAGGGATAATTCAGGGGAAAGGTAAGTCTTGTTATGCTGATTCTTCTTTGTAAAGTCTCTCACCAAACTTCTTTGCTTTACCTGACTATGCTCATTAACTTAGCACCTGATCATCCTGTGGGGCCTGTACTATTGCAATAGCCTCCTGAGACTCAGTTTCCTCCTCTGTATAAAAAGGTGGTTCCCTTGAAAGAAAGGTGGTGGACTATGGGTAAAGAATGTGGTATACATTGTCAGAGATGATTGTTTTGTTTACTGATTTTTCACTGCTATAAAAGAAAGTTCTATAGAAAGCGATGTTGGAAAATGACAAGAAAGAAAAGGCATTAACAAAAGCTTTTTTTTTCTTTAAGGAGGGAATTGGGCCAGATGACTTCAAAAATCTACTCTAGCTCGGAAAGCTATGATCTGATGCCCCTAGCTGGTCTTCCTGTCCTTCCAACCATTTTGGCACTCATCACTTTCAGATTAATCTCACTAAAACTTAGATTAATCTTGCATGAACACCACAGATCAATTTTACTAATTTGCCACTTTCTTCATGTCATTTGCTGGCTTAAAAAACATCAGTGTTTCACTACCACCTAAGAATCCAGTCCTCAAATTCCTTAGCTCAACATTCAAGGTCCTCTACAAACTTGGCCTAAATTTACCTTTCTAACTTCATTTCCCACTACTTCCATACATGAGTCCTATGTTTCAGTCACAGTGGACAAATACAGTTTGGTCCCTCAAACTCAGAAACTCTTCTGAGATAAACCTTCCTCCTGAGGATACCTAATTGCCTTCTTTCTGCTTGTCTGCTCTCATTCCTCTTTTAAGGCAGAGTTAAGTGAGATCTCTTTCCTGAAGTCTGTGTGACTATGCTGGTGAGGTAGCTAGTGAGGCATTGAATATAGATCTGGTCTTGAAGTCGGGAAGACCCAAGTTCAAGTTCAGCCTCATTTACCTACTGTGTGACCCTGGGTGAGTCCCTTAACCTCTGATTTCCTCAGTTTCCTCAACTGTAAAATAGTGATAATAAAAGCACCGTCTCAGGGTTAGTGTAAGGATTAAATGAGAAAATAATTGTATAGCAGTTAATGCAATACCTGGCACATAGTAGGCACTATGTAAATGCTTTTCCTCTTCTGTCTCCCTATGCCATCCCACAGTCATCTCCCATCTCCAAATCTTTCTAGTCATTCATTTGGTTGGTATCATTCCCTACCTTTTATAGGTATGTCTGACTTCCCTTACCAGACTCTAAGCCTCTTGAAGGAAGGGATTTAATTTTTTTTATCTCCCTCAGTATTCAGCAAAAGGCTTTGCATATAGCAAGCGCTCAGTGAATACTTATTGTTTATTTATTGAAGGAAAGGGAAGAACTAAACATGTGAATAGGGGGTAACTTCTAAAACTAACTCATTTTGTTCTCAAATCCAAAATATGATCTATCATTCATCACAAAAAATTAATGAATAAGGGAATAGCTGAACAAATAAATTATGAGATATGAATGTGATGGAATAAGGGTTATAAGAAATACCAGAAAATCTGGTTTTAGAGAAACCTAGGAAGACTTATGAACAGATGTCAACAAAACCAATAAAATGATTTATACAGGTACAAAATTATGAAGAAAAAAAATAGTTGAAAGGTTTAATAATTCTGATCAGTGCAATGCAGTCATGATTCCAAAGTACTAATGATGAAACATGCTATCCAACTCATGAAGAGGGAATACTGAATCAAAGTACAGGACAAGCATGGGTGCTGGCGACTCTTAAGGGCCAACTATTAAATTTTCAGTGTGAGCCATTTACACCTTGGAAATCATCAAAAGCTACTAATTAGAGCTTGATTGTATTATTCTGCTGATTTCTAGACTTTAAAAAGAGATGCAGAAAATGTTAATAATGCAGATTAAACTTAAAAGTGTGTCCTACATACACATTGGGGTTTTTTTTTTCCCCAGAGCTGATTGTTAAACATATAACAACACACCACTGAGGATAAGTCATACACTTTTTGGAAATAGGAAGAGTTGAATTTTGCTTGATTCTTCTCATTTGACACAAGGACTGAGTTCTTTATTTCAACTAGGGGTTGGAATTTGGGAAGGACTGAAGTTAGTAATAGTGTTGCCCACACATACACAAAAAGAAGAAATCCCCACACAAAAGGGTCATTTAAGCATTTTTCTTTTCTTTTCTTTTTTTTGCTTTTCGGAGGGCAAATGAGGTTAAGTGACTTGTTCAAAGTCACATGGCTAGTAAGTGTGTCAAGCATCTGAGGCCAGATTTGAACTCAGGCCTTCCTGACTCCAGGGCCAGCGCTCAATTCACTATGCCACCTAGCCGCCCCAAAGTATTTTTCTAAATGTACAGAAGAAAACAGAATGAAGATGAGGAAGAATCACAGACAAGCAAAGTATGAAAACAATACATCAAATTTATTATATGTATTATGTATATATTTTTAAAGCAACATATTTAATAGAGTTTTTTGAATTCTACATTGTAGATGGAAATGTTCTCTGTTTAATGTTTGTTAAATTCAGAATAGGAAAAAAGTTTTTTAAAAATCAGTGCATAACAAAAACTTCATACTTTGACTGCCCATTTGTGCTTGGCAAACTTCAAAGGATTGCCTATATGTCCACTGTTACTATAATCATTTGTTATTTGTTCTCATTCTATTATTGCTCCACAACCAGATGGATAGATAGATAGACAGACACACAGAAAGACAGACAGATAGATAGATAGACGGACAGACAGACAGATAGATAGATAGATAGATAGATAGACAGACAGACAGACAGAGACAGATAGATAGATAGATGGACAGATAGACAGACAGACAGACAGATAGATAGATAGACAGACAGAGAAATAGATAGACAGATGGACAGATAGATATATAGACAGACAGACAGACAGACAGACAGACAGACAGACAGACAGATAGATAGATAGATAGATAGATAGATAGATAGATAGATAGATAGATAGATAGATAGATAGATAGATGGATGGATGGACAGATAGACAGACAGACAGACAGATAGATAGATAGATAGATAGAAGATAGATAGACAGACAGATAGAAGATAGATAAACAGAAAGACAGACAGACAGACAGATAGATAGAAGATAGACAGACAGACAGACAGACAGATAGATAGATAGATAGATAGACAGATAGTTTCCCTGCCTATAAAATAGCCATAATACTACTGTTGTTTGAAAAGCACTTTGAAAAGCTATTTATTGGTAATATACTACAGCTTACTTATACCCATCAGACATCTTTCCATTGTACTCTGGGTTACGTGTAATTTTCCATTCTGAGATCATGATGATTCATAATTCTCAGACATGAAGCATCATCAGGAGAATGTTAGTGTAAAACTGTTGTACGTGTGTATTAAAAGAAATATATGCATATAGATATATGCAATGGAAAGAACTGTCTACACATATAAACATGTATATGTATGTATATACATATGTGCATATTTACATACACACCTATTGTTCTTTTCATTCTTTGTCAACTTCCATTAGAAGATTTCAGGGCTTTTCCAATGGATTGGTATTCAAATACAGGCTATTCAGAGCTTCATGTTAGCAGCTCTCTAATATACATATTTGGGAGAGGGGATGTAATTTCATCAATGTGGACAACCCTCCAAAAATGGATATGGGTAGCTCATTTGTAACTTAATATTCTTAGTGAGTTGCCTGGGGCTACTGTGGTAGCCCCAATGGTCACACTGCTAGTGTGGCTCAGAGTCAGAATTTGAACTCAAATCTTCCTGACCCCTACTGATGGCACCTTACTGATACTATCTATGCATCAGTAGATATATTGTTATATATGAAATAGCTCTTAGACTAGGCTCCAGAATAATGGTACTGACTATGAACTATTATAACTAGCAACACATCTCTTAAAAGAAAACACCTCTGCCCATCTAACAAAAGTCTCTAAGTAATTAATCATCTCTTAGCATTTATAATCCAAACCACACAATCTGGCTGTCAGTCAATTGAATATTCCCTTATTGTTCTGTAATTGTTTCAACTAGGTTATGGAGAATAAGCTTTGGATTTTGTTCCCTCTATAGTGCCTGGGATACTCCAGGGCACACATTTAATATTCAACAAATACTTATGGACTGATTGGTGATGCTGACATAACAGCATACGTAAATTTCTTCATGAGAAATGGGTGAATTCCATTCATCAGGGAAAGCAACAGAAACAGGCTCCTGGAGATCTGACTCTTTTGACTTCTTATTTCATATGCAACATAAAAAATCTTTTAAAGAAACCAGACTACAGAGTTCTGAACATTATTTCTTGCTTTACACAATGGAACAATGTGAACAGACATTTCTTGTTGTAGAAAGAAAGGAACAGGGAGATATCAATGCTACGGAGAAAAGGGAAGGTAAAATACTGGGGGAGGGGCAGGTAGAAGGCAGGAGTAGAGGAGCCGCTCATTCAAGGAACAAGTCATTATTAAGTTCCTATAGCATTATGCTAGACACTGGAAATACAAGGATTAGCCTTAAAGGCAGAAGACTGAGATTTGAATCTTAGCTCAACAATTTAACAGCTGCGTAACTGTAGTCTTAGTTTCTCAATCTATAAAATTAGGTTTGACAATCTCTACAATCCCTTACAGTTCTGGCATTCTAGGATTCTATGAAATTCAAAGCTGCTCACTATTGGAAGATTTGTCCATGGATAGAGAACAGCCTCTATGGAGCCTTAAATTGGACATCACTTTCTTGAACCAGATAGCTGGTTTCAGAATAGCACACGAAAAATTTCAAAATTCTGCAAGAAGGAGGTTCTGGTCTGTAAACACCCTTTTCCTTTGCTGCTTCCCCTCACACTCTGAAGACATTTCATTTATTTTTTTTCTTATGATATACAAGCTCACATTATTAAAAGTGAAACATGTTCAGAACTTGCCACAGACACATCTCAAGCACTTTTAACTTCACAGATGTCATCTTCTGTGGATTTATTCATCAAGAACAGTGGGAGGGGGGATAGCATTGAGCAACGTACTATTTACAGTGGTATGCTAGAGTGTTCATGTGTGTGCGTGCATATATATACATATAGATATGAGAGGGAAAAAGAAAGAGGGAGGGAGGAAGGAGGGGAGAGAGGGAGAGACAGAGAGAGAGAATGGGGATATAATTGTATCAGAAAAACAGGTTATTATACTTGAAATTTTGTTTCCCTAACATGTCATCAGTATCTAGAGGTGAAATTATAGTTTATAATTCATCAGTGTCGGGTTTTTAATTGACTTATGCTTCTTACTTGCTTTCCCATTGTCACCATAAGGTATAATGGAAAATAAAAATACTGGACTCAGTCTTAGAAGAGCTGAGTTGGAGTTCCAGCTCAGACATTCACTATATTCAATTCAATTCAATTCAATTCAATTCACTTGGTATCTATTAAGCATCCACACAATAGCCCAATCTCTCACTCCTGTGCCTTTACCCAGTGATGGCCCATCTCTGTAGGGCACCCTTATTACCTTTTCCTCATAAAGTCCCTCTCTCATTTAGGACCCAACTCAAGTACCAACATCTCCTGCATGATGCCATCTAGGGTTCTCCCAAACATCCTTGTATTCAACTACTTTGTATATATTCCTTTTTGTTTACTTTATAATTAAGTGCTATATGTATACATACATATACATATACATACTTGTCTAAGTATAAGCTCTTGGAAGGTAGGAATTGCTTCTTTCTTTGGGCTTGCATCCCTAGGGCTTAGCAAAGAGTAGTTGCTTAACATTTGCTGATTGGATGAATGGGTAAAGAGTTGCAATTGGAGTCAGAAAGTTTTGCCTCAGATACACACTAGCTATGTGACAAGATCATGTCATCTTTTAGTGCTTCAGACAGCCTCCTACAACTACAAAGCATAGAAGAGTTGCCAATGCACAAGGAGTGGAGGGAATTTCCACACTGGGGGAATATTCATAGTATATATACAAGTATACCCTACATGGATGAAATCATAGGGCTAGGCCTCCCTCCACTTCCAAGTGTGCAAGGCATTGTACTACAAGGATCTTGGGAAAGTCTCTTTACCTCATGGAGTCCCAATTTTCTCAGCTGTAAAATAAGGGGACTGGACTAGATAACCTCTAAGGTCCCTTCTAACACTTAATGCCTGAGGTCCCCCTTTCTGCCTTAGGCTGGCTCTCCCCCTCCCTCCCTCTCCTTCTCTCCCTCTCCTTCTCTCCCTGTCCTCTCCCTCTCCCTCTCCCTCTCCCTCTCTCTCTCTCTCTCTCTCTCTCTCTCTCTCTCTCTCTCTCTCTCTCTCTCTCTCTCTCTCTGATTAGGGATGCCTGACTTAATCTAACTACTCCTTTACTTCAACTAATCCTGGCCACTAGTTCTGTTAACGGTTACTGGACATTTTGGAGCATCTCTCCCAACTGTTCGCTGCACATGTTGAGAGTTGCAAGAACAGGATGTGGTGATATCCCTCACACCTGTGGGTGGGCCTTACATTGCCACACCCAGGCATTACACAACTCAATTGCATAAGATTCTTGTAGTTTTATGGCATGCATTCCTCTAATACTGTGGCTTTCAAGTAAGAAAGCACATAGCCAATAAATGGAAGAAACCCATTTTTGGACTACTATTTACACTCTGGAGTATGAGTACTTGATCCATCCATAGAGATCATAACCCATCTATTCCTTATCCTGTGAGATGCTCCTCCATGTCCTCCCCTCTAAATCTTCCATAGAAGGTGGAGCATTGGAAGTGCTCCTTCGGCTCTTTTGTTAGCTGATATGTGTTAATATGGCACTGGGGTCATCTCCTCTCAGCCCTGACGCATCCCTGATGTCTTCTATGCCCAAGTCATCACTAGTAATAAGCTACAACCTACTCATACCCAATAAGTGTATTTATTATGTCCCATGGGACACTTACAATTTTGATTCTTCTGAGATCATGGTGTCTCACAATGCACAGTCAAAGAGCATCACTAGGAGGAGATCAGTGTTAGGAAGATGATTTTTTTTCCAGCAGAGAGAAGCTTGGAATCACTGAAAGCACTTGTGCTGTTTTCCAAAAATGATTCAGTTCCCTCCCTGCTCCCCATTTAATTCTGGGTTTAGCTCTTTGCAGAGCTTGCCCAAGATCTATATCCATAGTTATAATTATATCTATGTCTGTTTTATATCTAGATATGTGTATCACAGACATATACATAAATCTATAATACGTATATGTATGGCAGATGTTTATTCTCAGATCCCACTGTAACGAAGCAGGCATTGTATCTAGTACATAGCCTGAATATTATAAGGTCATACCTTTGCTGAAAAGTTGGTTTATCAGCAATTAAAGCTTAATTTTCAGTCCCAGGTGTACTTCTTAATTATTCAGTTGGCAGAATTGTCTGTCTTGGACCAGTCACTATGACTCACAGTGCAGCCATACGTGTATCTTGGGAGGTCATCTCCAAATAATACACTATTCCATAAAGGCCTAATTCATAATAGAATTTCTAGAATAGAAATGGAATAGAATTCCATTTCTAGAATTATCATGTGTATCTTTCTATCACACAGGAACTCTGGGATCACAGGAAAATTGGGGAAACTTGTAAAACATAGTAAATTATATAAGAAAATAAGCCTAGAACATCTTCCAATTACATCCAGCACCACACCTTCTAAGGGAGTTCAGCTTTTATCAGTTGAGTGTGATTTTAATCAGCTATTGTGTACTGTGATGCAGCAGCTTGAACATAGCCCTAGAACTCTGTTCTCTATCACATCATGGCATATTCTCTATCCAGGCCAGCAGGGGAGTTGAAGGTTAGGTAATATGATCAAAAATATATCTCAATGGAATATTAAAACTAACTTCCACAGTAACATGCATAGAATAGTAGATATTACACATGGGATTCATCATTTTCCCAGAAAAGGCAGAAAAGATAGTTCCTTATTAACATCTCTGTCTTCCTCTCCCAACCTGGCATATCTATATACTTATGTGTTACCCTCTTTTTTAGCATAGCCTTTATTACTCAAATGTTCTAAATCATTAGACAGATACCTATGAGATATGCTGTTATAAAAAAGTGTCCAGTTAGGATATTTTTTGAAGCTAAAATCCTAAGTTGTGTAGCCATGGAATTAGTCTGCTACACTATGTTCACTTTTCTGTACAGTATCATCTTCTTATGTGCAAAACTGTGCCCCAAATAATCCAACAAACAGAAAAGGCAAATAGCTTTTGAAGGCCAGGCAAATATTTGAAGAGATTCATTCTCTTCCCCCCTCTCTCTCTCTCTCTTTCTCTTCCTTTCTCTCTCTGTTTCTCTGTCTGTCTCTTTCTCTCTCCCTCATTTTCTCTCTCTCTCTCTCTCTCTCTCTCTCTCTCTCTCTCTCTCTCTCTCACACACACACACACACACACACACACTTCTATGCCCCTTTTTTTCCTTTTCTTCCTCCTCTCCTCTCTTCCTTAACCCTTTTCTGATTCCTCACCTATATTTCCTTTCTGTTCTTCTGTTCTCCCTCTCTCCTCTTACCCTTTCCTCCTCTTTCCTTTCTCCCCTTTTTTTCCTCTCTTAGTGCCTCTCTTCTTCTCTGGTCTCCTTCCCCTACCAACTTCTCCCCCTTCCTCCCTTTTTTTCTCTTTACCTCTCTTCTCATTTCTCCCTCTCTTCTCTCTCCTTCCTTTTTCCCCATCTCTGCTTCTCTCCATCCCCTCTAATTTTATTCCCTATATTTGCCTTTTTTTAAATTTTGCTCTTTAAGTAAAGGAGGCAGGCTTACATTCTCAGGTTATAGATTTGTTTATAGACCAGTCAATACCTGTTACTGACTTTTTAAAGCGGTATTTAAAAGGTAAGGTATTATAAGATTTGAAATGTCCAATACCTACTAGGTCTGAATTTCAGGAACAGCTCATACAGGAAAATGAACACAATCCTACCAACTAATGTGAAAATGAATCCCTAAAAGCAAGAGTCTAACTATTATGATCCAACATTTATTCCAGTCTTTTCAAAACTCACCAGCCCACACAGACATTTTACCATCCTATTCTCCCACATGGAGGTTACACACATAATAAAATTGACAATGACATCAGCATCTTTTATACCAATTTGGCCTAAATTGTTACTCTCTTGAGATAAATTACTTAGAGTCATAGGACGTTGAACCCAGAAGAGAACTTAGAGATCATGTAGCCCAACCTCTTTATTTTACAGATAGGCAAACTGAGGACCAGACTGAAGGAACTTGGGCCAAGGGCAAAGAATGAGTTAGTGACAGAGCCTTTGAATCCTAGTCCAGAAGGATACAATATATGATACAAAACACTGAGGAGCTGTGATCCTGACCTTTGAGAAGTTCCTTGAGATACTATAGTTGTAAATTTCCTAAATTAATCTCAGGGTCACAGATTTAGAACATGAAAAAACCTTAGAAATCTAATCTCAGAATCACAGATGTCAAACTGGAGGATATTTTACAGGTCATTCTAGCTTAGCTCCCTCATTTAACAGAAGATGGAGGCCCAGAGGGGTAAAAATGCCCATAGGGTCAAGGATCATGAGAAGTAAAATTGGAGAATCACAGGAAGTAGATAGATAAATTTGATTACATGAAATTAAAAAACTTTTGCATAAACAAAACTAATGCAGACAAAATTATAAGGAAAACATAAAACAGGGGAGGGAAGGAATTTAGAACAAGTTTCTCTGATAAAAGCCTTATTTCTCAAATATCTAGTAATTGAGTCAAATTTATAAAAATATGAACCACTCCCCAATTAATAAATATTCAAAGGATATCAACAGAAAGTTTAAGAAGAAATCAAACCTATTCATAGTCACATGAAAAAATGCTCTAAATCACTCTTGATTAGATAAATGCAAATTAAACAACTCTGAGATGCCATGTCATACCTATACAGATTGGATAACTTGACAGAAAAGGAAAATGACAAATGCTAGAAGGTATGTGGAAAAATTTGAAACCAAAGCATTGTTGGTGGAGTTGTGATCTAGTCCAACCAATATGGAGGACAATTTGGAACTATGTCCAAAGGACTATAAAACTGTGCTACCCTTTGATCCAGCAATATCACTATACTAGGTCTACAATACAAAGAGATTTTTTTTCCAAAGGAGAGAAAGGACCTATTTGTACAAAAAACAAACACTTAAAGCAGCTCTTTTTTGTGGAAGCAAAACATTGGAAATTGAGGGGATATCCACCAACTGGGAAACAGCCAAACAAGTTGTGGTATATTATTATAATAGAATATTATTGTGCTATAAGAAATTATGAGCAAAATGGTTTTTTAAAAATAAAAAATCCAAAAATACATATAAAGTTTATGATACAAAGTAAAGTGAGCAGAATCAAAAGAATAATGTACACAGTAACAACAATAGCATAAGGATGATCAGCTGTGAAAAATTTAGCTACTCTGATCAAGACAATGATTCTAAACGGCCAGTGATGAAAATTACCATCCACCTTCAGAGGGAGAACTGATGAACTCCCTGACTACACACTTTAAAAGAAAACAAACTTTATTTTTATTGTTTTATTTTCTTTGTGTTTTCTTTTGCAACATGGCTAATATGGAAATATTTTGCAGCACTTCACATATGTAATTGATATGTTGCTTGCCTTCTCAAGGTTTGGGAGAGGAGTGAGAGGGAGGGGATTTGGACCTCAATTTTTTTTTAATGAATGTTAAAAAATTTTACACCCAATTGGAAAATATTTAACAAAATAAATGAAAATATTTTTTTAAAAAAAGAATGTCCAAGGTCCAAAAGTAAAGGTAGTATTTATAGGTAGGAAGTAGCAGAGCCAGAATTTGAATCTGAAAGTTCCTTTGATTCCAAATCCAGCATTTTCCTCACTGCACTCTGCTCCCTGATCTGTCCACGTTAAAGGAAGCAAATAGTGATGGGAATATTCCAAAACAGGAGAAATTTGTTTGGAATCAAGAGACCAACACGAGGGGCTTTAGCAATAATCTCATCCAGAGAATCTCAATCCCTTTGGCTTGTCTGGTGAAACTCAAGGATCCTTTCTGAGAATAGTGTTTTTAAAAGCATAAAATAAAATATGTGTGATTACAAAGGAAACCAATTATATTCCAATAAAGATGTAGTTTGTTCCCCCATACAAGTTCAAGAATCCCCTAAACTCTATCGACTAGGTTAAAAAAAAAACAACACACCCTTGATCTAATCCAGTTCCTTAGAGATGATGAAACCAAAGCCTGGAAGGGCTCAGTAAATTGGTGAAGGTCACATAGGTAATAAATAACACAGTCAAGAACAGGAACTCAGCTTCTGGGCTGGGGGCTCTTTCCTCTAGGCTATACTGCCTTCTAAACAAGTAGATAATCCACAAACCTTTTTTTCCCCAATTTAGTTCTGGCATGTGTCATGTGTTCTTGTTGGGGGAAGGGGGTAAAGGGGGGAGAGTTTTCTGCTTGAGATTCACTTTCCTAATTAGGTTTCCTTAAGGCTAATATTCAAATCAGCTTGTATTCTCATGAGTTAGCAAGCAGCAGGGTAAACCAAGCCAAGAGCACACCGGCTCACAGGAGAAAAGTTAGCTCTGCATTAGAAATCTGTCCCAGTTAATTCACAAGGCACAACCCAGACATGTCTAATTGAAGGAGTCTATTTCTATTTAGAATGCAGCTAGATGGCTCAGTGGATAGAGTACTGGGCCTGGAGTCAGGAAGATCTGAATTCAAATCCTGCCTCAGACACTTACTAGCTGTGTGATCCTCTGTTTACCTTAATCCACTGGAGAAGGAAATGGGAAACCACTCTAGTATGATTGCCAGGAAAATCCCAAGGACAGCATTGGAATGCTATGATCCACAGGGTCATGAAGAGTTAGACATGACTGAATGTCTCAACAACATAATAATTTCTCTTTAGAAATGATTGAGATTTCTCCAGCTCTCCAGAAAAACGGAAACTGATTTTTAAAAATAGTTAATATCTGGGGTGAGGATATGACCAAAATAAATGGGGAGCAGTATGCAAAAGGATGAGATTTTGAAAGGGCTGGTTACAAAGACACTTCTCTCTTATTCAGGGACAAGAGTATACCATTGTGCTAGGGGTGCTACTGGAATCAAGGAAGGAGTTTGTCACCCAAAATTCATCTCTACACTCTGCTTCTTTACTAATCTATCCCATGTAGACCCAATCAAGCCCCCAAACCTACGCCAGGGAGTTCTCTTGTTTTACAAGTGAATGCAGGATAAACCAACAATGCTATCCCTAAATGGATAATAATAATACCTTCATTTACATACTGCTTTAAAGTTTTCAAAGCACTTTATATATTATCATTGGAACCTCCCAACAATCCTGTCAGGCAAGTCCATCATTTCCCCCATTTTTAAATGAGGAAATTGAGGCTGAGTAGTGAAGTGACTTGCCAGGGTCACTTAGCTAGCGTAGGAAGCAGGATTCAAGCTCAGGTCTCCCTGACTCCAAGTGTGCCATACTACCCAGCATGCCATATCCACATTTTACAGAAGAGGACACTGAGGCTGAAAGAGGCCATGGTCACATGGAAAGTAAGTCTCCTCGACGGGTAATGATCTCAGGTCTTCTGGATTCCAATCCAGTGTGTTCTAGTCACTATGGCATGCCCCTCTCTTTACCTCTCCTCCATCTCAGTTCTTTATCTGTAAAAGAGGGTTAATATACAACCTACCTTATAGTGAGGAGAGCAGTCTATCAGCCTTAGAGGACTCATGAAACCGGAGCTGCCGTTACTCCTGCTACTACCACCGCTACAACAACAACATCTAATAATAATAACAACAACAACACAACTCATAACAACAACCACAACTACTGCTAAGAGATAATAGGCCTCTATATCTAACAGCTTGAACCCTTTAACTCTCATTGTCCTCTATTTTAAACAAACAAGAATAACAAAAAAAAAAAAAACGAACAAGATTAGGACATAGGGGAGGCTATCTTTCAGAAAGCTAAAGCTTTTTAAAGCAATTTACAAAGAAGCATTTTATAAGAAAAAATAAAGTTGGCCTGTCAGCCACAGAGTTATAGGGGACATTGGATTGTGGGAGAGGATTTCGCTTTTTAAAAAAATATATAGTATTAATAACAGCGACACCACAATTGACTCATATTCTCCCTTTTATAGGATGTATGCGGTAGTGAGAGAGGAGGAAGAAAGAAGGAAGGTGAATAAATAGATCAATAAAAACCAAAGGCACGAGAGTACTTAAAGCTCTTTGTTTATTAGCTCCTTTCAGGCCACCTGCTCAAAAGTGTAATGTTAGTTTATTTCCTTGTTTAAATCTCAGTGCCTGAGTATGCACGCACAGAACAAAATAAATATGAATTTTCTCTCCACCCAAAGCGTAGGCTCCAAACCAGCCAGTCCTAGAAGGAGAGGTTCCCAATGCTAAGCACCAAGGCAAATATTTTGTCACTATGACAAGAATTGAAATGAGACAAAGGCTCAGAATGTACAAAGGCAATTGGCAATTGTTTCTATCAGAAAAGAGGAATAAGTGATTTCCCAGCATAAAGAAAAGAATCAAGTCATATTGAAGAGAGGGGGGGAAAAAAAAAACCTTGCCTAAAATGATAACTTTTGTGTGTGTCTCTTAGTTCATTTCATGAGCCTCTCTCTCCCTCTCTCCCTTTCTCCCTTTCCCTCTCTCTGTCTGTCTCTCTGTCTCTGTCTCTCTGTCTCTGTCTCTCTGTCTCTGTCTGTCTGTCTCTCCCTGTTAGGCATTAGGCAGTGTGGGTCTACTGGATAGAGTGTAGAAGTCAAGAAGGCCTGGGTTCAAATCTGCCTTTCAAGCTTACTTACTGGGTGCTAGACCGTAACTTGAACTTCATTTAATCTTTCTGATCTTCAGTTTCTTAAGCTGTAAAACAGGAGGAATAACAATAGTACCTTCCTCACAGGGTTATGGTGAGGCTTAAGTGAAATGATGCATGTAACAGATTTTCCAGATCTTATATTACTGTATAAATACTAACTCCTGCTATGATTACATGAGATTTTTGTGTAAGAAAGAAGTCATAGATTGCATTCAATATTCAATTAATGTGACACATCCTACTTCCAAGCACAATTAATGTGACACATCCTACTTCCTGCCTGAGAAACAGAAAAGTGTGGGGAAAAGAAGTGAAAGCCTCTGTACAACAAAACCTATTTTATGTGGAGCTCTCTCTTTTTCCGTGACTTGGGTAGGTCCTTTGACTACATAGGCACATGGAACCTTTGCAGAACTCATAGGTCTTAAATGAGTTGTGCTTTTATAGAGAAACTGGTCAATCCTTTTAACCTAAAGAAGTGAACCAGGACTCTTCTCAGCAACACACAGTTACAAGACAATTCTACAAATCTCAGGATGGAAGGAGATGTCTACATTCAGAGAAAGATCTAGAAAGAACAGAGTTTAAATGGAGACTGAAGCAATCTACATGCTATCGTTCTTTTTCATGTTTGGTTCTCTTTCTTTTTTCCCCATTGTTCACTCCATTGGTTACAACCCTTCTATACAACCAGACTATTGTACAATGTGAAAGTATTCACAGATCCTATATCTGATTGTACACCACCATGGGGGAGGAGGAAGGGAGAAGAGAGGGGAGAAAATTTGAAAGTAAAAGGATTGTGGAACTGAATCTTGTAAACTAAAAGTAAATAAACAAGTCAATAAAAAATAAATAAATAAAAATTTAAAAATAGAAGGGAAAAAAAGAAGAAAAGAGAAGTGCCCAGGGAAGACCTGTCCACTCTGTGGCCAGAAGAGATACCAAAATATGGTATAGAAGAGTTTTCCCAAAGTAACCTAATCCCCCAAATTATTAATCCCAGCTCTGCCACTTAATACCCAGGTGACTCCAGGCAAGTATCTTCCTTTCTCAGGACATCAGCTTTCATATTTGTAAAATGATATGAAATGGACTGGCTGATTTCTGAGGTTCCTTCCAGTTGTAAATCTATGATTGATATATTCAGCCTTATCAGGAAGTCCAATTCAGGTAACAACATTCCTGCAAAACCCTGTTGGTTCAAAGATGATAAAAAAGGAAAATGACAAATGTTGAAGAAGTTACGGAAGGAGAGGCACAAGAATGTCCTTTCAATGGAAGTGTGAAGTGATTGAGCCACTCAGGAAACACCATGGTACTAGGACCCCAAGTATGAAACTGCACTTACCCTTTGACTCAGCGATATTATTACTAGGCCTAGACCTAGAGAGATCAAAGAAAAGGAAAAAGATCTATATATTCAAAAATATATACACCAGTGAATAATTAGAAACTAAAGCGTTGTTCTTTTATTAGGAAATGCTCACACAAATTACAGTCTCTGAATATAATGGGATGTTTCTTTTTGTTTTTTTCTTGTGGAAATGACAATGGATATTTTCAAGGAAACAAGGAAGAACCTCTATGAGCTCTGAGATGAGAAGACATAAGAGAACAGCTTATACAAGAACAACATCATAGAGAAAAGTAGCTTTGAAAGGTTTTAGAACTATAAGCAATGCAATGGTAAATCATCACCTCCTGATAGAGAGGTGATTGTAGAGAGAGACATACGTTTTGGGCTGTGTCCAATGGAGGAATACATTTTGCTTGCTCTATTTATATTTATGACTAGGGTTTCATTTTTCACATTTGTTGTTATGGTTGTGGTTGCTATTCACCTGGGGCAGAGGCAGGTGGTAGGAAAGAAGGACAAATTACAAATGAACATGGAAACAAATAATTTTTTTTTTAAATCTCTATGCTGCTTCCCCAAATTTCTCTCAGTCAAATAGAAACCTTCCTTTCTTGTCTCCCCATACTGGAAATGGTCTGCTTCTTCACTTCTGCCACTATGTTATCCACCATTACTCTAGAACTCATTTCTAAATCTAACTCTGCCAATAAGCCCTGCCTCATAAACTAAAAAGCTCTGCTTAGAGGCCACCTTTTCTATGAGATGTCCCCATCCCCAGTCCCTCTCACTCCCCCCATTGGTGCTCACATCATTTTCCCAAGATCACCTTCTATCATATTTGTTTGTGGGTATGCTGTCCCCACAAGAGATAATCAACTCTCCAAGGACAAGGACTGCCCAATTTTTGTCTTCAAATTTCCAACATCTAGCATATTATCTGGCACACATAGTAGGTGCTTTCAAAAATGTTTGTCACACTGGAGTGATGCAATCTGGTGTAGTGGGAAGAGCATTAGACCAGGATTAAAATACTGACACTATGTGACCCTGGGCAAGTAATTTGAGACTCACAGTTTTTTTCATCTATAAAGTGGGAATGAGGGTGCTTCCTTCCATGCTTAAGACACAAAACTATAAGCCAAGCACTTTGGAAACTTGAAAATACTGTAGAAATGAGAACTGATAATATTGCTCTCCTCATCCTACAGCCCCAAACTAATTTTCCTTTCCAAGTCAATACATGTGAAGATTGTTTTATGGCCCTATACATTATGTTGCCCTGGCCAATCTACTCATTTATTTACTCACCTCTAATATTATTATTTATTCAATTCAATAAACATTATTCATTCCAATTCAATTCAACAAAAATCGATTATATAATATAGCTACTATATACAAAGGCAAAAACATGGCAGCACCTTCCTTATGGTGTTTACATTCTCCTGAATGCACTTTTTGTGTACTCTCCATGGGATTTAACACTGGAAAAAAGACTTCGAAATCCTTCTTCCTAGTTTTCCAGATAAGGAACCTGAGGCTTGGAGATTTGCCCTAGGGTGGCTATCTGTGGCAGGGTCAGGATTAAAACTCAGAACTTTTGACTCCAAATTCAGTGGATTTCCCTCATTATAACACTCTGTGTGTGTGTGTGTGTGTGTATTACACAATATTTAAGTTCCACGAAGATGGGAATAGCATCTCAGTCAAAGTTTATATTTCCTCCAGTAACCAGAATAGTGCTTTACATTGAGTAGATATTTAAAGTTTGTAGAATGAATGGATAGAATTAAGGGAGAAAGAAGAAGAATGATTCCTGAAGATGGCAACAGAGAAGAATTGTTTATCCTTCTTTCACAGGCAAAAAGCCAAAGCCCAGAGAGAGTAGGTGGTATGGGTGTTTTTATCTCAATATCCTATGGCAAGCCAATGAACCAGGAAGTGAACCATGAATTTTGGCCTCCGGCCCCCAGCTTAACTAATCATCCAACAGCGCTGCTCCATATGCATAAATATGGACAAGCTGATATAGCAGTATCAAATTCTTTATCTGAATAAAAAGCAACAAGTGCATAGCACAGAGAAAATTAAAAGCATTGTAAACCTGTAATGGCCCACACAGCCTGTTCAGCTTAAACTATTCCCAACAGGAAACTATTAAAAGTATATCCCAAAGAGCATTTCTTCTCTACTATGCTATTTTTTGGTCATTCCTATTTTCCCCTAACCCTTAGCTTGCTTATTTGTAATTGTGCATATGTTATAGAATATTTACACATATTCTCCATAGAAAATGTGAAAACTGAAGTCAGCCCAATTTTGGCTTCTACAGAACAAAACAGCCTTTGCAACATTCATAGAGAATCAGAAGGCCCAGTGTTTTTACATCTCTTTTCACTGACTTTCCATTTCCCAGGTTCCTCCTTCCTCCCTATTTACTTCTCTCCCTACCCCTCCCAAACACCTAGCTCATAACTACACAAACTGAAATTCACAAATGCATATTGGTTTCGTAAACATCAAAACCTAAACCTTAGGTATGTGCAAGTGATATTTTGCGGACCAACAAAGTTTTCAAAATCATTAAGTCAATGAAAGGAAGTCTTAGGCATTTTAATAGAAATTTGTCTTATGCTCTGATTCTGATTTCATTAACCGAAAGAGCATGCCACCCTTGTAAATTACTTCTCACAGTTAACCATTATATAAAGAGAAGAAAGTCAAGTTAGCCATTACAGGTTTCTCTGCACACCTTTGATTTGCTTCTCTTCTATTCTCCCCCAACTCATCCCCATCAGAGGCATACCTTTGTTGCTGTTGGGTTTTTAGCTTTCATTTTTAACACAAAAGAAACATACCTGGCACAAGCACCCACAAAGAAAATAGCCTGAAATGTTGCATTAAATACTCCAACTTCTGGAACAAGCTTCTCTTCTTTGTCCTTTGGTGGCCACAGCAGTATCTTAATTAGATGCCTCTCCCTACGATCATTATTTCTAATTTGATATCACCCTTGACTTCCACACCCTTCTCTGAAGGAAACATACATAGTTTTTTATCTTTGTCTCACACATGCACACCACAGTGGAAAAAAAAATATCAAGTGCATTGGCATTAGTAGGACTTTTTTCAATAATAATAATAATAATAATAATAAGCAAATAAACTCAGTGTTAACTGCAAGGGAGATTCTGGTACACACAGTACAACACAGTAAAGCATTGCACAGAATCACGTGGTCACTGTTTATTACTGTATATACCAATACTTGACCTGTCTCTAGAGTAAAGGTTCTTAACCTTCATGTAGCATGTATCTCTTTGGCAATCTGGTAAATCTATGACCCCCTTTTCAGAATGTTTTAAAATTCATAAAATAAAATATATAATTGCAAAAGAATTCAATTATATTCAAATAGAGTTATCAAAATATCATTTTAAAAGCTCATAAATTCAAGGTTAAGAACCCCTGTTCTAATGACTGGGCTTCCCCACATCACCAGCCTCTTCCTTTCAAAGGGAGAAGTCACAACTGAGTAGATCCTCACATGAGGGGATAGAATAGATGGCTCAAAGGGAGATCATTTAGTCTATCTTTATTTTATGAATGAAGAAATTGAGTCATTGAACGGGGAAGGAAGTGACATGGCTAAAGGGCTTATCATATACAAGATCCTTACTGAGGCACTGGGACTACAAAAAACAAAAACAAAATCTTTCTGTCCTCAGGAAACTTATATTCTACTTATGGGGGAGAAAGGTAGAAGAACAATATGATAAAAACACATAAATACAAAACATTTTAAAGTAAGACAATGTTTTCAATGAGGAAAGAGTGCTAATAATGGGAGTCAAGAAAAATCTCTTCCCATAGAATATGACACCTGTGCTCTGCCATGAAGGAAGCAGAGAATATTGTCACTGATAGGCAGGCACAGGGATTTGTATGAGTCCTAAACATCATCCCACATGCCCTTTAATGAGCTCTGCCCACAGGCCCAAAGCAGGCCAAAGGTAGTTACAGCATCCTGGCATGAGATCGCTGTTAGCCAGAGACAGCTTTACCCCAGGAAGAGAGAATACCTCAGAGTATTCAGAAATAAAAAGCTAGATATTTTGAAAGCCACAAAGTACTGCTTTTAATGGTTATCCCAAAAAGTCACATTTGGGAAAGAGTCAAAAATAAAAGTTAAAGAATAGACAAGTAAGAGTATATAATGCTTGTTGGTAAAAATTAATATTTTGGATCTCTTCATGCAACTCTCCCACACAAGGGTCCAGCCACTACCATTCTGCGAGCAAGCACTTTAATCAATACAATAGGAGGGACTTTTGGGGTGGCTAGGTGTAATGCCATGCACAAGCAGATTCCCAAAAGAATGCTACTGTGAACAGCTTTTAAGGTTTGGATTACATAGTAATAGTGAACACGCTGTTTATTCCATTACAAATCAAGGTTCAGTACAATATTCACAATATAATATTCACAATATTACATTTTATCACAGAAAGTCACACTATAGTGTTTATAACAACTTAACATTAGAATGGCCACATACTTTTCACTACAGTGGCCACAATATTTAGAACAAAGAACAAAAGAATAATCATCTGGTTTCCCTAAGGGAGAAACCCTCCTTACTTAATCATTCAATCAATTCATAATACAATAATCAAACTTCTACTCATGGGGCAACCATTAATTTAATCAATCACTAATCAATTCATAATACAATAATCAAACTTTCACTCATGGGGCAACCATTAACTTAATCAGTCACTAATCAATCATTAGAAAACCACACAAACTCTCCACCCCTTGGTGTCCAGCAAACCTCAGTTTC
>CM053601.1:150257404-150417006 GCA_028646575.1 Pseudocheirus occidentalis | reverse complement strand
TCTCTCTCTCTCTCTCTCTCTCTCTCTCTCTCTCTCTCTCTCTCTCTCTCTCTCTCTCTCTCTCTCTCTCTCTCTCTCTCTCTTTCTCTCTCTCTTTCTTTCTCTCTCTCTCTCTCTCTCTCTCTCTCACCTAGCTTCAGTCTCCATGAATCTTCCTTCACGAGGAGCAACATTCCAATTATGTCTCTCCATTTATAGAATTCTTCTTTATATACAGCACTGGCCTCCTTTCTCATCTAATAGCCTTCTTTCATGTCAACAGGGGAGTTCACACCTTCTCAAAAGTGAACAGAGCTCACACCTTCCATACTTAACCCTAAGTTACTAAGTGCTAAGTATCTGCTAAATTGATTGCTATTACACTAGGTAGTAGTGTAAATAGAGAAAATAGTGTAGATATAGCAAATTACAGAAAATACAGCAAAATACCAGCCCTGGAGTCAGAAGGACCTGAGTTCAGATCCAGCCTCAGAGACTTGAAATACTTACTAGCCGTGTGACCTTGGGCAAGTCACAACCCCAATTGCCCTGCCTTCCACCCTCCAAAAAGCAACAACAACAACAACAACAAATAAGAGGGACTTTTGTTTTTGTTGTTGCTAATTCTATAGCAAATCCAAGAACCAATGGCTGTTTCAATATAAGAAATCTAACAATAAACACATTCAATGTACAGTCATGACAAGAAAACAACAAGAGGAGCTTATTTCTTTATCAGTTGAATGGTAGCTTGCTTTCTAAATGGAACTTAACATAATAACTATAATATTCCCTCCAGTGAGGTTTTACACAGGCTGAATATGAAATCCTTTTTGACTCTTCCATATCAGTAATTGGCACTTGTACAAAGTTACAGAAACATTTTGTTTTATCCAAAAAAGCCTGACTTGGACACTTAGTAGCTGTGTGATCCTGGGCAAGTCAATCAGAATCTTTCAGCCTCTGTCTTCTTATCTGTAAAGTAGGGATAATAATACCACCAATCCCACAGGGATACTGTTAGCACAATATATGGAAATTGTTTTTGCAAGCCTTAAAGAGATGCACAAATGCTAGTTAAGATTGTTATTACTAGTATCATTTTCACTTATCCAGCAACCTCAGCAATCCAAAAGATAGATAGTCATTAGGGAACTTGAAAATAAAAACAAAAGGTCTCTCGAAAGGAAAGTGGATATTTCAAAGACTAGGCACAAAAAATTCACTTCTCTTGTTCATTTGAGAGTTTCTGAAGACCTCACTCAGAGCAACTCTACTTTTCCACATAATTCTAACTAATTTAGTGACCTGGTTTCCTAGCCCAAAGCAGATCAGAAGGGGAAGAAGGCCTGGGTCAAGGCATACACACTGCCTTACATGTAAGACATTAGGTAGGCTGACAGACAAGGAAGAATGAGAGGAAAAAAACTAAAAAAGAAGGCAGAAGTCAGGGTCTAAAAGCACAGGAGCACAAAGTCATTTAGTGTCTGAGCAAAGAGCCCTCTATACATCACAACAGTCCCCAAGGGCGTAACTGTATCAGAGAACAGTACAATAATTGATGACCCTTTCATAATGATGACCATTAGTCATCAAGCAAAGGTTAAATTATTCTGTTATCATCTGCTCAACAATAATAATAACCAGTATTTAGATAGCTTTAAGGTCTGAGAATTCCTTTGTATATATTATCTCATTCAATCCCCAGACCAACCTGAGGAGATAAAAGTTGTTATTGTGTGCATTTTACATTGTCAGAGAGGTTAAATGAGTTGTCCAGAGTCACTCGACCCATAAATATCTGAGAGGAGAGTTCCCCCTAGGCCACCTTGACTCACAATCTAATGTTCTCTCCACTAAGCTGTTCTGTCTCTCTTTAAGATGACAAGGAAGCATATGCTGCATCTCAGGAAGATGACTATCCAAAGTGATTAAAAGTTCTAAAAAAGTTCTGGGCTTGAAGGGATAATTAAGTTTCTGTCATTTGTAAAGTTCTCTTATGTGGGATACCTCTTTCATAAATGATGTCAGATGAGTAAAGTTACCTAAGCTGGGGAAATAACCTGGCAACTATGTTTTTCAGTCCTCTCTCTGAGCCTCATTTTTCCTTTCTATAAAATAACACAATTATACTAATGTGATCCTGCTAAAAATCCTATGATTCTTAATTTCTCCTTTCCCTGATATTTTAAATATTTTTTAGTTAAAGTTTTGAGTTCCAAAATCTATCCCTCTCTCCCTCCCCCCCTTCCTGAGATGGTAAACAATCAGATATAGGTTATACATTTGCAATCATATCAAATATCGCCATATTAGTAATTTTGTACAAGAAGACTTGAATAAAAGAAAAAAAGAAAGAAAGTAAAAAATAGCATGCTTCAGACAATATTCAAACATTATCAGTTCTTTCTCTGGAGGTGGATAGCATGCTTCATTATTAGTTCTTTGGAATTCTCTTGCATCAATGTATTGCTGAGAATAGCTATTATTCCTGTGGACAACATTCTCCCAGTTCTACTCATTTCACTATGCATCAGTTCATGTAAGTCTTTCCAGGTTTTTCTGAAATCACATTGCTTGTCATTTTACACAATAATATTACATTACAATCATATACCACAACTTGTTTAGTCACTCCCCAATTGATGGGCATTTCTTCAATTTCCAATTCTTAGCTACCACAAAAAGAGCTGCCATAAATATTTTTGTACAAATAGGTCCCATCCCCTCTTTTTGTATGTATTTGAGATATAGCTCTAGCAGTGGTAGAGTATGCACAGTTTTATAGCTCTTTGTACATAGTTCCAAATTGCTCTCTACAATGGTTCGATCACTTCACAACTCCACCAACAATGCATTAGTGTCTGTTTTCCCACACACCCTCCAACATCCAACATTTTCCTTTTGTGTCATATTAGCCAATATGATAGGTGTGGTACCTCAGAGTTGTTTTAATTTGCATTTCTCTAATCAATAGCAATTTAGAACATTTTTTCATATGGTTATAAATAGCTTTGATTTCTTTATCTGAAAACTACCTGTTCATATCCTTTCACTATTTATCAATTGGGTAATGATTTGTATTTTTATAAATCTGACTCAATTCTCTATATATTTGAGAAATGAGACCTTCATTAGAGATGCTTGTTGCAAAATTTCACACACACGTGTTTTCTGCTTTCCTTTTCATTTGAACTGCATTGGTTTTGCTTGTGTGAATATTTTTTTAATTTTATGTAATTAAAAGTATCATTTTCCATTTTGTAATGCTCTCTATAACTTCTTTGGTCCTAAATTCTTCCCTTATCCATAAAGCTGACAGATATTCCACGCTCTCTTAATTTGCTAATGATTTCACCCTTTATATGAAAATCATGTGCCCATTTTGACCTTATCTTGGTATAAAGTGTCAGATATTAGTCTATATCCAGTTTTTGCCATATTGTTTTATGGTTTCCCCCCACACTTTCCGTTGAAGTTTTTGCTTCAAAAGCTTCTATCTTTGGATGTATCATATGCTAGATTACTATGGTCATTTGCTATAATGCAATTTGTACCTAATCTATTCCACTGATCCACCATTCTATTTCTTAGCCAGCACCAGATTGTTTTGAGGATTACCACTTTATAATTCACTTTGAGAACTGGTATGGCTAGACCACCTTCTTTCACATTTTTTTTCACTGATTCCCTTGATATCTTTGAGCTTTTGTTCTTCCAGATGAATTTTGTCATTATTTTTCCTAACTCTATAAAATAATTTTTTGATTGTTTGATTGGTATGGCACTGAATAAATAGACTAAATCTTGATTTCAACTCTCAAAGCCTAACATAGTATTTTGCACATGTTAGAAACATCATAAATATTTTGAATGAATGGATAAATGAGTGAGCAAATAAGTGAGTGAATTGAAAGTTCTAGAGCAATGGAGTGACATGTTGAGGTATAACTCTGTAACTAGATTAGTACTGGCTTCAGGTGATCTACTCTGATTCTGGAAGGAAAGGCACTATTTTGGGAGGTCTGGTCCTGATGTTTTGTTGCAGGTACAGATTACGAGTTCATTTTAAAGTTTCCAGGAGCACTGAAAGGTTCAGAGACTGGCCAGGGATCACACAGTCAGCATGTGTCATAGTCAGGTCTTCCTGATTCCAAGACTAGCCCTCTACTCACTACCTTCCTTTATCTCTTGAGAGTCTTACACAAAATTCAGATTAGGAAACATAAAAGAGAAAAGGGCATCAGGATAACGATGAAAGTGTTATGAAACATCAGAAAAATAAAAGCTCCCCAAACCCAGTCCTCAGTAATGTAGAATTATTACAGTGCCAACACTAAAAACAGCAGCAAACTCAAGGTGGGGCTTCCAGAGACAGAAAACACATGGGAATTAGTCTTATCTTGTCCTGCAATAATTCTGACACACCCCACATTTTTAGGGCAAATTTTTTTAGATACTCTGGGGAAAGATGAAAAATAATCTTTTGAAATGGGAAAACTTTAAGAAGTCTATTCCTAAGAGAAATGTACCTTTCTTACCTTCTAAAATAGAGAAAAGTGCTGTAGGCACATTTAGCTATTACTGTGGAGTTGCTGGAGTACTTCATGAAAATGGGGGCTAGGAGGAGATGGGGGGGAGGAGATGGTAGTACAGAAAACAAATTAAAATACCTGAAATGTACCTATGGCAAAACATTCTATCCTGATCAACAATGTGTGTCTATCTCTCTGTGAAAGAGTCTGTACGGGGAGTTCCCATTGAATGCCACATATCATTAGTGTGGCATATGCCAGAGATATAGCAGAGATCCGGAGGAGGGGAGTATCATAGAGACTTGCCCACCGACTCTTTCTGGCCTTCACATAGGAATGGGCCTTTTCCCTAAGATATAACATTTTTTCTCTTCTCTCCTCATCAAAATTTCATTCTTAAAAGAGGAGAGGAAAGCCTAAGGATAAAATAAGCCAAAAGCCAATGGTAAAAAGATTTTGAAAGGAAAGAATTTGCCATTATTAGGGCTTAGACATCATTTCTTTCTGCAGCAATTCTTCCAACTATAAAAAGTGGAAGATCAATGCAATTCAACAAATATTTACTGAAAGCCTACTCTTCCCAAGACACTGAAAGATTCAAAGCAACACAGCATGTTCAGAGAGGCTATAGCCAAGTGCCTTCCTTGGGTTCTTCTTCTAAAGCATTCTCTCATATCATAAAAGTTTCCCAGAACATTTTGTCAGGATCTCTCTCCTTTTTCTCTATCACTCCCTAGCATAAAATATGTATATTCGTGTATGTGTCACATGAATAAATGAATGAACAAGTACTTACTATGTGCCAGGCATCACAATTCTTCTATGGCTTAATAGGAGGTTTTTGAGATAAGACTCTCCAAATTTGTAGATAGAAATGATATTGTAGATTTAGAGCTGGAAGTGACCTCAGAGGTCATCTAATCTAATCCCCTCATTTGACTGAGAGAAGTTAAGAAGCTTGTCTAAATTCACACTCTTGGTAAGCAACAGAAGTGAGATTAGTACACAAACCTTCTGCTTCTAACTCAAGTGTTCTTTCTGGTGTACTACAGAACTAGACTCAAAGCTTTCCAATTTGGTAGACCCTGACACTTGCATAGCCTTGGAGAACACAGGATTATTTCCATGCCACAAGTAGGGCTTTAGTGCAAGAATTATGATTTAACAAATATAAGTTTCTATACTTACATTAAAAAAAAATCAACTGCCCAAGTATATAATAGGACATTGTGGCAAGACAAGAAGTTATGCAAAAAAGATCTGGGTGTTTTAGTGGACTGGAAGTTCATTATGAGTCAACAATGAGTGAAGGTAGCAAAAATAAAAAACAAAAACAAAAAACCTCCTCATATGATCATAGACTCCATTAACAGAACATGTACAGAATACAAGAGGTAAAAGTCCCCCTTGTTCTGACTTGGTCAGACCACATCTGGAGTACTAAGGTCAGATCTTGGTGCCCTTTTCAAAGAAAATAAATCAACAAACTAGAATGGGTAAAGAAAATGGTGATCAGGATGGCAAGTGAATAAGAAATGGTGCCATAGCAGAATAAATGAAGGAACTAGAGAGATTTGGCCTTAGATAACCAAAGGATATGAATAGGCACTTTTTGAAAGGATAAATGCAACTATCAATGAAAAAAAGGACTTCAAATAATTAATAATTAAGAAAAACACATTTTAAAATAACTCTGAGGTTGCCTCAGGTTGACAAAGATGAGAAAAAAAAAGACAATGATGATTGTTGGAGGGGTCATAGGAGGACATAATGGATCAATCATTCTGAAAAACAATTTGAAACTAGAAACAAAAAGAAACAAAGCTGTGTATATAGTTTAATGTAGTGATACCACTACTAAATAAATATATATACATGTGTGTCTGCATTTGTGTGTATATATATAGAGAGAGAGAGACACACACACACAAAGCTAAAGGGAAAGGATATATAATATATACATATATTAATATATGCATTCATATATATGTTCATATATTCATAGCATTTTCTTCTTGTAGCAAAGAACTGGAAACATCATAGGTACTCATCAATTGGGGAAGAGCTAAACAATATGGTATATGAATGTAACGGAATGTTATCATGTTGTAACAAGTGATTAAAGGAATAAATTCAGAGAAATCTGAGAAAACTTGTGTGCACAGATACAGAGTAAAGTTTGCAGGAACAGAAGAACAATTAATACAAAGGCTACAATAATGTATAGAAAACAATTTTGAAAGATTTAATGACCAAATCCCCTTTCCTTCCTCTTGACAGAGAGGTGATTAAGTAGAGGCACAGAATTAAAAACACATTGTTAGACACAATGCATGAATTTATATTGTTTGATTATAGTTATTTGTTACATTAGAGGGCTTTTTTTACTTGTAATAAGAGTATGAGGTTGCAGGAGATTGTGGGGAAGGAGGGAGAGTATAATGATAATGATGAAAAGAAAGAAGAGCATCAATAAAACATGAATGTGTATTGTAAAATAGAAGAGATCAAAAGAAAGCATAGAAAGTGATAAAATAATCAGGACAGTGGTGGTGATATATCTTGTTATATCTAATATACTTTTAAAATAAACTGCATAATAGTCCACAGTTTTATACAGTTCTCTTTTTTCCTCTTCTTTGCATACCAAAATGTTTACATTGTTATTATTAATTATTATTCACAAGAAGGAAATTTTTAAAATAGAAAAGAGAAAAGATTTGACAGATATGATAGCTATCTATGATTTTTTTAAGAGTTACCATATGAAAGAGAGATTCGATTTATTCTACTTGGTCCTAAAGGGCTAAAGAAAGCAAAGTGGGTAGAAGTTACAAAGAGGCAATTTTTGATTCAATGTAAAAAAAAAAAACTTCTAACCAAGATACCTACAGATGGAACAGCTGCCTCAGAAGGTAGTGGGCTCTTCTCACTGGAAATTCATATGTAAAAGTTAGTTGAACATTTGTTAGAAATGTGTTAGAAGGGATTCCTATGGATTGGATTAAACACCATCTGAGGTCTCTTTATTTCTTTGATTTTAAGATTTGGGAAGATAAAAAGCATTCTCTGAGTATGGACAAACCTAAAGAATGTCACTTTCATCATTTCTTGTCACTAACACTTTACAAAACCTTTCAAATAGACCAAGAGTGGGTGGAAATGACTCTAAGGAAGGGATGGGAGAAAGAGACCTAATTTCTTCATTTTATGATTATTTTTATTGCATAATTTACTCCATTTTAAAACTGAATCCACCCATGCTTTGGAAATGAAAATTCCTATGGGCACAAGGGACAGGGTGTTTGTCATGCTGCTTAAAGAAAGAGAGGTCTAATAAATAAAATCTGACTCATTTTGTGCTCATTTTAATTAATTAATTCTGTTAAAGTCCCAAGGTAACTACTACATAATTTGTGACTGAACAGGGTTCAAAGGAAGAAAATATATAAAGTGTTTCTCATAGAACTTAGAGCAGGAAGTGACATTAGAGATAATCTAGCCTGGCTCTCTATTTTTTTTTTTTGAGAGAGAGAAGAAAAAAGAGGCAGAAAAGTTAAGTGACTTGCCCAAAGTCATGCATCTATAAGTCTCTCTCTCTCTCTCTCTCTCTCTCTCTCTCTCTCTCTCTCTCTCTCTCTCTCTCTCTCTCTCTCTCTCTCTCTCTCTCTCTCTCTCCCAAACACATACACACACACACACACACACATACACACACATTCCTTCTATCTTTGAGAGAATCACTCACTCAAATCCTACATTTCAAAACTGTTTTGGATATCTCCACCTGTGTGTCCTTCATGTACTTCAGACTCAACAAATTCAAAATAGAGCCCAGCATCTTCTCTCCAAAACCTGTCCCCTTCTTCTAATTTCCCTGTATCCACTGATGATATAAAAAAATTATTTACCCAGACTAAAAACCTCAGTATTATTTTTGACTTGATTACTTAATGCAATAACAAAAAAAAATCTCAATGACTTGCTCTATAGAATTAGTATAAAATAGTGACGAAACTGATTAGGAAAAAAGAGGGGGTCTGCTAGACCTTAAGTCACACTAAAAAGCAATAGTTGGCAAAATTATCTAGTACTAAGCAAATAAACAGAGCGATGCAACAGAATACAGAATCTAGAAACATAACCAAATATATATGAAAAGTTCTGATTGATAAACCAATATGTTAATCTCTGGGAAAGAGAACATTATCCAAACTGTATAGCATTTTGGCCAAAAAAAATTTTTTAATGCGTACTTCACAGCAAAAATAGCAATGAATTCTTCCTGTGTTTATGAGTTGAACATAAAAGGAATAATTTAAAATTTTAAAAGAAATTAATAAATATTTTTATCTCAATTGTGAAGAGCAAATAAGTTACCAAATAAATGAAAAAAATTAATGGTAGGTAGATGAATTTGATTACATAAAAATTTTAAAACACCATCGTAGGACAAGAAAGTCTCAGAAGCTTAGAGCTGAAAGGGATAACAAAGGGCATCTAGCCTAACCCTTATTTTATAGTTAGGAAAACTGAGGCAATCAGAGGTTAAGTGACTTGCCCAGGATCACACAGCTAGTAAGTGGCAGAACTGGGATTTAAATCCATTTTTTTCTGACTCCAAATCCAGAATTCTTTCTGCTACATCAAATGATGATGAAAATATAACCAAGATAATAAATAACAGGCTAGAAAAATTTAAACCTACATTCCAAAATTTACAAATATTTAAGGGGAAAACTTTTTTTCTTTGGTTTTCATTGGTTAAGTAGTAAAAGGGTACCAAAATAAAATTTACAAAATAGGAAACAGAAATTGTACAAAAGCATATGTTTGAATTCACTTATAATGAAAAAAATGAAAAATGGGGAAACCTTATAGGTATTTATCTCATGCCTATCAAATTATCAAAAATAATTTTAAATGGCAAAATTTAATCATAACAAGTTGTGTGAGAAGGGGATACACTCATACATTGCTTGTGATATTGCAAATCGCTGCAATCATTTTGAAGAGCAGTAACAGAAACACATCGGAAGAGTGATAAATTGACATTCCCTTTGATTCATAATTCCACTACTGAGAATATTTCCTTTCAGAACATAATCAAAAAGGAAAGAAAGAATTGTCTATACCATTTATAATTATAGTCATTATATGAGAAGCAATTTAATGTCATGGAAAGAGTACTGGATCTGGAACTGGAGGGCCTGGTTTATGTATGGGTTCTATTACTTACTACTTGTGAGACCTCTTTGCCTCTGGGTCTCAGTTTTTCCAACCATGGAGAGAAAAATGGTAAATACACTAGGTCAGAACTTCTTAGCCTTTTTTGTGACATGGACTCCTTTTTCATCATAGTGAAGCCTATGGATCTATTTTCAGAAAAAAAAATGTTTTGAAATGCATAAAATAAAGTATATAGGTTTACAAAGGAAAACATATTAAATTACAGTTACTATACATTTTTTTTAAAAGTTTATGAATTCTAAATTAAGAAATCTTAGGTTAAATCAACTCTAAGGTCCCTTCCAAAGCTAAAAACCAAGTTTCTCTAAATTTATAATAGAAAAAGAAAATTTGGAAGCAAAGTTCCTAACCAGTGACTGAGAATAGGCTAAATAAATAAATAGGCTAAATAAACAGGCACATCAAAGAAGACTGTTATCTTCCTGGGGCGTGTACCTGGGTTATTACTGAGAGTCACCCAAGAGCTACCAAATCTGAAAACCTCTTATGATTCTTGTAAAGACAAATGATATCAGAAGGAACTCAAAAAGCATCACTAAAGACTATGGGGGACAGGGCAGTGCAGGCAAGAGGAGGAACAAAACAAGAAAGACCTTGAGGACACAGGTGAACTTTTCACCAATACCAATTGAAAGCAGAGGATTCAGAGAGAAAGGTAGATTTGCTAAATGAATAACTATCTAAGAAGACAGTGGCTAAGAACAGGATTTGGATTTCTGAGCCACAGCTTAAAATACAGGAATGATGGGCTGTTGGCAAAGTATATAGTGTACCTAGTAAGGGCCAGTAAAGGCATATTTGCCTGGAGTGAGTGAATCACATCAAGAGGACTTTAAAAAATAAAAAGAAAGGGGGAAGTAGAAAACTGCCAACATATATCAGATGCCATAGAGGATAGCAGGTATAGCATAATAGGAAGAAAAGCAGACAAGTCATGGGAAATGATATCCCAAAAGAGGGATATAAGTAAAAACCATGGACTCAGATGTCTGCATACAAATAGACAATTTATGAGCAATAAACAGGGTGAACCAAAGATCCTAATGCAAAGAGGCAAATTTGACTTCATAGGCATCACTGAGGCTTAGTGGGAAGGGATTCATGGCTATAACTTAGACCTAGAAGTGTATAGCATTCATAAGGAATAGATAAAAGGGAAGGGCTATACATATTAAGAACATATGGTAGTGAGGAAATTCAGTGTGGCAGAGAGCGTAAGTCAGCAAAAGGTTTTATTTCATTCATTATTATAAACCAAGGCAAGGGGGATTATCAGCTGGCACAAAGAGAAGGGACTCTACAGGGCAAGTGGGCTTTGAAGTATCAGTCAATTTCCACAGATACCTATAAGATAAAGAAATCACATAGACACACTGTGTTCATAATTGGTTATCTTTGGAGAGCAGTTTGTTATGATAAATGGAAAAACACATCCCAATCTGCTAATCTGACTTTGTCCACAAGTGTCCAGTACAAGGTATACTCATCACTCCTGCTCAAGAACTCAGATAGAGGAACCCCAAAACATCAGGGCTAGATGTGACTGCCCATTTACATTGAAATGGATGCTTATTCTAAAACAGCATCATTTGTGTTACAAAAGAGAATACATGGCCCCACTCTATCTGCCACCATACCAAAAGCCAGAGAAGAAAGAGAATAGAGAACATTTGGGTGTTAAGCAATATAGGCAGAAGTAGAAGTTATACTGCTAAAGAGGTCTACTACAGACCATCAGGACAGAAAGAAGGTTGAGATGACATATCCAGGAAACCATTTATAAACCTAGCACATAACAGCTTTATTACAGTGATTGGAGATCAGCTCTCTGGCTATCTGCTGGCACTCTTTCTCTGCCTAAAGGAGGGCGGCTGATATATTTGTTATTTGCTCCCAAATGGTTAAAGAATCTGTGATCTCTGCAATGTGGATTCTCTCCAGTGACAAAGATTACAACCTGCCTATGCTCACCCATTCTGTGTGCCCGATCCACGTTCTCCCATAACATTCTAACATTCTCCAGGCCTTCCTCCCCTTCTCTTGACAACATGAGCATGTCCAGGGATGTCAACTTCCCATGGGTTATACTTCTTTCTTGCCATGTGACCAGCCCTCCTCCTTCTTTGATCACATCTATCCCTGATGGCCTCCTTTACCCAGTTTTCTTCATCATTTCTTAGTTATTACATTATAGCCTATTCACATCCACTATGTACCTCCTCTTCATTACCCTTTGAATGATATTCTTTTTTTATTCTTCAGAGTCCTTTGTGTTTCATAATTTACAGCTATCCTACAGTATTAATGCAACTTAATAGTTGGTATTTATATTGCAATTTAAGGTTTGAAAAGGACTTTAAATAGGTTTTCTCATTTGATCCTCACAACTCTGTGAAATATATGCTATTATTATCTCCATTGTACAGGTGAGGAAACTGAGACTAAGAACCAGCAAAGTATCCTAGCCCAGGGTCGAGTTCAGGTCATCCTGACTTCAAATCCAGCACTCTCTCCACTGAGTCACCCAGCTGCTCCTTAATTAAGAGGTGACATGGAATCAAGAATGGAGTGCTAGACTTGGAATGAGGAAGACCTGAGTTCAAAACCTGTCTCAGACACTTATTTACTATATAACATTAGTCAAGTCACTGAAACTTTGAACTTCTGTTTTCTCAGCTTTAAAATGAAGAGACTGAATCCAATAACCTCTAAGGTCTTTTACAGCTCTAAAATGTAGGACAATTTTTTCCTGACTTGTATTAATTATAACTTTTATCCTGTACCTCTGGACCTGATTCCCATTAATAAGGATGAAGTAGTTACTGCAGGAGAAATAAGAAGAACTTGGGGAGAAAGAACAGTCTCTGACAGTATTTATGTTAAAGAAGAGGAGGAAAGCCAGGTATAAAGTCTATAATGCACCCTAGACCTTGATAGAAGAGCTCTTAAAGTGCTCACAGAACAGACGGGTATAGGATTCAGACTGAGAAGGAAGTCTCAAAGCATATTAATTAATTAATACTTGGCCCTGTGCTGGTCAACATGTTTATCATTACGTCGGGTAAAGGTGTAGCATATGCTTGTAAAGTATACACATGACATAAAGCTTTAAGGGATGCTTACATGCTATATGATAGAATCAGACTCAAAAAAACGATCTTAACAATCTAGAACGCTGGATCAAATTTAAGGAAAGCAAATAAATAAAGACATATGTAAGTAAAGACTTTGGTTCCAAAAATTGTCTTCACTAATATAGAATGGGGGAGGTTTCATTTCATGACAGTCAAATCTTTTTTCTTGCCCCCCCCAAAATTTTAGGTTTTACTGGATTACAAGCTCAAGATGAATAAATGACTCATGTCAATCATTACATGACAATAAAAAATATAATGTTGGTTTTTATAGGACCATAGGCCAGATTACAAGTAGGAAGGGAAAAGTAATAACCATTGAATCCAACCCCCCCCACCAAGAGATCAATCCACAGATCAATAAACATGGATAGATCAAATGATTTGGCAAAGGTCAAAAAGAGAGCAAGTAGTAGAGGTGAGATTCAACCCTAGGTCTTCTGACTCCAAATCCAATATTCTTTTCTTGCTACTCACAATGGTAAGTTGAAATGTTCCTGAATGAGGATGGTGAGAAGACTGGAGAAGATGTTATAGAATAAAATGAAAGACAGGGTATGCTTAAGCTAAAGAAGTCTTAGAGTAGACATGATAGCTGTTTATGGAAGAGGAATTAGGCTCTTCCCCTGGGCAATAGCATGATACAGAGGAAAGAGGGCTAGATTAAGGGTAAAGAATCTGGGTTAAAATTCTGGTTCTGCTCTCTGTGTGACCTTAGACAAGTCACTTTACCTCACTTGGACTGAATTTCTTCATTTACAAAATGAGAAGGGTGACCTAGATGACCTCTGGGGTCTCTTCCAATGCTGACTCTATTTATGGTGGTCTTATGACTTCTTCTAATTAGCCCCAGAGAGCAGAACAAGTAGCAGGGATTTTAGAAGATGTCATCAAGATGACTTTGAATCGCAAAAGGAAAAGTTGTCTGACCAGTAGAGCTAGTCAAAGGTGAAGCAAGCTGCATTCAGCCTCGAGGGATTCCCCTCACTGGGAGCTTTGAAGGAGAGGCTGGATGAACTCTCATTGGGGGGATATAAGAGAGATTCTTGGTCAAGTCTAGTTGGTACAAGATTCCTCTGAGCTTCCTTACAGTTCTTAGAGACTGTGTTCAATGTAATAAAATGCTAGGCTATCATTCAGAATGGCACTCTAAAGAAAGAGCACTCTAGAGAAGTCATCCAAATGGAATGAAAAGCATTTATTAGGCACTTATTATGTGCCAAGTTCAGTAGGAAGCACTAGGGATACTAATTTTAAAATGAGATAGCAGTCTTTGCTCTCATAGATTTCACACTCTAATTAGAGGGGACAACACATAAATGAAGGTGTAGCTTATAGTTGTACATACATAGGTTCTGGCAGGGAAACTAGTAGGGCAGAGAGCAAGACCTCAAGGGCATTTGGAAGCAATGGCATAGGAGATGGGTTACCATCCAACTGACTGTGGGGTCCAACACTTGAAGGGAAATTGGGTTCATTTGGGTTCAGTGGATCCTACAGTGATGTCAGTCTCACTGCTTGTCTCAATGCTCAGGGACCTGTTAATGGACTGGGGTAGGGTCCATGTCTCACCACTCACTGCCTCTCCAAAGATGGTAATGGTGGTACTAGTCCCACCAGTTGCGCTACCCATTGATGGGCCATGGTGGGAGAAAGGAAAAGGTTTTACTATGCAATAATAGGTATGTGTCAATGGACTATAATTTTAAGAGTCCTCCTAAATGAGGGGTCCAACCAGGAGATCTTGTTCCTGCTTCTGCTTTTGCTTCCTTAGGACACTGCAACTCTCTGAAGCAACTATTGATAAATTATCATGAGTTTATGTTCAAGTACATTTTATTACAAATGGTTTTTATTTGTGATTAGATTTTAATATGAAAAGGTTAGTTCTTAAAAAGAATACTTTTTAATTTTTTTTTTAATAATCACCCAAATTAGGCAAAAATAGAAGAGGTGAAATTTGTATTCAGGGCTCTATCCACTCAACTCCATTCTCTTCTTACATGCCTTGCTGTATGTAGCTTCTGTGAAACTGGTGCTCATTCTGCCCTCTGAAGTCATACAAACGAAATTTTCATCTGCTTTCAGATATTTGAAAATTACGATCTATCCCACCTCCCACCTACTCTAAATCTCCTTTTCCGTGGGTTAACCTGAAGTTCTTAACCTTTTTTATGTTATAGACTGCTCTGGCATTCTATTGAAGCCTACAGACTTCTTCTAAGAATATAATGCACTGCATTACAAAGGAAATTAGTTGTACCGAAGTAAAGGTGTAATTTTTCCCATCCAAATTCACAGACTCCCTCAAATCTAGGCACAGACCCATTAAGAACCTCTGGGCTAACCATAGCCGATTGCTTTAACCAAGGAAAAGCCTCTGTGTTCTGGTCAAGAGAAGGAAGAAGCGTGGCTGCTCTGTACTATGGTCATTTTTCTTTCTGAGATAGACAGAAGGTGGCATTTATCTTTAGCCAGATGAAAATAGCTGTTTCCATAAGAAAATCCTCCTACTATGGCTCTGTTTCAACTAATTAACTCAGTTTCATCCAACCCAAGTCCCTCCTCACATCTCATCAACCCCATATGTAACAAAAGAAGGTCCCTCCAACAGCAGGACATGGATGCTTGCAGCTTGCACACTCCTGTCCCATACACCCCAAACCCCACCTTTATCCCACTCATCCCCACCTCCCAGCATCCAGGTAGACTGAGCCACACTATGGCTGCTACTTAGACCTTATAAATGGGGTCTTCTCCCTGATAGTTTGGGTCTCCACTCAGCACCCTTTCCTTTTAGCAGAGTTTTTATTTGAGTTGCAGTTCATTTACACTGGTTTATGGTATTTCTTTCTTTCTATTTAAGCACACACCTGTTTCTCCTTAGTCTTGGCCTCTTAAGAAACGAAGCTAGTACTTGGCCCATTAAACTGCAGCCAATAAGCCGAAACTTGTAATAGGTGTTAAATAGGCTTCAAATGTGTTTCTGTTAACTACATGCAATTATTTAACCCTTTCAGACACAATTTGTTTTGTGTTTTTATCTTTGTATCTTTAGGGACATAAGGAGAATCAGAAAAAAAAATCATTAATTTGTAGATCCAGTAATTAAAACATAGGGAGAAGTGATAGATAAGACTAGTGGTTGATCTCCTCAATATATATATTTTTTAACTTTAACATTCGTCTACTCTCCTCTGCTAAGTAAAGACCATCTGCCTAACTTGCATATGCCAGTCCTAAGAGATAACCTCCTTGCAATTTCCAGTCTAATTCAATGTGTATACAAGTGCACGTGTACACGTATGTGAATAGAAATAAGTGCACATACATGTTGGTCTTAACGGGTCTACTGGAAGGAGCTCTACAGTAGGGGATAAAGACACTATAGCATTAACTTACAGTGTGACCTTGAATAAGTCATTTAACTTCTCTACAATCTCAATCTCTTTTGCAGCAAAACAGGGGTAATAAGACTTGTTTTATCTCCCCAACAGGGTCAACAGGAAGATCAAGGGAGTTATGAGACAGTGCTTTGAAAAGCATAAAGCCTGATAAATATATAAATTATAATTATTATCAATAATCTTGGAACCCTTTGCTACCATCACTGAGTCAGAATACAAATCTACCACCTGTCAGAACAGAGATATTTTTTATTAAATTCCCATTTATTTTCTCCTCCTTCACTAACACACACACACACACACACACACACACACACAGCCCTGTTTCAAGCTAATCCTTCGAGTTGGCCTGCAATTGCAAATGCCAGAGAGTGTTTTGAGAATTTAAGTTAAAAAGTTTCCATATGCCCCAAACATTAGGAAAACTTTAGGCATCTTCTCAAACTGCCACCATCTTGTGTCTTGTTGCGTTTTACCTTTCCCAGTTCCTCTTGGAATAAACATCCTCCTTCCTAGTTGGGCTCTCCTCTTACCTTTCACTTTTTTCCCATTAGAAAACTCTTCCATTTGGTTCATGCCATTTCTCAACAAAGATCCTTATGCTATCTCTCTCTAGATTAAGAGAATCCATCACATTTTCTCCCTTTGGGGCTGTTATCTGCTGGGGTTACTCAGTGAAGTTAATGAAATCAGATGTGAAAGTCCATTTCTACCCTTCTCTCCAAGATCCTCTGGGTCCCTGAAATAAACGTGGTGAAATTGGGAAGTTACCCTTTCCACCATACTCAGCAGCACAATATTATAGAAAGAACACTGGAACTGAAGTCAGGAGTTAGGGAGTCAGCAAATGCCAGCTCCAGTTTCCAGCTGGGTGAACATTTGCAATCACTCAAATGTTCCTAAGTAGCCTCAGTTTTCACCTCTGCAAACTAAAAATAATAATATCTGTACTGCCTCACGGGTCTGCTGGTAGAAACTCACTCTAGAAACCTTCAAATGTTAGCATAAAGATATGCTATTAAATAGAGGAAGGGCCAAGAGAAAAACTGTCCAAAATGAGGTTCTCAATTCAGAACAATGCCTGACTCCTTTCCCCCACTGGTGTTCTTTCTCCTCCTGCCCCACTCCACCCCCAGCTGCACATAAACTATGAGCACTGAATTTAATAAGTTTCTAAATAGTATATTCAATTTTGCTTCCTCTCCATTAGTTTCCTCACAATTATAAAGAAATTATCTAAGCCCTAAGTAGTCAAAGAAAATGAACAAACAGTTCTGAAAAGAATTGCAAACTGGTAACAGTCATAGGAAAGATCACACCAAATTACTACTATTAAGAGAAATACAAATCAAAATGATTCCAAGGTTAAACCTCACAACTAGAAAATTGGCAACAAAAAAAAAGATAAAAAATGGGAATAAGTCAGTGTTGGAGGAGTTACAATGGACCTACAGGCACATGAATTCACTGTTGGTGGAGCTATGAAATAATCTAAGCTTTCTGGGAAGCTTTTTGGAGCTAAAGCTAAGAAAGGGACTAAAATATCAAATTCCCTTTGACCCAGAAACAGACATATGTACTAAGGAGGTAAAAGATAGTAGAAGTTGGGTCTGGGGGAGGTTTCATTTATACTAAAATAGTTACAGCAAAGCTTTTGTGAAGTAGCAAGTAAATAAGAACAAAGTAGATAATATTTGATAGAGGAATGACCAAACAGGGCACACGAACATAATGGAATATTATTATTATTCCACAGAATCAATGAATATGAAGAAGACAGATAAATATAGAGGGAAAGGGCTCTCTGGGTAGAAGCCAGGTGAGATAACACTGAAAAATGAAGGTGATATTTTAAAAACACGTCAATAATGCTTGAGAGAAATATTCAATGTCAAATGGGGCAGAGACCAGTAACTCAAAACTCTGGAATACAGGCCTACAAAAATTCTGAGGTTGGATTGACCCTCTGGGGCCTGATGACTTGTTCTTCCCTCTATACCTCTGTTCAAGATTCTCCTCCAACATGTGTGATCTTGAGCCAGTTATTTCCACGTTTCCTCTGTCAAATGAAGGGATGGGACTAGATGATGTTCTCTAATGGCTGTACTAGAATTCTGTGACCCAGAAATGTGTCTTCCTTCATCTCTGCTGTTTCAATACTCATTCTTCATAGCCCAGGTCAAATCCCATCTCCTTCACTGATCAAGTCCTAACCACAGAAACCTTCTTTGCCACAGAAATCTCTCCCTTCTTTGACAGCAACAGTTATATACATCCATTCATTCATTCAGCAGATATTTAAAGAGTGTGTATTATGAACACCACCTTACAAAAAGAATGTACTATCTTGTACTATGATCTAATCAAGGGTGGGAAATCTGCGGCCTCTCAAGGCTACGTGTGTCCACAACTTTGTTCTGTGAAGTTTGGATTTAGTCAAAGGGCTACACTTGAAGACCTACGAGGCCATATGTGACCTCAGGCCACAGGTTTGCCACCCCTGTCTAACTGCTTTGTGTGTATTCAGTCTAATAGACTGTATAATAGACTAATAGAATTTCAAGGGACCTTAGAGATATGGCCTGAATCTGTGAGATGTAATGAAAGGTGCAATGGATTTGCACTCAAAAGTCCTGAATCTGCCACTCACCAGCTATGCAACCTCTCTAGAACACCATTTTCTTATATGTCAAATGAGAAGTTTGGATTAGAGGAGTCCTTCCAATTCTGAATCCAATGATCAGCTAGTCTAATACATTCATTTGAGGATGAGGCCCAGAGAGATTTGGGGACTTGCCCAAGATCACAGACTTAGTAATTTGCCAATCTTGGACTTGAGTCTTGGACCTCCAACTATAAACCTATGTACTCTGTGCCTGCTCTATCATACTTGACCAGCATAGAAGCACCTGAATTAAAGCCAGGGGTCACATCTTAATGTTTTTTGGTAACTCCCAAGATTCCTAGCATAGTGTTGAATACATAGTAAGAAAATTGTTGATTGAAACATTTCAATGAATAGAAAGAACCATGATCTGGCAAGGCTTCCATTTTCCTCAATCATCCCAGATTGTATTAATCTTTTCCCATTTTTAATGGTGTCCATAGGGCAGTTAGGTGTCACGGTAGATAGATCACTGGTCCTGGAGCCAGGAAGCCCTGTCTGCCTATGTTTAAATCTGTGACCCTGGCAAATTACTTAACCCTGTTTGCCTCAGTTTCCTCCTCTGTAAAATGAGCTGGAGAAGGAAATGGCAAACCACAATCGTATCTTTGCCTAAAAATTCCAAACAGTCTCAGCTCACAAAGTTGAACAACCAAACAACAACAAAAGCTGCCTGTGAAAGGCATTGGTAATCACTGCTCACCAAGGATTTAGATATCTGTCCTCTGGTTTGACCTGAGTCTGGAATATTGTTCATTTGCTCAGTGTCAGGAGTTGTAACATTTGTGTTTATGGCTTTATCACAGAAATATCCAGCCATTGTCTGTTATTGCTTCTTGGTTTCAACAGGGACCACAACATAGTATGAAAACTAGAGTAAATTTCTGTTACAGAATCTATCCATTTCTGCTCTGGGATTTTATACATACACACACACACATACTTATGTATGCATATATGTATGTGCATGTATATATAACTATATAACAAATATAAGATAAATATATGACCTATACATATAACATATACACATATGCATCTGTACATGGACTAAAAATCTCATCTATACCCATACTTGTATGCATACATGTCTAGATGTGAGAATGGCACAGATGTTAGCTTGAATCAGCCAAATATACACATTATTCTGTATCAGTTTAGACATTAAAATAACAAAAGGTGCATTTACTGCCCTTCTTATTACACTACAGAAACAGCTTTGAAGAAAAGTAAAACTCCCCCCTTTTCTAGTGTACTTTTCCAGAGGACAAAAGTTTACTAAATCTGATTCCTTCCCCTAAATCAAACCCTCTCTCTCTAGCCCACTTTCAGACCCTGGAAAAATAGAAGACTGCTGCATTGTTACACAAGCTGTTTCAGACTGTGTTTCGCAGGGAGCTCTCTTTGGCAATACTGAGTAATCAGGAAAACATTCTATCTGACAGGATTGAATATTGACACCCACATTTCCTCTCTACTGGGGGAAAACATCTTAGAAGAGCACATATCCCCCAAATCACAGTGTTTTCACTTTATTTTCTTTTTACATAGATCATGGGACTTTTCTTATTTCTTCCTTTCATTTTAATTATATAAAAACAGCCTTTGGAAAGGTAAATTACATGATAAACACTGGCACCCCACAAATGTCATCCCCTCCACCCATCTCCATGAGCAGCAATATTAAATTTCAAATGACACTAGGATTCTTTATCATCCAGAACTTTCTCAGCCAAGGAGAAGGCTGGGACACAATATCTTCGCCAACCAGAATTCCTCAGTTGATATTAAATGAGGTTTGAACTCAACTGTGTTAGTAATCATTCCTCCACGTTCCACTTCCTTGTTCTTAATCACAAATCTAATCATGGATTTTTATAAATATTCCACAATTAAATATACTGTCTCTGCTCATGTAAATACTCTCCAGTTTCTTTCTCCCACCAATAGCGTACATAGGGATTTCATTAACAAGCCTAATTTGGAACTTGGAAGATTTGTTATGGACAGCAGTTTGCAAATTGCTCTTGGAGTTAATTCTTGCAAATTTACTGACATTTTTCTCTTGAAAAACTGGGGGGAAAACCCCAGATTCTGAGTTCTGTTTAACTTACCTGACTCTGCCATTCCACCCCGGCTGCTTGAACAATATTATCAGCAATTCAGATACTCCTTCTTGTTAAGTAGAAGGATATTTCTTCTCTTGCTGGATTAATAATCAACTTTCTAGATAGTTCATTTGTAATTCTCTTCTGGTTAACCCTTAACAATGCTGCAGTCAGCTTAACTTAGGTAGATACATTTATTTTCAGTGAATTGAAAAGAAGTGTTTTTATGGGGTGACAAATAACTAAATTCAATTTTTAAAGCATCTATTAATCACCTATGTCCTCCAAAGGGCTTAAGCTGGGCACTAAAGCAGAAAAATAGCATCGGTGCTGCTCTGACGTGGGTCACCATCTATGACAGGGATACAAAGGCTACATAGGCAAGTATGACACAAGGTAGACTATGAAAAGAGAGAAGAATAATTATCAAGATAAAATTAGCTAGGCAAAAAAGAGATCATTAAGGGATCAGGGAAGGTTTCCTTAGAGGGGCCAGCACTTTAGGTGGACAATGAAGGAAGAAGGTTTTTATAGAGGACATAAGAGAGGGCGTTATGGGCAAAGAGGATGGACTGTATGAATGCACTGGGGGCTGGGGGGACGGGGCAGGCAAGGAAGGAGAAAAGGAGATAGAGGAAGAGATCCAGAAATAGTGAAGGGTGCAGTCTGGCTGGAATACAGAAGCCATAGGTGTTAATGATAAGGAATGAGTGCAAAGATTGGTGTCATAGTATTAAGGGCTAAGGAGCTTCTATTTCACAAAACAGAGGAAAAGGAGATAGTAGTCATTAAGAAAGTTTGGTTAATTTGAATGGCCAACACAAAAGCCACATTAACATGTAATATGTGAACATGAGTAATATTCGTTACATTTGTATAGGAAACACAGGTCTTTTAATCCATTTAGAAAGCATTTATTAAACATCTGCTATATGCCAGTCTCTCTACTAGGTGCTGGGGATACAAAGACCACACACACACACACACACACACACACACACACACAACTCACCACTAATTTCTGTCCTCAAGACTACATTCTATTGTAACAGAATGAGAGGAGAATAGGGAGAGGGGAGAGTGACTGGGAATAACATATGGGGAAGGGGGGAAAGAAATACAAAATACATACACAGTAAATACAAAGAATTTGTGATCTTGTGTATTTTTAGAAGGTCCACTTCCTAGTTGTTCTCCTAAGAGAACATTAAAAATTTGATTGTAACTGGAAAAGAACTCCAAAATCATCAAATCTCACTCCCTGATTTTACTGCTGGGATTTATCCAAATTATTTATCCAAGGTTACAACCATCAAATAGGAGAGTTAGGGCTAGAACCCTGGTATCTGTTCTCCTAAACTATTGCTCTTTTCAATATATTAAGAAAACAAACAGCCATCCCAGGTTTACAATAACAGATGCTCATTCAAGCCCAGTGTGACCTGCTCTCCTGGATGCAGGGTAAAGGCGATGCAAGGTCAAAACATAAGAGATATACTTGGAAAACTCTCCCCTCTCTCTTTCCCTCTCCTTCCTTCCCTCTCTCCCTCTTTCCCTCATTCCCTTTCCCTCTTTCTCCCTCTCCTTCTCTTCTTCCTCTTTCTCTCCTTCCTCTGCCTCTTTCCTTCTCTCCTCCTTTCTTCTCCCCCTCTCCCTCTCCCTTTTTCTTATTCTCCCCTTCTTCCCTCCCTCTCTCCCTTTCCATTTCTCTTTCCCTCTTCCTTTTCCCCTTTACCCTTTCCTTCCCTCTGTCTCCCTTTCCTTTTCTCTCTCTTCATCTTTCTCCTTCTCTCCCTCTCTCTCCCTCTCTCTCTTTTGAATACTCTACTGGAAGGCTAATTCCCTATCAGGCAGGCATGGCAATGCACCTGTTTGGCAGACAACAGAAGCCAGTAAAAGCAAAAGCAAGAAAAAAATATGAGGGACCCTAGAATCTAAACAAGACATTCAGATGGAGTAAAGGGAGCAGACAAGGTAGGACCAAATTAACAATTCAAAAATTTTAGTTTGTTCCTCTCTTATCCCACCTGCTCCCCATCAGAAAGAGAGATCAAAGGGATGATGATTACTTAGGAGAGAAATAAGTAAAGTGAAGGGGTAGAAAAAAAATGAATGGAGTAGAGAACCTGGTTCTAGTCTTAGTGCTATATCTCTGAGACTCAGTTTTCTCATCTATAAAATGGGCCTCACACTATTTCAAAAATCATAAAAATCATAGTACTGTGTAGCTAGAAGGGCTGTCAAATATCATCTAGGTCAACCCTCTCATAGTATGCATTAATAAACAGAGGCTGGAGAGGTAACTCACTTGCCCTAGGTCACACGTGGCAGATCTAAGCCTATATGAAATTCCTTTGAAAACTATAAAAGAATTATACAAATCAAAAATATCATCATCATTATCGTGTATTTTTTAAATCAATATTATTACTATGTAAAAAGGCAGCAGGGGCAGCTACGTGGAGCGATGAATAGAGAGCACTGGCCATGGACTCAGGAAGACGTGAGTTCAAATCCAACCTCAGACACTTAACACTTACTAGCTGTGTGACCTTGGGCAAATCACTTAACCCCAATTCCCCTGCCTTCCCCCCTCCAAAAAGACAAAAAATTAAAAGTAAAAAGTAAAAAGGCAGCACAACATAGTGAATAGAAAGCTTGATGTGAAACTAGGAAGCCTAGGATCAGGTCCTGGCTCTGATGCCTATTGACTCTGTGATCCTGAGCAAGTCACTTCCCCTTGAGTTGCCAAACCCAGATAGAAACAAGAGCCAGCAAATGTCACATAAGGATCCTTACAGGTCGCATGTTGACTTAGAAAACCACACTTGTTTATAGATTTCTTTTTTATTAATATATCAACACATTAAAATCAGATAGGAACTACATTTGAATCTGGTTCAGGCACACTCAGGAGTGTTTGCTCTAGACAACCCTCTAAGATGATAAGTTGTAGAGAAGGTGCCAACCGGAGAGAAGGATTTCCTCACCCAGGAGTTCTCCATGCTATGAAATCACAGGTCTGGTCTCTAATTCTGTCTCTATCCTTATAAATGGCTCTTGGATAAAAGACAAACTAATTGTCCTCTACTCACAAAGCAAAGAAGAGAAAGAGAGTGAGAAGGTGAAAGAGGCTGCTCTTGTTAGACACATGGAAGAGCATCCTAAAAGTTAGACATGGAAGGTGCAAACAAGGAAGCAACAAATTGTTGAACACTGCTTCTGTCACAGAAAATTCTCAGAATAGAACCCTTATCTGAATGGGACACTTCTACCTAAACACAGAGGGATGAACTTTGACAGGCTGAGACTGCCCTAGATTGGACTCAAAATTCCAAGCTAGCCTTGGAACTTCCTTGGCCCCTTAGAGATTCTCTGTCCTGGGGCGGACTTGGAACCTGATTGGACTCCAGGGCATCCTCCCTGGTCCAAATCTCCCTCCCTGAGCTTGGGAACCTCTAGACCCTAGGAGCAAATGGTTGGAAGAACTTATCAACTAGCAAGTAGATCTGATCTAACATTGCCTTATGAAGTCTAGGGAATACATCATGAGTAATATGCAGAAATTAATAAATGAGGCAATTGGTACACAAAATGGAGAGTGTGGCCTCCCTTTTCCCCATCCCCAGACAAGCTTGAAGCATGGCTTTTAAAATAATAAAAGGAATTCTGAAAACATGTTCAGTGGGTTAAAAAAAAACTGAGACATTGACTTTTAAAAAATTGTTTCTGAACTCAAAACACATTTCAAAAATTAACTTAAATTCTTTCTTTAAAGGTTTCAATCAAGCTTTTCTTTGAACTTGGGAAGTACAAGTCTCATTTGCTAAAGTTCCATTTTATAGACCACACAGAAAATCACAAACTTACAAGATCATAATACCGTATTAAACATAAGGCACTTTCACTCATAATACCATCTAATGAAATGAATGTGTTTTATTTTATGTATACAGAATCCTATGAACTAAAATAAAGTTATTAATAACAATAAACACATTTATATTAATACTAATATGTTTGTACTGTGTTTTTATTGCTTCATTTATATGTGTATGTGTGTGTGTGTAATCTCACTTGATCCTTACAAAAACCTTGTGAGGTAAGTAGTACAAGCTTTTTTATGTTTATTTTTAAAAATAAGGAAACAGAGACCGGGCGAGGTTAAGACACTTGCTAAAAGTATGATACAGGTAGAATCATAGCTGTGACTCAAACCCAGATCTCTTGATGTTCAGTGATTATCCTGCCTCAATGTATTATTTCAAGCTATACCAAGAGTTTCTGCTATCAAATCTTGTGCTATTTTCCTAAGTTACATTAGTCCCAACTGATAAAGATATTTATTTGATAATAAGTTTGTTTAACCAGAAATAACTACAGTTAAACTCTGCATTCTGTTTCCCTTCCTTACTAAGTCAGTTAAATACTCATCTTCCCATGCCATTTCCAAAGCTGTACCTAGGCTAGGGTTGCTCAGAGTTCTGCTCCCAGACACCAATATCTAGCAGGGATGGATCGCACTTGCGGTCTGTCAGGAGCAATAGATGCAATTTATTTTATCACATAGTTAGCAAGAAAAATTAATTTTAAAAGGAAGTTATCTGATGGTTTCTTCCTTACTCATGGAGCTCCTGCTAGGCTGTGCCCAGCCCCATTCTCCTCACACTCTGTCCCCAGGGTCTCTATTTTCCCACCATGTGGTAGCACCCCAGGGTATCCTCCTTTCTCCATCAATTTCTCTCTCCAAGTGGATTTTGGCGGCATGCCTTACTCTGAGCACTTCCTGTCATCTTGTGCTGCTTGTCCCAACACAAAAAGGGCTAGTGAACTTTCGCCTATCTCCTTTAAACCATCAGAAGAGAACCTGGGAGAGGTCAAAGTTCTCCTTCATAATTCAGTGCCTGATTTTATACTGCAGTAACAAAAGGGCACCGGAGTGGGAGTGAGGAGTAATATAGCTATGACCAACACTGAAGTCATAGAGACTAGGGCAGGGATTGGACTCAATGAACCCTATAACCCATTCTAACTTTAAAGTTCTATGCCATTTGGATTAGAAGAGCATGAGGCATTTGTAATGAAGTTATTCAGAGAACGGAAGGCTATAGTTCTAAGGGAATAGATAAAAAAAGTAAGTAAACACCAGAGCTCCAAAAAGGGATGATTGAAAAATAAAAATAAATAAATCTTTTAAGACCCACAGACAAACCTCAGTCCCAATTACAATGGCTCTCTTTGGAGGATTCAGGGGGGAATGGAAAGAACAAAAATTGATCTCATTATCAGAATAAACATAACTACAAGCCTAAAGAGGAGGAAGCCCACAAGCAATGTGCCTACATTTCCCTAGGCTTCTGCAAATAGCCACCAAATGCTTGAAGCTTCATAGGATTGGGGGTGGGGGAACAGGAACAGGAAGAGACTTTTAAAAATGAAAGTACTCAAAGCCAGATGCTTTGTTTTGGAGGGTATCTATGAAGCAACACACTAAATTCAGCCTTCCATCCCTAACTCCCTTCTACATTAGGAAAAACAACAACAACATAGCGCCTCTTAGAAGGATGAAATTGTCCTATGTACACAGGGAGGTCTTTCTAAGGGGAAAAATGGCTGCTAGTAAAGGTCTCTGCAGCAACATCTAAACTGTTTCCTGTAAACTTTCCATAACGGGAGTCTAGAATTTATGATAAAACCCTGTAGAGTGGTGAAGCAAATTTCTTTCATATTTATCATTCATTTTATTCAGTGTGCATTTGAAGGAAAACCTTTTAAGAACACCAATAATGGGAGAAAGCTACAACAACTGAATTTATTGTTTAGTATCCCATAGCTGGTCCTCCCGGGAGTTCAGGAAGAAAGCTTAAATCACATTTTTCTAACACATTGGAGTGCTTCCCAGAGATGGGATGGCCCACAGAGACAGAACCATCCTAAGCACACTGGAGTGGGGGGTGGGGGTGGAGTGGGGGCATCTCTCTAGGGATCTTCCTCAAAGATGGTGGAAAATTAATATAACAATCACTTTGTTTAATAAAAGCAAATTACAGCAATCCTTCATTATGGCCAAAGTACAATTCCTCTGGCTCCCCTTTCTCTCCCTCCTGCCTGCCCCACCCCCATCTTGTTTCACCTGACTAAACTGTAGGTATTTGTTCCATCACCTGACTTAGGGGCTGGCTAGGAATAATAGAAGAAAACAATCAACTATTGTTACATGAGACAACAACTTTCATGTCCTTGGAGCTCACCGTGACCTTTCATCTCTTCTATCCCCAATGGTCTCTCCTAACAACTAAAACTACACTCTATTGGGCTGAATTCCAGACTGTCATAAAAAGAACTCTGTCCTTTCAAAACAAAACCAATTTTTACACCAAGGTGGGGGAGAAACACAAGTCTATTGTTCCCTCACAGATGGAAGTTGGAGTTACTAAGGCAACTGCTCTAATCCTCCTTTTTACCACCTTTTTCACATCGCTGGCCCATCAAGTGTGCTACCTTTTAACTCATAAGCTCAAAAGCTGGTCGCCTAACTGGCTGCCCTAATTAGCTACGATTTTCACACTACAGACAACGTGATGAGCTAATCGAAATTTGCAAAATAATGACGTACCTCCAGCAAATATTCCTCCTCCTGAGGCCCAGTCTTAGAATAACAATAATGAGACCATTATTAGTGGAGGGCATTAAAATGCTGCACTGCTGCTAAACAGAGAACTTAATTGTTCTGGTCTTGTCCATTGAATCAACAACCTATTGTTGTGGACTTGAAAAATAAAGGGCCAGAGAATGGGTGCCATGATGATTGGTCTGCACTGCCATACCAGCACAGCACTCTGGAGAATTGTTTTCTTTTGAAACTCTTGATGGACTAGTAGTTTTGTTTAAAAGTAACATAAAAGGCAATTGTCTGGATTAAAAAAAAGTCCTATTTATTGAAATCCTTAGAAGCAGTTGCATGGATTTGTCCATGACCCCTGAGATAAAAACAGAGTGACCACAATAATACCATTTGTGAAGAAAGAGAGAGAGAGAGAGAGAGATAGAGAGAGAGAGAGAGAGAGAGAGAGAGAGCAAGCCCTGTTACCACTGCCTACAGTAATATGAGATAAGAGAAACAGTCTAAAGGAAGGGAGGAAGGGAGGAAGGGAGGAAGGGAGGGAGGGAAAAAGGAAGGAAGGAAGGAAGGAAGGAAGGAAGGAAGGAAGGAAGGAAGGAAGGAAGGAAGGAAGGAAGAAAGGAAGGGAAAAGGGGGGAAACAAAGGCAAGGAAGAAAGAAAGGGCAGGGGAAGTAAGGGAGGGAGGAAGGAAGAAAGGAAACAAGGAAATGACAAATTAGCTCAATCTCTTTCATCTCCAAGAGGGAGACTTTGTTCAAAAAATGTTAATTTCAGAATGGCACCCATTTAAAACAGACTTGAGAACATGGGAACTGACATGGCTATTTTTTTTTCTTTTTCTAAGCTTTTTCTCCTTCAGTAAAAGGAGCTTGAAATAAAATGATTATTAAATAACCCAGGCAGAGAATCTCAGGTTAACCTGAACAACCAGAAACCTGAACAGTTCAAGATAATTATTCTCATTGTCATCCCCAGACTGTAGCAAGAATAATAAAATGCTTAAGTTAAAGGTTAACTAGTGTGGGATTCTCAGCAGTAGTAAAGCACTGTTTACATACTATAAAAGTGTCTTCTCTGTGGAGCCAGAGTACATGTTTTCAGTAAAGTCAGGGCAGGGTTTCAGGTCTGGATTGTAGTTGGGGGGTTGCTGTTTTCTTCCTTCCTTCTTCCCCCCCCACCCCCACCCGGGTATGTTAGCTTTTTTTGTCATGTGAAATCTGCATTTCTCTCTCTTTTTTAAAACGTATTAAGTTGTAAATAAGACCTCTTGCTTCATTCACTCTGGGCTTTGCTTCATTTATCTTCATCTTGTTAGCCTAAATTAATTAACAATCTCAGTGTTGAACACTTTCTCTTTTCATTACATCAAATAATGGCCTGGGTATGGAGAGAGCCCTCACCACGGGAATCCTGCAACTCTACAGTGAAGAAGAATTTCTGTATATCTCACTTTAGTAATATTAACCAAACATATTCATTTTCCATTTATTAAATATTCTCTTCGTTGCTTCAAAATAATTATGTTCCCGAATCCTTAGGATAGTGCCAATAGCATACCACAAAGCGCAAACTGCCCATTCCATGGTATGTAAAAGAGGAACAAAAGCACCAGGATCATCGATCAGAGAAGCAACACAGCATAGCAGAAAGCTGGCCTTGGAGTCAGAAAGATCTGGGTTCAGGATCTGCCTCTTAACAAATATAGGGAGCATTCAAACTCCCAGTGTACCAGGCAAACAGAGCTACACCTAGGAATTTTGCACCGGGGGCAAGAGTCACAAAATACAGCTCTTTTTGTGAGGGATTTGAAGGGATGAGAAAGAACCTCAGACACCAGTGTAAGGCTGCTGAAGGGCTGGTCTCTCTGGGACAACACAGGAGGACAGCAGGTCAGGGGAGGTGCTCACCCCAGCTCACCATCTGGTAGCTTCCTCTTTTAAATAATTATTCTTGCTAACTAGATGCCAGCTCAGTTATTTCAAGACTGCTGAAGGATTGTTCTGCTTTAAGTGTCCTCTAAATTCAGCTCCCAGGGGTAAAGCTCCAGTTGCCCTGCCCTAGTTATTACTCCAACTGTTACGTTATAGAGAAGTTATAGTTTTGACATCAGTGGAAGGAACTTCCATACCAGGATTCCTCTACACTGTTGAAATCATAGGTCAAGTCAGCAAGCATTTAGTGCTTAGTGCTTAATATTTATTATTCACTGTGTTAAGTGCTAGGGATACAGGGGGGGAAAAAAGGCTCTCTCTACCACCACCTTCCTTCACCCCCCCATCCCTCCCCACAAAATAAAAACACATTTATTAGATACGAACTGTATTTCAGTAAGGTGCTGTGCTAGGTGCTAGAAATATGATGAAACTGTGCCTTCCCTGAAAAAGCTTACTTTTATATATTTATTTATTTATCTATTTATTTATTTGTTTGTTTGTTTGTTTGTTTATTTTTGGCTTTTTGGAAGGGGGGAAGGTAGGGCAAGTAGGGTTAAGTGACTTGTCCAAGGAACAGGGATAGTTTTGTGTTAAGTGTCTGAGGTGGAATTTGAACTCAGGACCAGGATCCTCACTCCATGGCCCGTACTACTCTATTCACTGAGCCACCTAGCCACCCCCAAAAGCTTACATTCTACTAATCTTTGGCTATAACCAGCTTTTCTCAAGCTTCCTCTCTAGTAAAAGTCTATCTCTATTCTATATAGCCAACTTTATCCCAAAGCTGAGAAAAGGTTTCCAGGACAAAACACAAGCTGCTCTGGGTTTTGAGTGTCTAGCATGAGATTAATTGGATGATTCCAATTTCATTGGCAAATCCAGTGACTTTGCATAGATAAGAGAGCAGCCATGTTAAACTCTTCTGTAAGGTCACCTCTCTACCTCCAACCCAGTGGCATCTGGAGCTATGCAAATGGACAAAACAGTAAAGCTCTTTTTAATCTTCCCTTGATCAACCAGCCTCCCTTTCTCCAATCACAGCCCTGTGCGTGATATCTTTCTCTGAGCATTTCTTATTTAATTAAAACAGACACTGACAGAAGGCCATGGATTAGTACTGTAATGATGCATTTACTTAGATTAATCGGAGGCTCCTTTTGGAGTAATAGCTTAAACAAAGAACAAAAGGAAATTGTTATGAATCAGCTTTTTATCCTTGGCAAAGGTCGCATTATGAGGTTTTTAATTTTGTCAGCCTCTGTTATACTTTGCCTCGCTTGTACAACATGAGAAGTGCTTTTTTCCCCCTACCAAAGCCAGTTATTATAATACAGCTATTAAAGCCACAAATTAAAATGTCGGATTTTAAAACAGGTTGCTTTGCTTTCAGAAACCTCTAATTAGCATGTTGTGCATTGTTGGTGAAGGAGAGGAAGACGGAAATGCTAATGACCCGCTGCCAGGTGACCATGCTGCTGTGCCAAATAATAAGAGACCTTTTCAACCCAAATGATGAATTAGGCCGGCACAGGTCCTTTCTTAGGCACACACTCCCCACGAAGTGCTCCAGATGAAGAAAGAGGAAATCGGCCTGAACGTAGAGTTGAGCCTGTTCTGCCCCTGGCCACTGTGCCCAGCTCCTTAGCCCCGGGCCCCAGGGCCATCAGCCTAAGCATTCGTACTACAGAGCAGATTTCTTGCCCTCCTTTCCAAAAATGGAACTTAAACCAAATAGCCAGGACAGAGGTAAATAGCTACAATCAGAAAGGACAACTGGGAAAATGATTCTCAGAGACAGGATGACAGCACAGATCCCTGCTACCAAAGCTTTGTCCCTTTTTATCCAATATATTCATTCTCTTAAGCCTGTGCCCAACTTCTGTCTAGACAGCATGGGGAGAGAAGAGACCCTTCACAACTCTAGCTATTCAGCCTTTGTCCATTAATGCTAACATTAGTACTGTCTTATATCTGTATGATTTCCCAGGAGCAGGAGTCATCCCTTGGCAAAACCATGAAGTTGCCAAAGTTCATCATGTAGGTGCCTCCAACCTCTAGTTTTCATACTCTTCATTTCCATTCAGTGAAGGCTCCTTTCTAAGCATTTTCAATGTACCTTACCCTCTAAAAAGCTGTTTTCAGGAAAGGAGATGTGGAGATTCTTCATTTCAGCTCCCTATATTTCCTCCATCAGGGATATTTATATCCTAAATTGTATCACTTAATCTTGGACTGAGAGGTTTTGCCCCCAATAAATTAGTTTGAGACCTTAGAGAGTTGGTGAGAGAAAGTCTAGAGGGAAAGATCTCCTCAGGAGCACCTAAAAGGCACCCTATAGGTGGTGGTGACCATGGAAAAGACTGAGCCTGTATTCAGGGCTGAAACTAAGGTAGGGTGATCAGAACTTGGTCCCAGGGTACTGAAATTTAGCAGATGCTGGCAGCACAAAAGCACGTAGCTTAGCAAGAATAATTAGTTCAAATAAGTAGCTACCAGAAGAGGCTTTCTTCCATTATACTGTGGCCATAACTGAGAACCAGTTAAGGATCTACTTCACCTTATGTCTCCTTCTTCCTCTGTCCCTATTGCAGTCTCTTCAGCAACAGTTCAGAAAATGTCTCATGCTACTTGCCTTAGGTGCAATTTGCATTATTTGTCCCAAGGGCAAGCTTGCTAGTTTTGGTTCTGTAGGTACATAAGACTCATTCAGTGACATGATATGATCATCTCCTAAGTGAGATGAAAAGGGAATAGGAAGCAAGAGATATGGGCTTATATTGTCACTCGAATATTGAAGGAAATTGTCTGAGCATTTAGTGCAAACCAGCCTGTGGGACACTGGTTTGACATGTTCTCTTCCAAAAAGGAGGCTTTGGGGAACCTATCAGACTCTTAGGGGACTGACTCCACAGGAACCTCTTTTTGTTATCATCATAGATAGACTAGACACTTAACTCCAAACTCCAATCTGGAGATTCAGAAAGAAGAAAGCCAGCTGACAGGCTGCTCCATCCTATGCATTTTTCCCGGGTTTACCAGTAAAACATCCAAGCAAGAATAACTAATTCTGAAATGGGCCTTACACATATTCCCCACCAATTTTTGCTTGTTCACTAACTGTGAATAGGCCATCCTCAACCTAATAGAGAAAAAGTTCTCCAAATGCAAAACAGATGTCTTTCAGAAACCTCTCTGCCACAGGCAGGCACAGGACCCAAACTGAGCTGCACTGTGTGCCTAGTGAGAAGTCTATTAGGGCCTACAGAAATCCTCATCAAGATATCTAAAAAAGGAACGTCTGTGTTTTCATTCCATTGAATAATAGCTAGCAGCATTTCATAGCAGTTTTTGCTCCAGCAGTAGCAGCAGCAAAAGCAGTAGCAGTCCTGAAAAATCTCTCATAGGCTGAGAACAGAAAGGTGCAATCAGAAACCTCCCAGAGAGTATATGGTTATCAGAGAGGGTGTCTCCATGTAAGATAGTTAGGAAGATGAATGGAAATGCTTGCTGATGTTGTGTGCTCTTAACAACAGTAACAACAACAGCAACAACAAAATAAGACATGGGAAGCAGGAGGATGTGGGGAAAATGAATGTATGGACTTCCATAGCTAGCCTTGTGAGAGCTACACAAAAAGCCACATGAACACAGACAGAAAATTATCACACGTTACACACACGGGTTTGGCCAACAAGGGAGAGGAGCGATCCCTGGACATTATTCCTAAGCCCAGTGGCTGGAAAAACATTATCCTATGTAGCATCACTCGACATTGTTCACTCTGGGAATTAAAACAAGAAAAACGATATCCAAAGGGAACACTCAGACAGTCACTTCACCTGCACCATACGACCAAGAAGCACCTGAGTCAAATCAAGTCAACAAGTATTTATTGAGCCCCATGCATCAGGCACTAGGCTAAGCACTCAGTGGATACAAAGAAAGGTAAAAAAAAAAGTCTCTGTCCTCATGGGGAGATAACATACAAACAATACAGAAAGAGAATAAAGTGAAGATGATCACAGAGGGAAATATGGAGCATTAAAGGGGACTGGGAATGGCTCCTGGCAGAAAGCAGAATTTTAGCAGAGACTTAGGATGCAAAGATGAGGGGAGAGAGAATTCCAAAGTTGGTACACAAAATGAGAAGGGGAGAAATGGAGAAAATACGACAATGTAGAGAATGCCTGCAAACCAAGAAAACTAATTTGTGGGACAAAGCTCAGCCTGGCTCTGCAAAGACGCTCAAGACAAAGGAATGTGGTGACAGAGCACATCTCCATCAACAAAGAGGAAAAGAAGACAATGATGCCATGTTAAAACACACGCACACATGTCATTCTTTCATGTTTTGCTAAGGCCCTGGAGAAGGCCAATGTTGTAATGGGATGAGTACTAATTTGGGAGTTCAGGTACTTTGCAAACAGCTACCTGTGTGATCTTGAAGACACTTCATGTCTCTGGATCTCAGTTTCTACATCTATGAAATGGACTAAATGCTATCTAAGGTCCCTTACAGATCCAACTCTAAATCCTGTGAAGTATTCCTCATATCACCATTTCCTGATTAAAAGGTTGTACTAAGTTAGGAGTTATCCTGTGAATACCAAAAATGATGGGACAGACTCACCATGAAATTTGAGTTGTTTTTCTACTAGTAGGGACAGGTTTATTACCTAACTCATCCCCACTCTCTCAACTGGTGCGGAGCATATACATATTCACAAATTGTTCAAGGTCAGCCTTGACCTGGTCTGAACAGGAATTAAATCCATGACTCCCACGAGCTCTAATAAACCATAACAAGAAGTTATCAGGGGCACCACTGGCTCTTTTCCCATTTGGTAAACAGGTTGGGTTGCTTAAGTATTGACCTAAAAGTATCTGATGCAGCATCTTCTCCTTTGTAAAAGCAAAGGTAGAGAAGTAGTTTGGCATAATGAGTAGAGCACTAAGCCTGGAGTCAGGAAGATCTGAGTTCAAACTGAGGTATCAGACATTTCCTGACTGCGTGACTCTGAACCAAAGAACATTAACCTCACTGAGCCTCAGTTTCCTAGTCTATAAAAATGGAAGCAATAACACCAGTAGTCCCTGCTACACTGGGTCATTGTGTGGCTCAGATGATGTAATGTATGTAAAATACCTAAAAAAACCCCTCTTATTATTGCCATATTATTCAGTAAAACATATTATACAGGAGGAGCAAAGGGAAACAGAATTATTCAACTTGACTCTTACTAGGTATCTTTTTATGGACAGCTAGGTGGAGTAGTCGATAGAGCACAGGCCCTGGAGTCAGAAGGACCTGAGTTCAAATCTGGATACCTAGAAGCTTTTTGATCCTGGGCAAGTCATTTAGCCCTGTTTGCCTTAGCTTCCTCATCTGTAAAATGAGCTGGAGAAGGAAATGGCAAAGCACTCCAGTATCTTTGCCAAGAAAACCCCACATGGGGTAGTGAAGAGTCTGACATGAGTGAAAAACAACTGAACAACAGCAACAAAAATGCTCATTAAGTCATCTCTTTTTTATTTTAGTTTTTTTAATAGTTACAAGTAGATTATATCTGACTTTTCCCAAAGACTCTCCTGAAGGGGTGAGAAAAGGCTGGGGTAAACCATGTGACTCTTCAGCATTATTATATGGGTAATATCAAGCCAAAGGGGCCTCAAAAGCAGCCTCTAGAAGGGGAAAAGAAATTGCAAAGGGTACTGGGCCCTGTGCAGCTGGAGGCGTACATGTGGTTCCTGGACAGCTTGAAGGAAGATGCGATTGGGGAGGGATTAACAGGAAACTTGTGTGAATGTGAGCCTCAGGCCAGTCCTGTCACCAAATGAGGGAAAGCCCTCCTTGACTTCTGACCAAAGCCATTACTAGTTAACCTTGCTCTTCTCTTCACCCTCAAAGAGGAGTTCCTTAACAGATAACTTGTGAAATGAAAAGTCTGTTCATTCTATACCCCAAAACATACCCCCTATAGTTTCTGAAGTGAACTATCTATTCTATTTTTTTTCTAATTGTTTGCCACACTTATCAGTTTCACTCTGACCAGGCAAAGGTAGTCTTACCTGGGGACAGACGGAATAGGCTTTTGCTTCCCTAACATGAGAACAAAAGCGACTTGGATTTCTGTAGCTCTTTTACATTTACAAGGAGCTTGAGGACAGGCATTATTTTGATTCTGTCTTTGTCTTCAGCAGGTACTCAATAATGCTCAAGGGATAGGACTGAAATGAATTTAATAACCTTGTTAGATAATTCTGCAAGAGTCATTTTTCACATTTTACTGATGAGAATACTGAGACTCACAGAGATTAACACTGTGTCATTTGATCTTCACAATAACCCTATAATATGGTAGGTACTGTAAATTTTATTGTTAACACTTTATAGATGAGGAAGCTGAGGTTCTGAGAGATTCTCCAGGTCATATAGCTAGTCAACATCAGAGGCCCCTTTTACACCCAGGTGTTCCTCCTTGCCTAGCCCAGTATTCTATCCACTATGTTGGTCTGTTTCTGTGAGCAGATACTGCAAATATTATCTCAGTTTTACAAATAAGAAAACTGAAACTCAGAGAAGGTGTTTGCCCATTTGCTTGTTAAGACTAAAAGCCAGATTTCTACAGACTCCAGGTTCAGGGCTCTTTCTGCTATACCATACTCATTTGCTTTTTCATTCACAATATCCTCTTCCAAAGGGCAATAACCTCTCAGACCTGAGCTTTACCAGTTCAACCATTTATAAGGACTAAGCCAACTTGAGGTCTCTCGGTGTATTATGCTTAAGTTCTGGCAAGGGGAAAAGGGCCAAACTGATGAGAAATATATATCCTTGGGTGGCTCAGGGACCAGAGAAATATAAAGCTTTTTTTAAAATGAGAAAACCTTATTCAAAAGGCTCTTCTTTTACTGTATTTTTAAATTTTCTCATATGTGGTTCAAGATGACCAAATGTCTACGAAGTCTATATGCATGTGCGCCAGTTTGTGCACAGGTCAATATCCAGGATGGAGATGTATTGAAAGATTATCTAATAAACAGCAACAGGAAAACACGGCTCCTTTAAATGCCATTGGCCAAGTCCAATGCTATTTGCACAGCTTCATTTAGAGGATATATCTTCCTCGGCCAGTAAGTTTCCCCCCCATAAAACAGCAATGTTGATGCGCCACAATGATTAGTCCCTGGTTTGTTTTCTAACCTGAAAATAAGACCCCTGGGTCTGAAGCCAATCCCTTATACCTTCTCTTCACTGGAATTTATATCTTGATGGACAGAACTAACAAATGTGGAGATCTCACTGATAAGCAGGAAGTGGTTTTCTTCTTAGTCTGTAGGCAGATAAAGTAGAATTCTCCCCTACCTGTGTAGCTTCTTCCCTTACCTAAAGGAAATTAGGCTATAGTAGCCAAGTGGATTTTATAAATATAAACATATTTCTTCCTTTAATTTGTAAAAAAAAAAGATATATTTTTACTCTGTTTTAAGGGAAAGGAGGTGCATGAAAACATATTATCTTTGCCTGGGGCTGAAGGAAGAGTAAAGAACACTACAAACTTAGTACTTCTCTTGCCATGTCAACTCTTTACATTTGAGATTGACAATTGTAATATGTTTTTCATCAGAAACTACTTTATAGGTGTAATAGAGTTCATTAGGTTCTCTACACTCCTTCACTCATGCCAAGAAAAGTCAAACAATTTGCGAAGATTTGGGGGCAAACTATGGATTCCTTCAGATTCTTTCCTGTCCCATATTTCTAGCTACCTTGATAACATATGGCAGATGTATTATTCAAGGTCAGTCATGGAAAGAAATCCCCACAGGTAGGATTAAGTCTGGGCAATGGCTAGGAGAGTTGGTGCTCATCCAGCCTGGGATCATCTCTTCCTTTTCCAACAATCATCATAGGAAATTAATCTCAGAATGCACACACACACAAGCACATGCACACACATACACACACTTTAACTCAGTAAAATGAAGAGTTGAATGAGATGATTTCTGATTTCTGCAATTCCTCTGAGTCCTGACATTCTATGTCCTATACTCTAGGAGTGCTCCCAACTCTGACATCCTGCATTGTATGTTCTAAAGGCCTTTCCAACTCTCCCATTCTTCAGGTTTTTTGTTCTTTTGTGTGCCATTAGATCATAACAGAGACTTTTTCTGAAGTGTCTTAGAAATCCCAAAGTGGTAACCAAAATCATTGTGGTGAGAGGAAGGAAGATATGGTGGTAGGGGAAAAGTAGTCAAGCATGTTTATAGGTTCCGGACTACAAATGAATGAATGAATGAATGAAGTATTTAAATATAAACTGTGTATCCAGCCCTCTATTCAATGCTAGGGGGCCAAATATAAAAAATAAGATGGTTCCTACAGTCATGAAGCTTACATTCAAATTAGGAGGCACACATATAATGGAGTGGGGGCCAAGGATGGGAATTCTGTCATGAGAAGTCATAGGAATATTGAGTAGTCATAGTACAATCAGCTACTGTAACCTTTTGAGTAGCAATAACAATATAAATATGGTTACTGTTCCCAGAGCTAGGCAGAAGGTGTGAGGTGGAGTGGTGTAAAGAGAGGGAAGAATGTAGTGTCACAGGGAAGATGGCAAGATGCCAGAATAGGCTCTGGTTTCCTGGTAGATTGATGAATGGAACATGAAGCATGGTCGGAGGACAGTTAGATATAGTAGATGACTGACTATGTATCATATTGGGTATTCTTCCTAGAAGAGTTCCCCCACCTCCTAAATAACTGGTCCATTTTTTAAATTCACTTTTTACTGGACTGCCAAACCAAAGTTCTAGGGGGAAGGTAGGACAATGGGGGTGGGGAAGAGGGGAATTTTCTCCAGGAGGAGTAATGAGGATTTGCATATAAACATGACAAGCCTAGGAAGTGAGCTCATGAACTTTCAGCTCCTGCCTGTCTTCTTCTGTTCAGAGTCTTTTTCTGAGCTCATTTTCCCATAAAAATGAACTTTCCATATCCAGGAAATCACAGCATCTAGGCCATTACTAAGGGTCCCTAAAAAAAGTCTATGTAACTGAGGCAGACATATGCCTACATGCAATCTGAGAAGGGAGGTTTTGTGGGTAGACTTTCCCAGTCTTGAAGGTTATCTCATTAGTAAAACCAAGTTCAAGGGTTTCTGAGTTTGAGTTTTCAAGCATCAGGACTAAAGGAAAAGAGTTCATTATTACCCCCTGCATATGGAAACTGGAACCATCTTGAAGGGGATAGGGAAGCAATCTGGAGAACATGCTAACCTTCCCTTGATATTGCCACAAGTTACTCAAACAAACATTGCAGATTTGAGATGAAGGGCCCCCCACCAAGTGTTTACCTTCCAGGGATATTCAACGGACTGTTTGAACGATTGGTCTCTATATTTGTTCATAGGCTCCTGTGAGTTCTTTAAGGCTTGTGTGGGTTTCTTTGTGATGTGCGAAACAAAGAAGGTCCCATACCCAACACCATATTGTATATTGAGTGCCTATATAGGAGATAGAGACTTTGTTACCTATATTTGAGACCTAAGATTTATTTTCATTTCCCCAGAGTAAAACTCCAGCAACAGGCAACAAGCCAAAAAGGAAAGTGACCCTTTGGGTCAGACCACAGGATTAGACCTGGTCAATGCAGGCCCAGTGTCTTAAGGAGTCCTTGGCCACAAGTTACATTGTGAATATGGTTGTGTTCAGGTAGGAAAGAGCAACACATCCTTCTTTTGATAGCTATAAATGGATTTCCTCCCTTCTGAGAAAGCTTACAAAGTACCCTGTTCATGTATTCCTTTGCATCAATGAATTCTGAATACTGAGCTAAAAGTTGTTGAAAGGAGTGCCTTATAGTCCATTATTGCCAGGAATGCTCTGTCTTAGACCTTGGGGAGCCCTCTCTACTCATAAATCCCCAAGAAATTGTTTGAAGGATAGTTATATTTGAGCCTCTCTCTTTCTTACCCATAGGTAAAACAGGCCATTGCCTTTATGATGCTTAACATGTTGGAGGCAACTAGGTGGTGCAGTGGATAGAGCACCAGCCTTGGAGTTAGGAGGACCTAAGTCCAAATCTGGCTTCAGATGCTTACTAGCTGTGTAACCCTGGGCAAGTCACTTAGCCTTAATTGCTTCAAATTAAAAAAAAAAGATGCCTAGAATTTCCTTATAGTGAAATGCAAACATCCCTGGGAAGGTTTGATTGTTTATTACTTTGAGTCATGTACACTTTAGTGCAAAGGAGTTCCTGAGATCCCTTTCTAAAAACGTTTTGATAAGAAAGAGACAAAGAGAATCAGAGGGTGACTGAAGGAGGTGGAGAGAAGTTACCATGAAAGGAGAAAGATACAGATGGTGAAGTTAAAGGTAAACTGCAGAAACCATGCTTAAAAGGCAGTGTGGTGCTGATCACAGAACACAGGACTAAATGGCAGGAGTCTGCTCTCAGGTCCTGCACTGTGACTTGCTTTGTGACCTGAGGAAGTCAATTTATCTCTCTTAAACTCTGTTTTCTCTTTGGAGAGTAAGGATAACATTTGTACTACCTGTCTCACCAGGATATGGTGGGAAAAAATATTTTTAAAGAGAGGTTTATAAATGTGAGCCATTATAATTCTCTATCTTTGAGCCTGCTAACTCACACTGCCAACCATTAAACTATTCATCAGAAAGAATACAATGCAAAAGATGGTTCCTACTCCTTATCCCCTAAACCGTTAAACTTGGTTTTACTAATGAGATAACCCTCAAGACTGAGAAGATCTACCCACAAGCCTTCCCCTCTCAGGTTGCATGCAAGCATATGTCTGCCTCAGTTACATAGACTTTTTCAGGGACCCTTGGTAATGGCCTGAATGCTGTGATTTTCTGTAGAGGGAAATTAACTGAGAGAAGGGGGAGGAGGTATATTTGGTCAAAACTGGTCAACAGCCCTATTCCTACCTTAAATGCCTAATTACATGTTGCTTTTGTTGAGGAAAGTAATGTTATGCAGATAATATCAATAGAACTAGAACCCAAAAATGGAGGGTATAGATGGAGGGTCTAGTTCCATTTCAGTCCTTCATTAGCATGGGGACTTTGGGGGAAAAACCTCACCTCTCTAAGCCTCTTACATAAAGCCTGTCATTATGAGGAAAGTCCTTTGCAAGCTGTGTAATGCTATACAGGTACAGTTTATCATTATTTCACAACAAATAAAAAGCATTTGCTTTGTTTCCCTTATCTCATCTGCAAAATAAAGAAACTACATCTTGCCTAACTCCCAGGGAATGACTGTGGGAAGAAGCAGAAGGCAGCAGGACTTCCCAGAAGAAGGAAAAGTAGGTGGGGTGATACACATTTAATGAGCTTTTGAAGTTGATTGTGTCCCAGAGATTTTCAGAGGATTTGCTCTTTTATCCATTCAACAACTGCTGAAATACATACTGTGTGCTAAGAACAGTGGGCAGATATAAAGATGAGTAAGGCAGGTTCCGTGCTCCTCAGGAAGCTTATAGATCTAAAAAATCTTCATGAAAAAGGGAGATTTGAGATGGATAGGATTTCAACAGGGTAGAGATGGTGGAAAGGGGTAGGAGGAAAAGCCATTCCAGGAGAGTGGAAGGTGTGAGCAGAGATGGCAGAGGTAAGAAAGTGTTGGGTGCTGCTCTGTAAGCCAGTCAGATAGTATCTTCAGAGTTACCGTTGGAGGTGCTATATTCATGAAAACCCATATTTTCAAAACATTCTATTATACAACATGTGAAAAAATAAGAAAAACATAATGTCTGCTGAAACACTGCATCAATCCTCACATTCACAACGTGCAAAGACAACGGGGTGGCTTCATATCACATCTGTATATGACACTGTATGCTAAAGGCACACAGCCAAGATACACACCAGCTCTTGTGTAAGTGACTCACTAGTAGTTCTGTGAGCTTCCATCACATGTTGGGAAGTATGTTTTAACAGTGGAGATGCTGGAAGAGCAAATGATGGGCTTTGATGGGCTACCCAGATAAAATTTTCATCTACTCTCCATTAAAAGCAACTGTGTCGGGGTGGCTAGGTGGCACAGTGAATAGAACACCGGCCCTGGAGTCAGGAGTACCTGAGTTCAAATCCGGCCTCAGACACTTAACATAAAAAACTAGCCGTGTGACCTTGGGCAAGTCACTTAACCCCAACTGCCCTCAAAAACAAACAAAAAAAAGCAACTGTGTCCCAAATACAAAATAGGTGAGCTTTGCACAAGTATCCACTTGATCTTTGGAGGACCTCTGACACCTACTAGCTATGTGACCCTGAGCAAGTCAATTAACCTCTTTCAGCCTTGGTTTTCCCATAAACTGGGGATAATAATAACTCCTATCTCATAATGGTGGCAATAACCATGATTGTTAGGAGAATCAAAGGAGATAATATATTTAAAGCGCTTTACAAACCTTAAGGTGTCTAATGTTAGCTGTGTAAGGTCATGGATCATAGAATAAGAACTGGAAGGGACCTCAGAGGTCAGGTAGTCCAAAACCAGGGAATGACTGTGGGAAGAAGCAGCAGTTCAACTTCTTATTTTATAGAAGAGGAAAATGAGCCCAGAGAAGTTGTGACTTGTCCAAGGAAACATAGGCAGAAAGTAGCAAAGTGGAGACTGAACCTCAGTCATTTTTTCATCATATCACACTAAGTGTAGACTTCTCTGGGTTCAAGTCCTAGTTCTGATACCAGTTGTATGACTCTAAACACATGGACTCTAAACAGGTCACCCCTCTGAACCTCCATTCCTTCTTCTGCAGAGTCAGGATAATAATACCTGACCTGCTTCACAAGGTTATTATGAGGACCAGTGAATTAACCAATCAAACCCCAATCTATCAATCAACAAGAATTGACAAAGTAACTTCTATATAGAAGCTAGGCCTTGGGTCAAATGCTGGAGCTATGAACATAAGAGCTAGAAAGGCCTTTGCCCTCAAGGAATTAAGATTCTAGTGAGGGAGATTATTGTAGACTGTTTATCTACAAGATATTCAGAATACAAGGTGGTGTTAATATTTCATTTTCAAAGGGGACCAGTGATATCATAGGATGATATCTCAACTCATGCATGAATTGGATTTAAGTGAGGCAGAGTTGCATGAAGTTGTCAGCCTCTTGCTCTTCCAGGGTCATAGAAGTTCAGTAGCAGGACAAAAGTCAGGATGACTGGTGATGGCCTGGGATGCAGTGGATAAGCTTGGCATCTTCAATGTCTGACCAAGCTCTAAGTGTTCTACAGTGCCTGCTTTAGCTGCCTTCATGACCATTGGAACAAATTGTTTTTATCCATCCATTCCACTGGGGGAGTCTTCACATGTTTGGGGTAGACATCTCCCTCACTCACTGTTTAAGGCCTGTCAGTTACCTGCAATCTGGTTTAGCTGCTCTGCTCAGATGGTTTTGCCATTGTACATGCTACAGCTTCTTGGAACCACAGGTGAGAGTTGGAGGGAAAGTGGACACCAAAGGTGGAGGAGCAACAGTTTACAGAGGAAAGACCTTCACACTGAGGGGATCAGGAAAGACTTTGTGTAGAGGGAAATGTTTGAGCTTGGTCTTAAAGGTAATAAGGAGTTTCATGAAGCACAAGAACTAAAGGACTGTATTCAAGGCATGGAATATTACCAATGCAAAGATATGGAGAAGGTAAACAGAAACAGTAAGGAAGCCATTTTGGCTAGAATACAGTGCAACATGGGAAGTAATACCGACATACTATGTGTGAGAACACTTGGTAAAAGGCAGAGTTTTGTATACACAAATAATTTTTTTCTGCACATATGGAAGAACAATAGAAAGCATCCATCTAGTTTAGCAGAATCAAGGTAGCCTTCAGCAGGGAAGCCAAAGACTCTGTAATAAGTGAAAAAAACCTGCTCCTTGTCACTGAGCACAACTTCCCAGGATTACAAGAATGTCAGCAGTAGGAAGCAGTAAGAGGCAGATGAGTCCAGGGCTGCTCAGTGGGATTTCAGTATGCTAGTATGGTCTACTGAAACCAACACAAAAGACAATATAAAGATAAATGCAAACAACTGACTTTCCTATAATGTGTGCTGTTCCTTTAAGGAATCAAACCCCCTAGTCAGCTCTCAATGCACACCAGCCAGGACTGTAGAGACCCCACTGAAGTATGAATGGGCATGAACACTGCCAGTAAGGCCTGGAGGCAGGCTGCCTTATGGGCCTGATGCAGCTGGCTTGAAATCTGACTTCACACAGAACCACACCCAGGCCAGGGACCCACAAGTAAAGCTTGCTGTAAAGAAATTCAAGTCCAGCTGAAGAAACCTCTATGCCAAGGCTGTGATGGATGGGAATGTAGTACAGCATCGGGGTGAAAGCTTTTCATCTCCTTGTCTGCATCACTGGAGGAATGGGCCAGTTTTCTTCTGTTCCCCATTATCCCTTACCAAAAGGAAATTCAGGGTTATAGCGAAAGCTATCTGGTTTTCCAAGATGCCTGTTTTTCCTGAGGTCAGTGGGCCCCATCCAATCTTCCAGGTACAGGATTTCACTCCCTTCAAAATGCCAGAACTAGAAAAATGGAGGCTATTTAATGGCCTTAAGGCACAGTACCAAGTAGCTCCAGTTAAGAAAGTACTGCCTGAGCTTTGTTTGTTAGTTTTTTTCTCTGAGAACTGAAAGACATCAAAGGATTCTAGGGTTTCCAGTTGGAAAGGATTTTAACCATCAGTCCCAAACTTTTCATTTTACAAATGAAGAAACTGAGGACCAAGGAACAGAAGTGAGTTGAGTAAGATCAAACCAGTAGTTAATGTCAGGACTAAGAATTAAATCCAGGTCATCTCATTCCAAAGACCATAAGCTTCAAGACAGACACAAATCATAGTTAGCCATTCGATAAGAACTTGTTAAGTACCTACTATTTGCAATGCATTGTGCTCAGCACACAGGAAGATATCAAGAACAGTTATCTCAGGACTGACATCCAAAATCCCACAACACTGGACTAGGATACCCCTCCTGGCTTCCTACAGAATGTACTCTACAATCAATCTTCTGTCTCTCTCTCCTTTTCTAACACCAGCAAATGTCCAGGAACCATAGAGGGTCTTCCACCCTAAAGGCTATTCTATTTACTTAATATGTTATAAAAATAACAACTAAAGACATTCTGCACACAGAGTATGTGCAGCAATGACAACAGTCATTGTTAGGTACTCTCCCTTTTCCAAGTCAGATGGTGTAGCTCTGAGGAAAAGAAAGGATTTTATAAAATATGCCAAGTAACAGGTATTGAAAGATCTCCATTTCTAATTTCAGCCTAGCTTTTACCAAAACTGAACAGTCTCCATACTGGAGAGACTTAGCTAGCAATTTAAATAGAGAGGCAGATTTTGACTGGATATAAGAGACATTCCTAACTAGGGGGAATGTCTACAAATACACAATGGACCATTCTGGAAGCTATAGGCTCTCCATCACTGGAGATTACCAAGCCACATCAGAGTAACTATATGTCAACAATGTGGGGTTTCTGCTCAAATATGGTTTGGAAGGACTAGATGACCTCTCAGGTTCCTTCCAGCTCAGAGATTCTGAAATTTGGTCTCCTTAATCATAAAGGTCATTGAGGAAAATGTCACAAGGAAAGTCTCTTCGCTTAAGAAACATTAACAGCAGGAAAGAACCTTCAATTCCTTTCCAATTGTTTTGGATGAAGTTTCAGTCTCATTCTAAACTTTATCCCATGGAAACAAATGATTTTGGTAGCTCTAGTGGCTTTATTTCCAAACTCAGGTCACTGGTAGAAATCAGTGAAGAGAGTCATCCTCTTTTGCCAATTAATCAAAGCTTTCCACTGTTTGGTATAACTCTTGACTTTAGAATCTCATCTCATAGTATTCCCTCTATATACTCTACATTCCAGCTAAAGTGGACTATTCTCTGCCCCCAAATGTGCACCATGCTTTCACATGTCCATGCCTTTGTTTCTTCCTTCTTCCAGGAATATCTTCCTTCCTTTCATCTTCACCTTTTGAACTGCAACCTATCATTTAAAGCAAACTCAAACACAAACTCCTCTAGGAGGACATTTCTAATCTTCCCCTTGAACCTCACATGACACTTTTTATTTTGTACCTTACTAGTACACTGAATGTGCAATATCATATATTATAATTAGCTAAGATGTGTCTTACTCCTGTACTAGACTGTGAATTCCAAAAGAAAATTATATCACATACAAATTGCGTATTCTCTCTAGTATGTAACACTGTGGTCTGAACCCTTAATAAATGTCTGGTGCTTGCTACATGTTTTCTGTGGGAATGAAAAGATGCCCACCAACTCTTCATATCAGCAATCATAGCCCTCTCCTTTTAGCTCCTATACCCAACCACTACGTTGCAATAAAATTGGGACTAGAAAAATAAAGGGGCTAGTTTCTTCATAAAGCCAATGTCGATATCCCTGTTTTCTGTTGAGGAAGTTGAGGCTTCAGCTTCCAAAATCTAACCAAAGTGTCACTTTGCCTAGTGAAAGAAGGAACAGTTTTTGAAGGGTAACATCTTAGCAGCAACATAGGGAACTCCCTAAAAAGCTGAAATGTGTTGTTTTTTTTAAGTAGTCTATACACTGGCTTACAATAACTATGTAATTAATGGGGAAACTAAATGACCAAGCTTTTTCCTGACTATAACTTAAACTGCTTCTTGGAACTACTAAGCATCCAATCAGCTGGTGGCATGTCAGTGTAACCTATCTGGGAAAAGAGACTCATCTGTATACCTAATATATATACCTCAAGGTCCAGGAGATATGGGAGATGGAGCCAAAAGAAATATATCTGCTGAGACACCATAGGATTAGAGGACAGAAGAATGAGAGGAAGAAGAGAGAGCAATATATGTATATACACACACGCATGCACACACGCATATATGTCTAGCCTTTAAGGTATGATTTTCCTAGAATTTTTCTCTTGCTTGACAATATGCCCTTGGTTCTCTTACTTTAAAATAGTTTGTTCCGTATGAGAACTAGAGTGTAGACTGAGTATGGGATAAGGGAGGAGGATTTAAGATTGGTTTCATAGGACTGATAGATATTCAACAGATGAAGAGAAGGAAATGGGAATGTAGACAAATTCAGAGGGCAACTGGAAAGGTAACAGCAACATATTCTCCCAGAAATTTTTCTTTTCATTAAGAGAATAAAGAAATATATACCAGGACTAAAGCAAAAAGCCCAAGAGAATAACTGTACTTCACAGATGGGGATATGATTTATATTTTAAGAAAGTTAAAGGGTCCTAACTCCTTAACTCAAAAGCATTTAAAGCAGTGGTTCCCAACCTGTGGGTCACGACTTCTTTGGGGGTCGAACAACCCTTTCACAAGGGTCACAGGGGTCGCCTAAGACCATAGGAAAACACATATTCCCAATGGTCCTAGGAACAGAGACACTGCTCCTCTATCCGTCTCCAGGCAGTCCACCCACATGCAGATGCGCCTACATTGAGTATTAAAGGATCGCAGCATTATGAAGGTGGAGAACCACTGATTTAAAGGGATAAATTTTTGAAAGTCTTTTTAATCTCTTACTTAAGCAAAAGTATAAAAACTTTTCTTTCCATTCCACCAAAAATATGGGCTCCTTGACAAAAGGCAATATGACAAAATTTTTGTTGTTGTTGTTTTTTGTTTGTTTTTAATTGTTAACTTTTTTTTTTTTGCTTTTTGGAGGGGGGAAGGTAGGGCAACTGGGGTTAAATGAGTTGTCCAAGGTCACATGGCTAGTTTTTTTTATGTTAAGTATATGCGTCTGGATTTGAACTCAGGTCCTCCTGACTCCAGGGCCAGTGTTCTATTCACTACACCACTCAGCCACCGTGAGAGCCCATATTTTAACTCAAACCATTTGAAGGGCCTTGTCCATCATAAATTACTTGCTTTAGTTTGTTTAGCTGCACTCTCTCATGTGGTAAATACATTCAATTGCCTTATAATGTTCTGAAATTTCTTAATGTATGGTAGTGATGTAACTTCAAAAGGCTTTAGATTATATTTTACAATATTAAGAAGTTGGAACAGGAGAGGAAGGGGTTGGTTCAGTGGGAAAAGCAATGGACTAAGAAGATTGAGGTTCGAATCTCTCCTTTGACCTTTACCACAAGTATAACTCTGGACAATTCTAAGGCTCAGTCTTTTCAACTATAAAATGGAGAAGGATAATATAAATTCCACCCAACATATAATATTGCTGAGAAGGAAACATTGCATAGGCATCATTTGCTATATAAATATAGTTTTCACTATATTTCATTATTTATAAGACTATTAAAAAGCAGCATCTCAGAAGGGATGAAAGGCCAGCTTGAAAGTCTAGAAAACCTGGGCTCAAGTCATGCCTCTGGAACTGTGCAGTCACAGGACAGCCATTTATTTCTCAGTGCCCCAGCCAACTCTCTGATTTAAAGATGATTTGCTCAACTTCACTGAAGAAAAGTCTCCTCACGAGGAGTTTTCTCACACTATTTAAAACATAGATTTGAATCAGGATCATAATAACAATGGAAATAAAATATGGATATCCTAGAAAACCCATGCAAGTGGTCTCCTTGATTTTTTTAACTTGAAAGTGGTAGATATTATTACCCTTATGTATTTCAATCATCCTCTACACAGCCACCAAATTGATATTACTAAAGCAAACTCCCCTTCCCAAAAATCCATAACCTGGCAATTTAAAATCCTCTACAAGATGGCTTCTGACTACTTTTCTAGTATTATTTCATATTGCTCCCCCGTACTCTACTCCAGTTAAATTAGCTTGCTAGTTTGTCCATGTTAAGGTATTCCTTCTCTGATTTCCAATTTTTACACAGACTTCAGAGGGCATTCTCTCTTCACCATTGCCTCTTTGAATCCCTATCCTCCTTCACAGAACTAGTCAGGTATTACCAAAGCCTTTCCAGATCTCCATTCCACCCCAACCCTCAGCCCAGTGTTAACACTTTCTACCTCTTGAAATAAATTATGTTACTTTGTCTATGTTTTGTTCTACTCATCTTGTTGTAAGCACTAACTCCTCTACCCCTGTAAACTGTAAAATTCTTGAGGGCAGGCATTGTTCCAATTTTATCCTTGTATCCCAAATGCCTGGTATAGTACATTATAGGTAATAAACACCTTTAATAAAATGTGTTATTGAATTAAATAGTTCCAGCCTTCTACAACTGTTCCCTCTGCCCTCTATCATGTACTCCCACTCTCATGCTCCTCATGAGATTATTATAGGATCATAGATTTAGAGTTCAAAGAGACCTTATAGAGATTACCTAGACCAGCCACTTCATTTTACAGATGAGTGACATATGCCACAAAATCCTTGGGAAGCTTAAAAAAAAAGCTGCTGAAATTGAGATTAGCAGAAGAAAGCGATTGCTTCTTTGAGTTAAAAACAATACCCATTCCCCTTCCCAAGTTCAGGGATCTTCTCGGCTTTCTCCAACCTCCAAATAGCAGTTTACACAAATAGGCAATCTTAAACAAAATGAAACAATTCCCTAGTCATCCTATCTTCTCAAAAGTAAATTGCAAAGCCCAGAGCTGTGGCTGACCTACCCTTGCCCACACTAACCCTGAAAAGAGAATTTCCCAATCTCCTGGCAATAGTAGCAGACTCAAGAAAAGGTGACCTCACCTGAGAATGATACCAGGTGTCCTATTGTCCAGGGAACACATGTGGGGGCCAGTTTTACTGGAGAACAAAAGCATAATAAAAAGAAAGGTGGAAGATTTGATTACAGGCTAGTGTTGGGCTGCAAACTGGTTAATTTCCCCACTCTTTCCCAAACCTGTAGTTCAGAGGTATAGATCCCCTCATCTCTCCAACTTCTATTAGTCTAGGATTTTTTTTTTAAGGTAGCTATGTCAGAGCTCAAATAGTTAAGCACAAGCACCTTCAACTAATATGGAAAGTTAAACAGAAAATTTTTACAAGCTGGCACCCGCTCGCATAATGAGATGCATTGTCAGCCTTCACTAAGTGAAATATTTGTGTTGCCATGCAGCTAAACAAATGACTTTTTTTCACTTTCCCTTGACAGCCTCCTACTCCTGTTTCTCTAAGCGGGTAAGGCAGGCCCAGCTGGGCACCATGTGCAGTCCAGGCGGCTCAGTTCCTACAGCCTGGCTGAAGGACTATTTTTATTAACACCCTAGACATGCACGGAAATGGACAACTTCCACAAATTAGAGCCACTATCAAACTCCTAGGCTTATAATATCCCTCCTTATCAATCACTGCCAAATGACAGAGAAGTAAGAATAACAATAATTCCTCTTCCTACAATATTAGAAAGTTTCGAAAGCCCTTCATCACAAAATCATGAGCAAATAATAACAATAATAATTGATATAGTACTATGAGTTTGCAAAGCCCATTGTATATTCATTTTATCCCCTTCCCCTACTAACTCCATGAATTAAATATCATGTATAATATTATTATTATTATTATTATTTCCATTTTACAGATAAGAAAACTGAAGGGTAGAGAGGTTATAAATATGGTACCCATAATCACATAACTATCAAGTGTTAGAAACAGGATTTGAACCCAAGCTTTTCCTCCAACACTGCTTTCCAACTACATCCCATAGGTAAGGGGTAAAATTCAGCCATCATGTATTACCTACAAAGTGCAAGGCATCAGGACCAGTGCTGGGATACAAAAACTGAAGAAAATGCTACCCTTCTTTTCCCTGAGAAGCTTATATTCTACAAGATTCATTCCAGTGAGTTCTTGAGACTCAGAACAATAAAGTAATTTACTCTGAATCACACAGCTAGTAAGGATCAACACTGGGATTCGAACCCAGGTGAGCAGATTCCAAATCTAACACTCCTCTCAGTGCAGCCAAGTTCCAGTTGTCGGAAATGATGAAAACCAGGAAGTGGTCAAATTACCCAAATTGGTGCTCCGTATTGACGTTGGGCTGCAACCAACGACCAAATTTTACATAATTATAGCTCTGAATAGTGTGAATTCAAATACATGCGGCCATTTCACAAGGAAGCAGCATTCGCACTAAATGGGATGCACTATGCATGCGCTGTTGCCTCGCGGGTCAGCAGCCATGAAATAGACAAGAGTGCGGGTAACATTTTTTTTCACCTCATTTGCACATTGCTAGTCCTATTACTCCTGCAATCTCCCAGATAAAATATGATGAATTCACAAGTATGATTATCAAATTTATGGTGTGTGCTCACTACACCACACATTATGGATTTGTAGTTTGCCCCCAAGTCACAAAGATTTGCATAGAGTTTAAATGACTATGGTCTATACAAACTATAGTTAAAATATTATTACACTTATATGCTTTTCCATATGAACTAGTAAAAAAATCACATTTTATTCTTCTTCCGGGCAGTGTTTTATTACAATTAAATGAAAACTTGGCTCTGCTATTTTTCTGAGAACAAAATCAATGACAAAACAGGTACAGTTTTGGAGTCTAAGCTGAAATTGAAAATCTGAGCTGGAATGTGCTACAGCATTCATCTGCAGGCCTGGGTTCAAATTCCTGTTCTTCATGACCTTGGGCAAGTCCATTCATCTCATGAGCCTTCATTTCCTCATCTCTACAACAATGGGGATAGACTAGATTGTAGTGTGAGATCTCTTCCAGTAATAATAGTATAGGATCCCGAAACCATTAGGAAACAAACTGACTGTCTTTTGAAATGTGTCTTTCCATTCCTAGTATCTTGGCCAATGCCTGACAGTTTCTGCTTAATAAATGCTTGTTGAATTGTTGAATTGACATCTTATTTTTCTATTTAAAACGAAAACACTATTTCTCCTACACACACACACACACACACACACACACACACACACACACACACACACACGCTTTTCCTCAGGATATTGGGAACAGCCTAGGTTGGATTTTTTCCTCACTTTATAAACTTTAGCTTCAGGCAAATTGGAGTTTTCAACCTAACTCCCAGGGCCTCTCCCATACTCACTGTTTGGCACTCTGGTAATAACTGATCTTCGGTTGCCTGAGAGCACATAGAGCCAGCCCCTCCTCCCTGTATCCAAGCAAGGGCAGAACAGTGTGTCGTGGAAAGAGCTCTGTTCAGATCTAGAGACAGAGGGCCTAGGTTCACAATCCTGGCTATTTTACTTAGTACTGTTTGGACCCTGGGAAAGTTCCCTCCCTTCTCTAGGCTTCATGGGATCATTAAAGGGTCACAGATTTAGAGTTCAAAGGAATCTTAGAAGTCATCTAGTCCAACCCCCTTCATTTGACAGAGGAGGAAACTAAGGTCCAAAAAAATTTCATGAATTTCCCAAGGATATACAGGTCACAACTAGCAGGGTCAGGATTTAAATCTAGACCTTCTGGCTATAAATCCAGCATTTCTTTAACTAGGCCATTTTTCTCTTCTAAAATAATAGGTAATATCTAAAAAAAAAATCTCTAAATTCCCTTTCACCTCTAGTTCCTGTGATCCTAAAAGTCTTTCAATTGAGTTTAAAATCAAGCAAGCTCTTTCTCTTTGCATTTGAGGAGCACACTATGGGGGTGAGAAGTCCCCAAACAGAATTAACTAAAGGGAATACTGGGTGGAAGCTTTAGGGAACCTTCTAAAACATCTCAAAGCAGATCTAATACAAAAAAGAATTCTCCAAATTTGCTTCTAAATATTACTGGGAGATTGGCCATGTCCCACTTTGAATAATATGCAACTAATCGACAGTTATTATGAAGGTAATTGTTCTATTCTTATATTGACCTTTTTAAACTCTTGCTTCAGTGAAAAACTAAACCAGGCTTGAAATAAAACAAACAAAGCAAGACAAAAGAATTATTTTTTTTAAAGAAGAATTCTCTAGGGTGCATATAAATTAAGGGAAAGGTCAAAAAATGACTAAAATGGATTGTGACAATTATTAAGATTTTTTACAAGGAAGCTACATTTCTTCTAGTCTAATTCTGGATTGAGTTTGCTTTCCACTGAGTATTTGAAAACTACGTGCTTGCTCTCAACCTGAGACAACAGCAGCAGATTACATTTTCCAAAGGGGAGTCTAAAATAAGTGAAAATGTGTATTCCTTTCCATTCTCATAAAACCTCAACATTGAAGTTGACATTTAAAGAAGGTTAGTTTCTGTGGAAAAGAGGAATGTTCAGCACGATGCTCCATCCACCAGTTAAATGTGGTCCTGGACAAGCATTGGGCCAGGCTAAATCTCTGGTGAAAATTCTAAGCACATTTGACCAAATCACTGGGCTGACCAGTTTTGGCCCAGATTCCTACTCCACACACACACAGCAATATTAGAATTAGGAAATATCATTCAATTCAGGAAATGAAGATTAAGGAACCCCTGTGCTAAAAGATTGGGGCACTACAAAGATAAATCTTAGTTTAGATGGTTCAGAATGCAGAATTAAAACCTGCAAGGGACCTTGGTGCTAACCCAGTTCTTCCTTTTCTGCACCATTTTTGGAGAAGGGCAAATGTAGTTAAGTCACTTTACTCTGTTTGCCTCAGTTTCTTCATCTGTAAAATGAGTTGGAGAAGGAAATGGCAAACCACTCCAGTATCTTTGCCAAGAAAACCCCAAATGGGGTCACAAAGGGTTGGACATGACTGAAACCACTGAACAACAACAATAACAAATGTGGTATAGAGTTTCAAAAAAAAGGTGGGGGGGGGAACAAAGTCTGCAAATTATAGGCCAGAGAGCTCTGACTTCAATGCCTGAGACAATTCTAGAAGACAGCATTAAAAAAATAGTGAACATCTAGAACGGGATGATAAATACAAAGAATAAGCATGGTCAAGAACAGGTCATGCCAGACTAGAGTTATTTTCTTTTTGGGCAATCTAATTGCCAGTCGAATTATGCTGTTGACATAGTTCACCTAGGTTTCAACATAACTTTTGATAAAGTATTTCATACTAGTAGTCTTGTAGAGAAGATAGAGAAATAAGGACTATACATCAATGCAAATTGATGAATTTAGAATTAGTTGGATGACCAGACTCAAAAACTAAGTTCTTAATGATTCAATGTCAGACAAGCCAGAGTACTCTAGAGAAATGCCTGAGATCTGTAATAGGCACAGTGCTGTTTAACACTTCTATCAATGACTTAGATAAAGGTATAGAAAAGCTTCATCAGATTTACAGATGGCACAAAGCTCGTTGGGGCAGACTGTAGAGTAGGGATCCAAAGGACCCTGATGGTCTAATGCATTGGGATGGATATAATAAGATGAAACTCAATAGGTATAAATGTAAAGGTTTTCACTTGGGTACAGAAAAAAAATCAACTTCCCAAGTTCAAGATGGAGGCAGCATGGATAGAGAACAGTTATTCTAAGAGTTTTGGGAGACTGCAAGCTCAATGAGTCAGCGGTATGATGGGGCAGTCAAAGAAAAGCTATTATAACCTTGGGCTGCATTAGGAAAGGCATAACTTCCAGGAATAGGGAGGTGACTATCCCACTGTTCTCTGCTCTAGGCAGACCTCCATCTAGAACGCTTTTTGGTTAAGACTGTCACAATTACAATTTATAAAAGAGCATTGATAAATTGGAGAATGGAGAGGGTTGGGGAAACAAAGGAAAAGAGACAACCAGGGGGGTGATGGGCCTTAAGCTGATGTCATAAGAGGACTAGTTGAAGGAACAGAAGAAAAGGGAGAGTAGAAACCTAGAGCCAAGAGAAGAAAAGATTCAGGGAGAACAAAACAGCTGTCTTCAAATGTGGAGGAGAAATTGGATCTATTCTGTTTGGCTCCAGAGAGTAGAACTAGGATCAATGGGTAGAAATTGCAAAAAAGGTCAATTGAAAATTAATGTCAGGAAAAACTTTCTGAGATATAGAGCTGTTGAATGGCAGCATGGTGTAATGGTTAGAGTACTGGATTTGAAGTCAGAAAGCTCTGAGCTTGAATCCTAACTCAAAAACTTATCAACTGTATGACCGTAGATAAGTACACTTAACCTTGCTGCTCTTTGGTGTCCTGACCAGTAAATTGAGAGGGTTGGACTAGATGATTTCTGAGAGTCCATTCAGCCCTAAATCTATGATGCCATGATCCTGTCCTAAAGTGGAATGGGCTGCCTTGATAGGTGACAGGCTCTGCATCCTTGGAGGATAACCACTTGTTAAATATGTTATCGTGGGAATTCATTTTATATATGGCTAGACTAGATGACTGCTGGGGGTCTTGAGGTTAAGTGATTAACCCAAAGAGAAAAAATATTTCATTGGATCTTTGACCATATCTATGTAAGTTCTCCTGCAAACGATGTAAATGACCACAATTTATCAGTGCAGGCTCAGCCTCAGCTACTTGTTCTTATCCTTCCATAAATCTGTCCAAAGTCACATACACAATGGATAACAAAACATAAGCCTTTGGACTTTAAATTCAGGGCTTTTAACCTCCCACGATGCCTCCAATTCAAAACCCAAGTTCAGATTTTTTTTTCAATACAAGCATTATCAGAAGAAAAGGGGCAACATTTTTTATTTACAATAGTAGATGTATCACATTTCTAGTCCTTTCTAGGAGATAAGAAAAATTCATTTGTTCATGATGAGGTGATTAGTGTCTGTGCTTAAAATTCAAGATTTTCTTGGTCTCCTACATACCCCAGTGTTATTTGTCAAAGACACTCATAAATGAAAGAGACAAGTTAGTCCAAGGACACCATGTCTTTCAGGCTCTGTAGCACTTAGCAGGTTCCTAGGCCTCCAAGGCCTAACAGATTTAACCAAGACTTTTCACACAATCAGGTAAAGAAGTCCAGGCTAGTCAGCAGATGTCCCATTCAGATAACAAAGAGAATATTTTAGTGACAATGTGAGAAAAAAAACAGTAGGAAATGGTACAAACCCACTGAACCATGCCTCCCTTTTGGTTTAGCTGAACTCAACCTCGGGAGTCTGACAATGACATTAACTGTAGTAGGGAGCAAATGTGAAGACAATCTTCCATGTTTAGTTACAAATTGACCAAAATAAAATACTTAGAGGAAATCAGCACCTCATTGTTGAGCCAGATAACATATCTGAACTCCCTCTAAATAGTGAAGACAAGCACAATGACTATATGTTGATATTCCAGTCTTGTAGATGGAAAGAAAAGATTATTGTTATGCTCATGAAATGAAAAGATTTTTTACAGTATTGCTGGACAATTTATCCCTGATTTCACATCTAACTTAACATAAGCATCTAACAAGTCCCATTTTATGGAGTGAGATATAGAAAAAAATGTGCAAACAAGAGATGGTTATTAATATGCTAGGCTGCCTGAAGTGACTGTGCTCAGTTCCACATCAGTGAAGAGGTGAAAGTGCTGGCAGGTGAACAAAGGCACTTGGAGCGTTTGTTAAGGTCACTTCAGCTCCTTCGATTGGCCCTTGCTCGGAGTCCATTACCTCAACTCAACATGCTCAGCAAACCAGAATAATGATGGAGATAACCTGAGAGCACAGTCTCAAGAAACTAATTCGGAGCATGGTTTGGAATTTGAATCAGGAGAAAAGAGAGTGGTTCCTGTTCTCCTGGGCCAAGTTTCAAAAAAGGAGAAAAGCCAGCTTAGGCTACATGTCAACAGCAAGGGAGCTGGGAAGGGATTGTCAAACATTAGAGTGGAAGCCCTGGATGAATTAGGCAGAGTTCAGTTTAGACACTGTCTAACCTACTTTTCAGGCATCTGCAATGAATGTGCACCATTAAAACAGAACCATATGGAAAACAAGCTAGCAATTAACCCAGCTTCTGCACATACCTCTAAGTATGGCACAGATTTTAAACTTTTAGTGAAACTGACAGCTGAATTACTTCCATGCTGCTGCTGCTTAGGTCTTGGCAGCACTTCCTAGACTACCCCCTCATTCCCCCTGGCCCCATGGCATATCAAGATACTGCCGTGTCATCAAAATAAGCACACAGGAAAGAAAAATTGCCTGGGATTTTGTCACTCTCCCTGCAGCCCAGTATGGACCATTAAGGAAAATGTGTGACTCAAGACCTGATGGATCTTTCTGCAGTCAAGTCGTAGACATTCTTAGCAAATTCAAAGCTTTTCTCATAAAGGTTTTTGCAATGGACTTTGCCTTCACTGCAGCGAAAAGTTTATAGCCATTTTTTAAAAATGGGGAGAAAGCTGACGGTGTGATTTTGTTACTATTCAAAGAAATTTCAGCTGAGTAACCTTTACTAATACTGATTGATCATGCCAAACGTAGGGTCTGATGTGATAACACTACCATTAAATTATTGACAAAATGCTTATTGGAAACTGGGTAGCAAAAATAGAGATCACAGATTCAGAGCTAGAAGGATCTTAATGAGGTCCTCGAGTCTAATCCCCTGATTTTACAGACTGAAAAACTAGTGCCCGGTGAGATAAAGCAATCAATTTGTATTTTATTAAATATCTATTATGTGCCAAGAACTGTGCTAGCTGCTAGAAATAAAAAGACAAAAAAAATTAAACAATTTCTGCCCTCAAGGACTTTATATTCTTTAGGAAGAAACCATATGGACATGTATAAGGGTAAAGTTAAAATACCCCCACCCCACTTAGCCTTGACAAATTTGTCAGATAAAAACCCATTTTTATTATTTACTATGTGTGCCCAAAGCCTGGACACTTTCCTAGGCTGAGAGGAAGCCTGTTCTGATTGGCTGAGGGAATCATTGACACTCTCTGGGGCCTGTATAAAACCATCAGGATTGCTGAAAACAGAAACAAAGGAAAAAAAACTGCAGTCAAGAGAGAGGGTTCTAGCCAAACCCCTGGGGAAGAGCTGCTTGGGGAGTGGGAAGAGAAAGACCTGTGGAGTCCTGGAACATAACAGCAGTGTCTGCTTTGGTACCTAAAGATCAAACATTCGAAGCTCTCTAATGGTCAAACATTCGAAGCTCTCTAATGAGTTCAGCAAAAATGGTAGCTATGACATAACCAAGGGGAACTTTATGAGCTCCCTACAAAAGAACTTCTGGTGTGAAGGACTGCTGTTAAACCCTGCCACATGACGGTCTCTAAGCTTGTCTCTGCATCCATGTACACTGGTGTTAGAGCATGTCACAGACTGGGCAGGAAGGGAATGTTCTGTGTACCAAATGGGCTTATGGATTGCCTTAAAAAATACTCCTTTCTAAAGTCTAATTAAGTCTGACTAATAGGTATCAACAACTTTTGTGGGGGTGGGAGGAGCATACTGGTGGGGGCTTTTATCTATAGGTTTAGAAAAGCAACCCCCTAACCCTTCAGTGATATCTCTAGAGCCCTGAAGGGAAATGTGGCAGCCACACTTTGGGGTGCCATGACATTTGGGACAGTCACCAAAGAGCATGTGCTACACACACATATATATGCACAGAATAAATACTAGTCAAATAGGGAGGACAGCAGTAGCACTTGGAGGGATCATGTAAAAGGTATTGCTTGAGTTTCATATTGAAGGAAGTAAAACATTCTGTGAGGCAGAGATGAAAAAGTAATGATTTCCAGGCATGGGAGGCCAGGCCAGGGCAAAAGCATAGAGATAAGCACAGAGATGGAGTGCTGTGAGAAAAAAAGAAAAAAACAATTCACTTGGACCAGAGAGTTTGAGGATGGATGGATGGATGGATGGATGGATGGATGGATGGATGGATGGATGGATAGATGGATGAAAAAGTGATTTATTAAGCATCTATTATGTGTCAAGCACTGTGCTAGGCACTAGGGATATAGGGATACAAATACAAAATACAAAAGTAAAGACCATGAATTCAAGAAATTTGTATTCTATCAGACATATAACAGAGTGGTTGGCTAGGGAGATGGCCACACCTATCATTGATATTTTGATGTTGAAAATTATAGGGATGACAATGGAAGCCATAGACTGATATATTCTTTCCAGGGAAAATAACATAAACAATCTAATATGGTTCCAGAATTGGAAGGGTGGAGTTGGTAAGAGAGGACACACGGGCACACATGTGTGGATAAATGTACACACACACACACACACACACACACTCTCCCAGCAGCTGATGAGGAGAAATGTAGGGAAGCGAAACATAGCTGGGGCCTGGGCATACGTATTGTGAGTGGCTGAAGAAATAACCAATAAGGACACCCTCAGGGTGGGAGTTCCAGATAGCAAATGGCCTAGTTCTCCAGGGTCTGGGTTTTGGACCAGACAGCATGCAAGCTGAAGAGGAAAAATCTGAGGCATAAAGTATGTCTGGAGACCCAGGCCTAGATATAGGGGTTGGGATGGTGGAGAAACTGAGTTGAAGGGCTTAAAAAGTCTAAAACGGTTTTGTTTTCTTTCTTATCTAAGAAGTAAGTTACTGAACTTTAATAAGTAGGGAAGTGATATGGTCGAATCTGGGCTTAAGGAAAATCTTTTTCTGACTTGCCCAAAGTCAGGGAGGTGGTACATGGAAGAAGTGGGATTTGAGTCTAGGTCTTTTTATTCCAAATCTAGCACTCTTTCCATATAAGGAAAGAAGTACAAGATATCTAAAGGATAAACTCTTTTCTTGAAGATTTTACAATCCATTTTCGGTGGAGAAGGACAAAATGTGTGTGTGTGTGTGTGTGTGTGTGTGTGTGTGTGTGTGTATATATATATATATGGAGAGAGGGAAAGGGAAGAAGAGACAAACACACAATGCAGAGATAGAGAGAAAGAGAAGGGATGAGGGGAAGGGAGGAAAGGAGAGGGGAAGAGAAGGGAGGGGAGAAGAGGAAAAGGGAGGGGAGAGAAATAAGCTACCGGCAGGCTAAGTACCAATTCACTGATAAAGAAGTGCTGGCATGATTTCAGAGAAGAGAGTGATCATCAACCAAAGACAGTAGGAAAAAATATTGGATTTAGAGTCACAGGACCCGAGTTCCAGTTCTGGCTCTGCCACTTAATACCTGTGTACACATTTAGCCTCTCTGAGTGTTAGTTTCCTATTCTGAAAAATGAGGGGACTAGAAGACCTCTAAGGGCCTTCCTAGCTTTAAACCTATGCCTAGACTGGCTGAGGAGGATTTCACTGAAGAGGTGGGCCATTAAGTTCTACTTAAATGAATAGATGATTTCACTGGTGTGGGCACTCATTCCTCAAAGGAGATTTACACCATGAACTAAATGTGAATTTCCCTTAGGGGAGCAAGTAGCCACACCATGCCTTTCAATACTATCCACTACTTACTGAGGTATCCCCCCTAAATCCTTCACCTTCTTCCCTCTTTACCTGGGCTAGCATTAGAACCAGCCAATGGGAAATTTATATAAGTAGGAAAGTTTTTATTTGGATACCCTAGACTTGTCTTTCTGTAGCCTCCCTCACACTCCAGTCACAGTATTCTTCCCCTAGATTAGAACAGATTCTCATACCACCTAACTAATTTCTCCCCTTAACAAAATTTGACCTTAGAAATAATCTCTTGGGTCAATCATTTACACCTCACTTTGAATTTAAGTGGAAAAAAAATCATACAGTATTAGAACTGGAAATTATTTTAGCAATCAGCTAGTCCAACCCCATAATTTTACAGGTAAAAGGGAGATTTGCCTAAGGTAAAGCAGACATTTAATGGCATAGCCAGGACTACTGAGAAAATTAATTTAAGTATAGTACAGGCTCTGATCTCACTCTCGTGAATCCCTATTTGTACTGGCAGGCTGGTTCCCCAGAGAACAACTATCTAAACTCCCCTCAGAGTTCTAGAGGCATCTCTTAAAGATTGGGGATGGTTTTCTAACAACATAGCTCAGGAGCCCCAACCAGTGTACCCTCTCGTTATCACTTAATTTCAATAAGCCAGCTAGACAACTAGCTTTTAGAAACAAATGCTTACTAAAGTGGTATGCTAAAAATAGTAGATATAACACATTCTCTGTCCCTCATCCACCCAAACCAAGAACACATTCTCCTACAAGTACATATGGAATCCATTGAAAAGAGAATTCAAATTTACCCCCAATGCATCTCTTCTGCAGCATCACTACATCTTATGCAGTGGCTTTTGCTCTCCAAATTTATCCACGCTTTCTCAAACTTAATCTAATATTCTTGATAAATCAATTCAATAGTGGTTCTCTCACCTAATAAAGGTAACAAGGTGTAGTATCTTGTTACTTGAATTACAAAAGGATGATTGCTTCTGGTGCGCGCATGCACACACACACACACACACACACACACACACACCTCAAATAAGCATCAGAAAGCAACCCAGGTTTCCCTTGGTAAGAGCATGAGACAGATAAATTTTGTCATATTTTGACTTCCAATATAATACCTTGGTCCTTATATCAGAAGGGATACTCTAACATGAGAGTTAGATATTGCAAAATGCAAATCATATGTGCTGTACTATTTCCAATTGTCTTTCAAGTAATGATAAGCATTTAGATGGCCCTAAGAAGATGTGAAGCTTATCTTCAAAGATTTGTCTTTGATGATTCCAAGAGCTCTTTTCTCTCCATGAAAAGATACTTTGGAATTCACCATACTCTGTATGTATGTAGTAGTACTGTAGATATGTAGGTTAAAAGCACAGTCATTAATATATGTTTTAACAATTTTGATAAAAACAAATAGAATTAAATACAATACTGAATAGATAAGGAAAAAAGGTATAAATAGGAAAGACACTGTGAGAATAGCACTGGCTTTGATGACCTGAGTTCAAATCCTCTTTCTCTGACTTTACTAGCTATATGTTCATTTAACTCTCTGAGTTTCTGTTTCTGCTTGTAATACCTACCTCACAGGGTTATTGATAGAAAAGTGCTTTATAAACTTTAAGGTGCTATAAAAATGTAAGTTATTCATTGAAAGAACCCCTGGTCTTCTGCTGGCTCAAAAACCCCTAAAGCATTTATCAAACTAATTCACAAAATTTTGTAACCCCACATCAGAATCTAACCCTGAGTTAGAATTACCATGGAGATGGAAGCACTTTCTCAAGTGGAATTGAGGCTATTAGGGGTAAGAATCCAAATCAAGAGGTGGCGAGTCAGGGTCATCCTCTATCCTGATGACATTCAGATTTTGCAGAGAGAAATTAAGCTCTTCTGCTCCTTCTTACAAAGACCCTGCCAGCTGTTGTTCAGAGCCACCACTGCCAAGAACAGCAATCAGGGTGCTTGCCATGTTGAGAGCAGGACACAGACTAAGCAATGGTTGAGTGAAATAAACTCCATCTTTCCCTCCTTGCCTCAGAGCTGGGAAAGATACTCCTGCCCCTTTAACTGAATGCTTCCTCTGTCATTCTGTGCTCCTCCCCAAAAGAAGAAAAGGGGCCTATTGGGGAAAGCGCATTCGTCGATTTCCAACAAATCATATCGGTCAGCCCTTTCATGCTTCCCACTCCTCCTGCTCTTACATTGACTATCTTCCTCTTTAAAAAAAAAAGCTACTGATTTGGGGCATATATTTGATGTCAGCCATAGTAAGTTGGAAGTCCTGGATAAAAGTAGAATACACATCCAGTACCTAGATGAGGCAAAAAAGTAGAGAAGCTACAGAAGAGTGATTATCTCATGTCTAGGGAAGGAGTCACAAACCTGCAGGCTGCTCTACAACTGTTTTCTTTAATCACCTCAATATAATAAACAGGAGAAGAAATGACCGGAAAAAAATCAGGAATCTGATAAGAATCAAAGACATTTCACCTTGATTAGTGGTCAAGGTATTTCATGAAAGACACAAAGAAGAACCTTTACCATCATCTTCTATTGGATGTATATACCCCTTGATTCCTTTCCCCTCACCCCTGCATTTACTCTAATGATACATAAGATATCCTACCTATACAAACTTAATAAGAACCTTTCCATAGCTTCCATTATGTGGTATGTGAAAGTAGTTAGAGGGTAAGGGACCAATCTTACCCGCTGACTTTCATCAATTTGTATTGCCTCACATGGGAAAAGGAGATGAAACTGTCTTCTTTCTATACTATAATTCATGTTCTTGCTAATAATTTATTACAAGATCATGGGGTTAGATGGTCAGTCCCTAAGGCAATGTGATACAGTAGAAAGGGCAAAGCATCTGGAGTCAAGAGGCCTGAATTCCAACCTCAGTTCTACCCTTTACTACCTCCATGACCTCAGAGATATCAAGCTGGAAAGACCTCAGAAGTTACAGAATCCCATACCCTCATTTTACAGAGGAGGAATTAGAGTCCCAGGAAAGTTCAGTGTCTTGGCCCAGGTCACTTGGCTAGTAAGAAGCAGAGCTGGCATTCAAATCCAAGTCTTCTGACTTCAAATTCAGCACTCTTCCCAAGTTACTCCCTTCTCCTTTTTAAATACATGCTATAAAACTATGGCTTGTCTACGGCCTATAAACAAACCCCTTATGGTCAAGATCATGCACAATAGGTAACAACTAAAAGTTTGCTGCTGATGATTAAAGTTTGCTATAATCTAATGTGAGGGTACAACATTTTTAACACTTTCAAGTATGTGTGGGCATTGGGGGAGGAGAAAAAGAATTAACACATAGTACGCTGGGAAAAGTCCCAAAGCAAATGAAGCCAAAAAGAACAGCAAAACTCAGACTCAGTCAAGGGAATATGAAAATGGAACTCGTTAATACGAAAAGAAAAATGGTGGTAGACCAATGTACTTTATCTGTAGGGAACAAATTAATTGTTTTTTTAAAATACATTGTTATGATCCCACTATTGAGTCTATAGCTTATTCATAGAATCAAACAAATGGAAGGGATGCTAGAAATGATCTCATGTACTCCCTCTTTTTTATAAATGGGGAAACTGAGGTCCAAAATTTTTATGGACCTCAAGTTTGCAAATTTACAAGCTCAAGTTTACACGAATGAAAAGTATCAGATACTGCTCCAGGTTATATGGTTAGAAAGTGGCAGATGTTGCCTGAGATTATACAGACAGAAAGCAGCTGATTCAGAATTTAAATCCAGGTCCTCTAACTTCAAATACAATTATTTTTCCAAATTATTCCATTCTGACTTCAGTCCAACAACTTGATTCAACATTTGCTAAGCACCAATTGTTTGTAGAACACAGCACTGGACACTGGGAAAGACATGCTTTTTAAATGAAAACACCATTCTGACAAGCCACAGACACACAGAAGATCCTAAATACACTTACTAAAGGAATACCTACAGGACAGAAGATGAAAGGTCTTTGTGGAGACGACTACACCATTTAATGTCCTGTTAGACTGTGGTTAAAATGTTGAGGGATTCTGTTTTAACATCCTATGTCTTTATTCCAGCAATGATAATGCTGCAGAACTCAAGCCAGTGGATTGTCCTTGAGTCCCTTTCCATCTCTGCATCAATGACCCCTATATTGTGCATAGAGGGGGAAGGGATTCTCAGGCTCCTGCTGACAGCACTCAGCAGTTGCTGCTTGTGGTGTTAGATGATGTGTATTTCCCTCTGTGGAATTCACTGCCCAGAGAAGCCAAGAGAGCAAAGCTTTTTGTTAGTTAGTGAGGTTTAAGGGTATCCTTTTTTTACACAAAAGTTCCAGTCCCTAAAATCAGGACCCTAGAGTAGGAGAAGTAGGAGAACCCTACAGCATCCAGCACCTTTTTAGGGGAAGCTAATTAGAGAAGTTCAGGTATATTATCCTGGCCAGTATGAAGGAGGCTTCTCTCTCTCTCTCTCTCTCTCTGTCTCTCTCTCTCTCTCTCTCTGTCTCTCTCTCTCTCTGTCTCTCTCTCTCTGTCTCTCTGTCTCTCTGTCTCTCTCTCTCTGTCTCTCTCTCTCTCTCTCTCTGTCTCTCTCTCTCTCTCTTTGATGGAGGGAGAGTCACTTTGCACAGATTTCTCCATGGGGAGAGCTGTGAAAATAGCATAGTCTAGTTAGAAAGGCATCAATATCAAGGTTGCAAGATTCTATTCCCAGGCTTGTTACTGGGTTGGGGACCTTCCAAAGGGACAGAAAGTCTCTTCAGGACTTGGTCTTACCATCAGTTGTATTTGAAATAAAAATTGTTTAGCTCATCCTTACAGAGAGTTGATATTTATGATCTAATGCCTTCCAGGTTGTAAAACACTTAACAACTATTACTTTCTTTACAACATTTGATTCTCATAACAAGTCTGAGATAAGCCACGTGGACATTATTGTCCTGGTTTTGCAGATGAAGTAGCTGAGGTTCAGTGAAGTTAATTGATTAACACAGGGTCAGACAGCTAGCAAAAACTGTGGCTAAAGTATAGAGATTTTCTTTGAAGTTTATATACTTTATACCCACATACCAGGCACAAGCCACCAGATTGGAAGAGCCCAGATTTGAACCCAGGCCTTCTAACCCCAAAGCAAATGGCCTGTGCATTACACAATAGCGGCCTCTGTAGTTTGAAGGGGGAAGACTGGAGACAATGAACATAATGACAAATACATTCTCAGGCAAAGTATCTCTTCAAACTTCCCAAATACACAATCATTCTGTCTACGTGCTATTTCAATCAATCCTCAGGCACATACAACACATAGCATTATCCTGACCAATCCTGATTTGCACTATCACTAATATATAACAACTAAACTTCACTGTGACATCACAAAACTCCACTGTCCATCATCAGACCTTACCTCTTTTAATGTCATTCCTATGTAACCAACTCTCCCCACAATGCTATTCCCCCAACTTCATGTTTCCACAGAACCAAGCAATGGATCGGATCATGGTTTCGGATCAAGGGTATATAAAGAAATAATAATAATGACATTTACTTAGTACTTTAAAATTTGCAAAACATTTTATGCAATACTTTGAAATGTCCAGATTCATACAATATCTCATTGAGTCTCAAATACCAATCTGTGAAATAGGTACCAAAGGCATTTTCATCCCCATTTTACAGATGAGGAAATAGAAGCTGAACAAGGACAAGCAACTTACCTTTAGTTATACAGCTGGTAATTTTCAAAGGTAAAATTGGAATCCAGATCTTTCTGGCTCCACATCCAGAATCTTTCCATTATACCATGGTGCCTCTAAGGACTAATCCATGACTTAAGAGAAAATAACTTTTTAGAAATATCCTTTAAACACTGGTGCTGGGGACAAGGTCAACACCTGTGCTTTCTATGCTACAGTGAGAGGGTTATACTATACATCATCATGTACACAGGGGACATAATTTGGCCAATGGTGTAACAGAATCCAGGGTACAGCCAGGGGCTTTATAACAGGGTTTTATTGTATAATGATGGTATTCCAGAATTAGGTTATTTTTCATGTCTACATGACTCTCATGAGAACCATAAAATACAAATTGCTCCCCAAAAATGCCCAATAAAAGCAAATTTCAAAACTTGCCTTGAATTTACTCCTATGATTTGTATATGTTATTTTTTCCACACAGAAACACAAGGGCAAAACTCTCTCAAGTAAAAAAAAAGTAATTCCTATTTAGTAAAGAAGAAAATTTTCATAGTTGAAAGAAAGCACTGTGCAGCCAAGACTTGACAAACTCCATAAAGGAGGCTTAGGAGATTCTCACATGGGCCAGTCATTAGGCCCTGTTTCCAAAAGACAGAATACCTCTTTTGTTATCATACCCCAGAAAAGTTCAATTGGTTTAGGTTACCCTACAGGCAGCTATACAAAAAAACCAAAAGCAATATCCTTCTGGGATAGCCTCAACTCCTGACCACGCCTATGGATAAAATACAGAAAGGTTTCAGAGAATTACAGGAGGGGCAATCGAAAAGTTGAAAGGAATCTCAGAGGCCCCCTAGTCCAAGCCCATGACTGGAAGAGCATCCTTTCTGCAAAATACCCATCAAATAGTCTTCCAGCAGACCCCTTTACTTTTCGAGGCACTCCATTCTACTTTGTATTACTCTAATTATTAGAAATTTTTGTGTACATCAAACCTAAATTTGCCTCTCTACATATCCATCATCAATATATCATCATAGATTTAGATTTGGAAGGGAGTTTGGAGATCATCCAGTCAAAACTACCATTTGAAAGATGAAAAAATATGTTTAATTATATTAGCAATACCTCTTAGCTTTGTATTATCTGAAAAGTAGATAAGCATTCAGCCTATGTTTCTGTCCAAAAGACAGTCAAGGACAGATCTCTGAGACATTCTACCAGAGTGTTCCTTCTAAACTGACATCAAACCATTAATGGCTACTTTGGAGGTTTTCCATTCAAACAACATATATAAAGTCAGATGAAAGAATAAAAAAATGGAATGAAAGCAGTCCTCAAGAAATAGAGAAATATAGAGAGACAAGTTTGGGTAGGGGGGAGAAATATCATGATTTGTGTTTTGGAAATGTTATTTTTCCACATAAAAGTCTCCCCCTTTCCCAAATTGTGTTTTTTTGTGGCTCAAATTTACTAGAAAATATTTAATTTGAATAACAAGTTTACTAATATATAAAATTGAATGAAGGATTCAGGTAGACCTAAACATATTATAGACAGCAACAATATATCCATCCATTCATTAATTCAGCAATTATGAATTCAATAAATATGCATTAACTACCTATATGTAATTGACATTCTGGTCACTTACTGCATTAATGTTCTTTGCCACTGCAAAGAATGTGACAAAAATGACCAAGGGAAAGTATTAGTACTTCACTAAAGTTGTTCTCCAATGCCTCACTATGTTATAAAAGTTTCCCTTGGTACTCAAATGCAATGCTTCCAGAGCAAAAACGTTTGGAGGTCTTACAAAGCTGGAGAGGCTTCTAGAATGGATCTAGCAGCAGACTATCAACTTAGGACCACCAATCAAGCTAAGTACAAAGAAGCCACTCATCAAAACACTGGCCAACACTGACCACCAGTTTCTAGTCACTATAATTCATAAACATACCTATGTCATGGGGGATATAATCATGTCAATTATATCAGAGTTCAGAGATTTTCTTCTAAGTCCCTTAACACACATCACCACCAAATCTTACCCATTCTATTCCTCCTGTATTTAGCAATTATCAATTTAATGATATTTCCCTCCCCTATTCAACCCCTTCTCAAGTTACAACAATAGATTATCCTAGATTGATAAAGATAGACATGAGCCTAATACTTCACTTCATTTGGGAAAAAGCTTTGGGATCCACCCAGTGACTAAGGTTCAATGAAAAGCATTTGCCCACCATTTTAAAAAGCTCTTTAAGAACACCGGGAACACTATGTTCTTAATTCAAAGGCACATGCCAAGTTAATTATGGTCTTATGCTTTAACCAAAAGTAGATTTGTGGGATTTTCTGTCTCTAAGTCAAAGGATTCAAAAGTAATTTATGAATGATACTGAAATAATGTTCGAATTAGCTGCTCACATGCTGGTACTTTGGAGAGTTTGAAACAACAAAAAAAAAGTACTGGAAGGTTCACTTTTCAATGTCATGGTTGTTTTAAAAGTGCTTAGCTACAAAAACTACCTAACCAAAGCTTAGATTTTACATGCTTACCATTTGTGTAAGATTTCAACTCTTCACTTAATTTCTTATCTATAGAGTCTATATATCAATTGTTTGTAACTCCTTTTACTTGAAAAAAATTCCACCAAGCTAAAAATTCTCCAACTGGGTTTGATATCCCATTTTAATCACAGAACTTTAATGTTGGAAAAGACCAGAAAGATCATTTTTCTGGGCCAATTTCCCACTTTCTACAGAGAAAAAAACTCAGGTCAATCAACTAATCTATCAACAAGCATTTGTCAGTCAACAAGCATTTATTAAGTGCACTGTGCTAATCACTGGGGATACAAATAAACTCAAATGATAGTCCCAGCTACGAAAGAGTGTAAAACACTTAAGACATGCAAGTAACTGTGCTAAGCACTAGAGATAAAAAAAAATCAATTACTGCCTCCAAGGAACTTAGATTCTAATAGAGATATGTACATAAATACATATACTCAAGGTTCATACAAAGCAGTTGGGAAGTAAGCTTAGAGGAGTTGGCACTAACAGGTGAGGGTTTGGGGAAATGCCTCTTGAAGAAAATGGTGTTTAACGGAGTCTTGAAGGAAGTCAAAGATCCTAAGAGTAGGAAATGAGGAAGGAGAGCATTCTGAGCTGAGGGATAGAGCAAACACACAGCCACTGAAGATAGAGCCCAAAGTGTGAAAAACTGCAAGGAGGCCAGTATAAGGGGACCGTGGGATGTGTGAAGGGGAATAATATGAAAAATAATAATATTAGAAAGATAGGAAGGAGCCAGGTTATGAAAAAGCTTTAACTTTTTTTAGTCTTTTTTTTTAAATTTCCAAACAGAAGTTTATGAAATATTTGGTCCCTGTTTCAAAAGACGGTTTATGTGCAGGTAATGGCTAATGTTCAGAAACAAGCTAATATTGAATATTAATCTCCAAGGCTATCTATTTTTTATAAATATCAAGAAATACCCAAGCAAGCACAAACAAAGTTTAGAAAACTAGTTAGAAAAATTATAAGGTGTGTTGATACCTCAGGCATGTGTTTTTTAGTGTATAATGGAAAAAGTACTTGACTAGTACTTAATCAACTTGGGTTCTAATCCTTGCAATATCAACAACTAGCTATGCGACCATTACCAAGTGCCTTCATGTTTCCAAACATCACTTTGCTTATCTACAAAATGAAATGCTTGCACCACATGATCATCATGGCCCATTGAGCTTTAACTCTATGGTAACATACACTGCACTGAACATCAGATATCAGCTAGATACTCTTCACATTAGCGTATTATTGGACAATGGAAACATTAGCTTGGTATTGGGATACAAGATATCTATTATAAATTGTCATTATCCAATGTGTAAAAGAATTGGAAATACTCACAATGGTTAAAAACTCAAAGTCATTATCAATCGAATCTCACTTGCACTGCTAATGAAATCACGAGCATTATTTCTTTGATGTTTTAGTTGCAATAGCATGGAAAATAACTATTGATTATAAATTAAGATACAGGAATACCAATAAATATGCAATGTATGAAGAATTTGCATATGCATATTTTCTGTTAAATCACATGATTTTAAATGTAATCAAAATTTAATTTCTTCTGAAAACAGTTATAGTTTGGGGAACTGAAAGGTTAGCCTTAGAACAAATTTAATCACTTGCTTTTTCCATATTTTAGGCATCAAATTTAACCCAACATGTTTTCATATATTATTACATTTATGCAGACAAACTGCCATGAAAGTTCTCATAAGAATCACACAGTCAAAAAATTTTAGAATTGGAAAGAAACTCAGGGACCATCCATTGTAGGTCCAACTCATAACTGAAAAAAACAAGCAAACATTGAAACATACCTGACAAGTGATCATCTAAACTCTGTATGAAGACTTTCAGTAAAGTGTAACCCATCACCTCTTGAGGTATTCCATTCCACGTTTTGACAGTTCACATTTCAGTAAATGTTCCCTGACATCAAGCCTAAATCTACCTCTCTATACTTTCCACCTACAATATTTCACCATGGAATGGGTGTTATTGCTGGTTATAAATGATGATGCCGGTGGAGAGGGCTGTGACATGCATGGATAGAAGGAACACTGATACTAATAAAACCATGGACTTTTTGAGGTGTTTTAAGTATGCACATCAAACTTGAATTATTAAAAATTCAACTTTTTAAGACATAACAAGAGATAAAAATAAAGTGTGAATTAGTTTGTCTATCAGAAGAATTAAAGTATGAGAAAGAGGTCCAAACTTCAGGTAGTGTTTTCAATTTCCAGAACATGACAAAGCAATTACAGTAATTTCTTCAAACATCTGTCATTATCCCTCTTTTCCTACTCAATAATCTGAATCAGTTGTTTGAATAGATCAAGGTCTATTGATTATTTACCCTGTGTTATTTCTAAGATAAACGAAGGAAAGATTTGCAAGACTCAAACTCACTAGGAAAAAATAATTGTCAAAGAATCTCTGGCTTGCAGGTGATTGTTAATTTTGTTGGATCCAAACTTGAAACCGCTATTTTTGAAATTTGCCTCTTTTTTCCCCAAAAAGAAAAATACTAGATTTAAAGACTTTCAATCAATTAACAGAAACAATTTGGCTTCCACTATAATGGCAAGCAGCTTGGCAGGTTCTGTGAAGGATACAAGCAATTCTAAAACACATTCCTTAAGGAACTTGTGGTCAAGTTGGAAAGATAAAATACATGTGCACAAGGAAAAGTAATGCCACCAGCCAGTGTGGGATCAAATGCCAAATTAGTCTTACAGATAAGTACCATAGAAAAGAGTACAGAATGCATTGGTGGAATAATTGGGGAAAATATCTGCAGGAAAGTGAGATTTCAGATGTACCTTAAAGAATCAGAGCAAGTAAGAAGTAGAGAATTAGGAAAATATTCCAGGCAACAGATGTAGTATGTGCCAAGCCAAAGGAATTACTTTTACCTGTCCAAATATCTGGGGTAGTAGAAGAGAAGCTTAGGGATAAGTACATTTTAATAGTGCTGAAAGCATTTTAATATAGTTCTCTCCAACAGATAATGAAGCCTAACTAAGCAAGCATAGTCTCACCAACAGAAGGCTAACCACCAAAAGATGGTTTTGATCACAACTCATAAAAACCATCGACTACCTTCTATCAAGATAATTAATAATAGTTATAATTTCTTATTATGTTACTACATATAACATAAGTCATGTGCAAATTTTTTTCTATCCCTCCTAAAGAATGTACCTAATTGGCCTTACTAAATTCTCCTGAAGGTGAGCCCAGTTCTATATCAACAGACAAAACTTATTATCACAACTTTCTCAAACCTCCCATTCTATTCAGTATGTTATTTATCATTAAAGTTAGCTATTATTGATGACTAATAATAGAAGTAATATAATATAATGGAAAAAACCAGCCTCTAAGCCAGGAATATCTGGTTCAAGCTCTGCCTTGGACAATACTGACTCTGTGACCCCAGGTAAGTCTCACTCACAGTCCTCTAAGCAACTCTCTAAGGCTCAAGTTGCCAAGATGATCCTGACCTGCACTGATAAAAAGAGATTCCTCACCAAATTGTTTCCTATACAAATGAAATCACAGGTCCAGTCCCTATTCTAATTATAACTCCCATTTCTACAGCACTTTAATGCTTACAAAGTACTTTCCTCACCACAACTGTACGAAATAGCTCTTGCTAACCACCCTGACAGGCATATATTTAAATAAAAACTATAAGAGTGACCCATTTAAAATATATGCCATTTAACTATCTTGTGACTTTAATTGGAGTTATTTTTAATTTGCCACCCAGTGTGCCAATTTCCAATGCCAGGATGGCCATTTGAATCAAGGAATGAATGAAAAAGTGTTTATTAAATGATCACTGTGCCAAACATTGTGTTAAGTGAAAAATCAAGACAATCCTTGCTCTCAGATAATTCGAATTCTAATTGGGGAGACAATAGAAATCCTAAGGATCTGGCCAAGGTGAAGATACAAGACTCAGGGCCCTTAAGAGTGTAAAGTATGTAAAGGAGAGTAATGTGAGATAAGACTTCAAGGTCAATTCAGAGACATGGAATGTTTTTAAGTGGTGGAGTGATGTGTTCAAAGTAATAATGCCTTAGGGAAATTATTCATGCAGTGGTATGAAGAATGCATTGGAAAGGGGGAGTAATACTACAGGAAAGGAGATCATCTATATTTTTGAATGTCAACTTGTCTATGGTTCATATAGGAAGCTATTACACAAGCAGTGAGAAGAGCCTGCGTAAAGAAATTGTACTTGGAGTGAAAAGGAAAGACTATATATATTTAAAATATTATAGTAGGATGGACAGAATTTAGCAACTGTTTATTGAAAGGAAAGGAGAAACCAAAAGGACCTAAATATTTGAATCTGAGTGACATGGAGTAAGAATAGTGATCCCATCAAAAAGACAAAGATTACTAGGATGGTTAGATTTTTTAATGAAATGTAATGAATTCCATTTTGAAGATGGTGAGTTTGACATACTGGTGGAATATTCAGAGATAGCCATAAAATAACTAAGAATATAGGTCTAGGAGAAAAACAAAAGGCACAGATACAGATACAGATACAGATACAGATACAGATAGAGGAGTAATCCACATAGAAGCAATTATTAAACCTATATTAATATGATCACTTGAGTAAGAGACCATAGAGGAGAAAAGAGAGTCAAGGACAAAAAGCACTGGGGAAAAACATATTTAGGAGATGGGAGTAAGCCAGCAAAAGAAGGGGAGAAGCAGTCAAAGAAGTGGGAGAACTTCTATTCCTTCAAGGTTCAATTGAAATGTTGCATCTTCTATGATGAATTCCCTGCTAAGATCTCCTTATTCAGTTAAAAATAAACTGTTCTTCTTCAAATACCTTGTAATATTTTTATCTTGGTCATCACCTCCAAGCAATTCTTGTCATGACAGACTAATATTCTTTATGCATAGGATCTTTTCATGTCATTTCTCTACCAGCATAGGTTGCTCTCTATGCCTATTGAATCAAATTTAAACTCCTTTGTCTGACAATCAAGGTGACACAATTCACTTTCATACCTCCTTCTATATGACCTTACAGACAAACTGGATTGTTCTCTGCTGTCCAAATCTGTTCTGTACCTCTGTGCCTTTATTTATTCTATTCTTTCTGCCTGTACTGCCCTCTCTCCTCCTTTTCATATGCTGACTTCCTGACCATCCTCTAAAGTCCACATCAAATATCAATTCTGTAAGATAGTCTTCTCTGACCCTTTCTTTCCCTTTTCTGGTAACAACTCCCCCTCTTCCCCCTAGCAAGGAAATCATGTAGTACTTTGGTTTATGCCTCTCTAATGTACTTATCTGTAATATTGTACATTACAACCATTTATGTTGTTGGCTTCATAAAGGAAGCCATCTCATCTAAACTTCATATGTCCCCCACACACATGTTAAGATCATGCAAAATTCCTTAGTGAATACAACCACAGAAAAGACTTTGAGTGATCTTTTGATTTTATCAATAATGATCAAGGTATAAAATGAGTAAACATATACTAGATCCCTAGTGCCATGAAGGCTATACTACAATATTCATATAGGAGAGAGATTCTCTCAAGGGAGCTAGATTCTCCAGATGCTCTAGTTTGCAGATGATATAGTAACAATTTCATCAAGCAACAGAATCCATAGCCACCTAAAATAAATCTGCTTTTAATATGATAACTTATGATAACTAATAACCAAATTTATTTAAATTATTTAAACTTATTTAAATTATTTAAAAATAAATCTAAAATAAATATACACAGAGAAAACCCAACAAGATTGTCCTTCCTGAAAGTGGACAACAACATTGTTAATGTAGCCTGCCCAGAGCAGTAAAACTATTAACTTCTTCCATATAGACATTGCGCTTTCATTAATGAAGCCTAAGATCACAGTAGGTTTGGGGTGGGGGTGGGGGTGCCACATTATACTGTTGACTCATATTGACGAGCTTTCAATCCACTAAAAACTCTGGAGGTTTGTTTTTTATTTGAATTACTGTCTACACATGCCTTCCTCGTCATGTGCTTATACAGTTGATTTTTTCAACCCTTGTATTGAAAGGTACATTGATCCCTATTACACTTCATCCAATGCCATGCAGCCCATTAGTTCTGTCAATATCTTAACACTAGGGGCTATAATCCTTTACAGAAAACAGAGAGTTACCTGTACTCAAGAGCTCCCAACAAAGAGAGAGAGAGAGACAGATAGAGACAGACACAGAGAGAGACGGAGAGACAGAGACAGAGAGAGAAACAGAGACACAGAGAGACAGGCAGACAGAGAGAGACACAGAGAGAGAGAAAGAGAGAGACAAACAGACAGAGACAGAGACAGAGAGACAGAGAGAGAATGATGAAAGATATACACATATGAATGAGACAGCCCAGCCTGGTGAACAGAGGGCTGACCTCAAAGTTGGGAAGACATGGTATTAAATAATGCCTGTGAAATGTCCTAGCAAGGTGATCTTGGACAAGTCATCTGATCCCTCAGGGCTCCCAGGCTCCTAGATGATAAATTATAGACTGCATTGGTAGAGGCCATTTCCTAACTAAGAGTTCCCTACAATGAAATCTCTGGTTTGTACAAATGCATAGTAATATCTATTCACAGAACCAGATAATACTAATACAGTAGTTATTCCTTTCACATATGGGTTGGATTAGGTGGTATATGAGGTCCCTTTCAACTCTCAAATTCTCTGACTCAGTGATGGAATATTAGAACATGAAGGAATTTTAGAGTTAATCTAGTCAAATCCCTTTATTTAATAGATAGGAAAACTGAGGGCTAAAGAGATTTTTTAAAGTTTCTGTAGATACTATGTTTGAATAAAATATTAACAAATATTAATAAATTTTATGTATGATAACTAATAACCAAATTCAGATTAATTTCAGATGAATTAATTAATAACAGGTCATACCAGTTAACAAATTAATGAATTAGTGTTCTTCCATTATTAATACGTTTTTTATTAGTTTAAGGAAGAACCTTATGTCTTGATTAAAGATATCAGTACAAAAACTCTTAGACAAAACTGCATCAATACATAAAATGTATTTGACATTCAAGCATGTTGCTTTGAATTCAGTTTAATTTGTTCATGGTTACTGAAGGTCTTTGTCAAGGAACAGAATATTAAAATTAAAAATTGTGTTCATTGTTTTCTCTGTTACTGACTAAAATAAAAACCTTTGTACTAGATGACTAGGGGAAGTATGACAGTTTTTTAAAATGATAGTGTTTAGCATTTTCTGATTAAGAAAAAGTTTGATAAGTGTCAAATTACTTTAGCAAAATGAACAGTATTTTTGCAATAAATTAAATCTGGTTTTCTTTGCTAAGTATAACTTAGAAATAGTAGATTTTTTAAATGAATTAATCATAAATCCCATGGTTCTGCTAAAATTAAATCATTTAAAATCTCAAAAGTCAGAATATTCACCTCTTCTCCAGGAAGGGAATAAAACTTTTTACAGGCTGAATGCATAGTAAACAGAGGCACATAATTAGCTTTGTAGGGTTCCTGATATTTGGAGATCAACATGACTTTCAAACATAAAGATCTCTTCTCTTAACGCTGGGTCATTCTTGTACCTATCTGATGGTAATGTTTTATTCCTATCTACCACCCATTTTATCCCAATATTTCTATAACTAAAGTGAAGTGGATGGATCAAAAAAGAAAAAGGTTAAAGAAGGAGTAGTGAGCAGTAGATTTTTTCTTTCATTTTCTCACCTCATAGTTCAACATGCTGAGCTCAAAAAATTTCTTTATATCACCTCTGGGGTCAGAGCCAAGATGGCAAAGTAGGGAAAGTACTCAGCTAAACTGTACCAATATTCTCTTACAAACAACTTTAAAATAATGCCTCAAATAGAATTTTGGAGTGAAAGAGCCAACAAAGGTCAGAATGAGACAGTCTTCTAAGACAACTTAGAAGTTTAGAAGAGAAATCTGTGACACCAGGGTGGAAGCTGGCCCAGAGCCAATGCAGATGAGACACCAGTGGTGAAACTAGGTGGTAGCGACAGAAGTAGCAGCATCTTTAGGAGCTCCCAAGCCAGAGATGGCAAGGGGGGGGTGGGGCTGGCAAGTAGTCAGAAAGAGACTACAGGGAACCCTGTTCTAGCATTGGATATAAGATTAGATGAAATTTTAAAATTCTATTGCCTATCCTCACTTCTGGGTCATACTTCAAGGGCAAGAAGAAACTCTTTTGGTTAAGAGGGAGAGGAAGCCCTGAGAGGCAATATCATTTCTCATCCCAAGGGATCAGACACCCTGAGGAGCAGTATTAATTGCAATTTCAGGGATAATGAGCCCTTCCTAAGTCAGGACCAAGTGTGCACCAGGAGAGCAGTGTCCATGTCTCCCCAGATTATACCATCTTGGAAAAACCAAAAACATCCAAAGCCCTAAAACTAGACCTGAAAACAGCAATGTAAAAGAAGTACACACCAATAAGAGAGACAGAGACAGAGACAGAGAGACACAGAGACACAGAGAGAGAGAGAGCAGATCAATGAATTGGGGGTGCAAATTTTAAAAATTTGAAAAATAACAAGTTTAAAATCCTCAATTAAACACCAAAATGGAAATCCTAAAAACCAAAGGAGAGATTAATAAAATTGAAAAACAATGAACTAATAAACAAGAGTGGGAGCAGGTTTTCTGAAAAAAGAAATAAAACAGATAAACCATTGGTTAATTTGATTAAGAAGAAAAAAAAACAAATTACTAGCATCAAAAATGAAAAGGGTGAATACACCATCAATGAAGATGAAATTAAAGCAAATATTAGGAGTTATTCTATCCAATTACATGCCAGTAAAACTTGACAATCTAAGTGAATTGGATAAATATTTACAAAAATACAAATTGCCTAGATTAACATAAGAGCAAATAGAATACTTAAATAGCCATATTTTAGAAAAATAAATCAAGCAAGCCATCAATGAACTCCCTGAGAAAAAAATTCGCAGGACCAGAAAAAAAGGTAAGTAAGGTAGCCTAGTGGTTCCAGATTTCACACTATATTACAAAGCAGTAATCATGAAAACAGTCTTGTACTGGCTAAGAAACAGATCACTGGAATAGATTAGGTACAAAATACACAGTAGTAAATGACCATAGTAATCTAGTGTTTTTGATAAACTCAAAGATCCACACTTTCAGGGTAAGAATTCACCTTTCCACCAAGATTGCTGGGAAAACTGAAAATCATTTTGGTAGAAAGTAGACATTGACCAGAATCTCACACCATATACCAGGATAAAGTTTTAAAAAATGGATAAATTATTTAGATGTAAAGGATAATATCATAAATAAATTAGGGAAGCATGGAAAAATATACCTGTCAAATCTATGGATAAGGGAAGAGTTTATGACCAAGCAAGAGATAGAGAGGATTAAGAGAAATAAAATAGTTTTAATTACATTAAATTTTTTAAACATGCACAAACAAAACTAATGTAGCCAAAATTAGAAGGAAAACATGAAATGGGGGGGGGAGTGAATTACAAGAAGTTTCTCTGATAAAGGTCTCATTTCTCAGATATATAGACATTTGGGGTAAGTTTATAAAAAAAAAAGTCATTCCCCAGCTGATAAGTGATCAAACGATATGAATAGAAAGTTTCCAGAAGAAATCAAAGCTATCAGTAATAACATGCAGAAAAAGTTCTAAATCACTACTGATTTAATAAATGCAAATTAAAACAACTCTGAGCTACCACCTCACATCTATCAGATTGGCTAACATGACAAGAAAAGAAAATGACAAAAGCTAGAGTAGATGTGGGAAAACTGGGATACTATTTTACTGCTGATAGAGTTGTGAACTAGTCCAACTATTCTGGTGAACAATTTGGAACTAAATCCACAGAGCTATAAAACTGTGTATTCGCTTTGATTCGTCCATACTACTACTAGTCTATAGATCACAAAGAGATCAAAAGAAAAAGAAAAAGGTCTGCTTATACAAAAATAATTATAGTAGCTCTTTTTGTGATGGCAAAGAACTGGAAGTTAAGAGGATGCTCATCAATTTGGGAAAGGCTGAACAAGTTGTGGTATATGATTGTGATGTAATCCTGTGGTGCTATAAGAAATGATGAGCAAGATAGTTTCAGAAAAATCTGGAAGATTTATATGAACTCATGCAAAATGAAATGAACAGAACCAGAAGAACATTGTATACAACAACAATAATACTGTAAGGTCAACCATAAGACTTAGCTACTCAGATCAAGAAAATGATCTAAGAGAATTCCAAAGGATCCATGATGAAAGATACTATTCATCTCCAGAGAGAGAAGTGATAAACACTGAAGACACAATGAAGCACACTTTTTTCCTTTCTTTATTTTTATTGTTTTATCTTGTTTATGTTTTCTTTAGCAACACAGTTACATACGTTTTGCATGACTTTACATAGATAACCTATATCAGATTATTTGTCTTCTCAAAGAGGGGAGTGAGGCAAAAAGGAGGGAGAGAATTTGGAACTCAAAAACTTTTTAAATGATGTTTAAAATATTTATATGTAATTGGGAAATATTTAATAAAATAAAATAATTTTTAAAAATTTTCCCCCATACAACTTCTCTCTAGGAAAACACATTATGCTTCAAAGTACCTCTATTCTCACCTGACCACCAGAAATCTTGCCTAAAGTGTTCAGAAAAGAGCAACACCAGAGGGACTGCGAAGGAAAGAAATTCCCTAGCTGACATCATCTTCCCACTAGAGGAGCTATGAGAGGGATACACTCGATGAGAGTCATCATACAGCCATACAGAACCATTGTTTTGTCCTCTACCTCTCACTCTCAGAAGAGCCAAGAGAAAATGTCAAAATTTTCTGGTTACTTTATTCCATCCAAAGGATCCTGACACAAGGGAAGAAAAGGCAGAGTAAAACCCTTCCTCTCTATGGGTTGAAGCTGAGAGTAGGCAAGTACCAGACTGATGGACAGTGAAAGTAAATCTCTAGCAGCTGAATAGTTGGCAGAACAAATATGGCTCATATTAATACTATTCAGCAAACTGATTATTTGACCCAACCCACTCCCTCCTAGTGTCAGCCTTAACTGTAAATCTAAGTTACATCTTTGGCATTGCTGAAGCATAGCATCATCAAATTAGATTTTAAAACTGGCATTTAAAATAAAAATACAAAAACAGAACAACAGCAAATTTTTATTATAGCCTCTTTCCTCTTTCCCCAAATCTAATTCTGCTTCTTATGTTCTAAGGGTTTTTTTAATTTGTCTGTTCTCAACTTTAAGAAGGACTTCATCTGTTTATTTTCCTTTTGATCAACTACTATCCTTATTAGCCAACTGTATTTATTAGTGAAATAAAGACTAGGGCTAACCCAACTGATTGATTTGATTTAGGGAATATAGTCACTATCACTATATAAAAGAAAGGTTCTAAGTTTAAAAAAATAAATAAACAACCTCCCTAACAATCAGAGCTCTCCCAAAATGGCATCAATTGTATTAGGAGATGGTGAGGTCCCCATCTTTAGAACTAGTCTTCAAGTAGAGGACAGATGATCACTTTTCAGGGCTATTGTAAAAAGTTCTGTTCAAGTACAGTTTGGTTTAGTTTTTCCCTGAGGCTCCTTCTAATTCTGAAATTCTGTGAACAAATAGCAAGAAGTTCTTATTCCTCTATGGCAGTGGTTCTCAACTTGTGGGTCACGACCCCTTTGGGGGTTGAATGACCCTTTCACAGGGTCGCCTAAGACCATTGGAAAACATATATTTCCAACGGTCTTAGGAACTGAGACACGGCTCCTCTATCCATCTCCAGGCGAGTCTGACCACATGCAGATAAATCTACATATGAGTATTAAAGGGTCACAGCATTAGGAAAGTTGAGAACCACTGCTCTGTGGCAATCTTAGGATAGAGATATCCTTGAAGCTTTCCTAGAATAGAGTGACTTGGACTCTGCTTCTGGATGATGCCAAGGTTTTTCTATTCATTAATTCAACAAATATTTATTGATAACCTACTATAAGCAGGGCTCTTCAAACATGAATATTCCTATATGAGAGTATTAAACCTGCTGAAACAAGTAAATCAGCAGCTTAAAGGGGCTTTACCAAGCTTCTTAGCCTATCAACTAATAGCATCTGCTAGTACTATACTAATTTCTAGCATAGCCCACACATTGGTCACTTTAGGAAGTCCATTCCAGACATCAAAATCACCCAGGCAATGTGCCCAGCAACACCTTAAACTCACATAATTCAGGAATCTTTGAGCTGGAAGGGAAATGATAGAGCAGCTAGTCTGACTTGTATTGCATAATAATCCCTTTCAACAATCTCAGAAAATAATCATACAGACTCTACTTGAAAACCTCAGTGACATGGAACTCACTGTCTCCCAAAATAGCCCATTCCACTTGTGGAGAGCCCTAATTAATTAGAAAGAAATATTTCCTTCTATTGAGTCTAAATCTGACTCAGTCATTTCCATCTATTATTGCTCCTAGTTCTTATTTCTTAGAATCAAGAAGAACCATTCCAACCTCTCTTCCATGTGATGGTCTTTCAAACGCTAGTCAACTACCATGGTTCACATAAATCTTCTCTTCCTCAGTTTCTTTAGCCAATTGTTATAGGGCATGGTTTCAGTTCCTCTCGCCATCTTGGTCACTCTCCTCTGCAAATGGTCCCTCTTGCCAATGTCCTTTCTTTGTTCTTGTGACCTTCTAGGCCATGAAAATACACATGTATATAGCATTTTATGCTTTGGAAAATGCTTTCTGATGACAAGTCCACGAGGTAGGCAACACAAGTATTGTTATCTCCATTTTACTGGTTCTGAGAAATGGAACTACTTGCCCAAGATCACCAGCTAGTGAGTGACAAGAGTGGCATTTGAGACAAGGTCTCATAATTCCAAACCTAACACTCTACCCAACTTGACTGCACTTCTTCTCTACCAACCGCCCATCCCCTGGTGGAGCTCAAAACTTACGATTCCTATTCTACTAACTCCACAAAATGATTTCCCATAGCATAGTACCATTCTGCTTTCAGGAAGTTGATTGAGTTTTCACAACCAAAATTTACATCAGGGCAGCAGAGAGCATAGTCATCTGTTCACAGCAAGACTGTCCCAATAATTCCTCCACTATGTAATTTCAGTTAAAGCTGCTAACTATAGTCTATAATTAAGTTAACAGTCAAGACCTAACTGCACCTCTCTCTCTCTCTCTCTCTCTCTCTCTTTTTCTCTCTCTCTCTCTCTCTTCTACACACACACAGTCTCTCTCTCTGTGTCTCTCCTCTCTGTCTCTGTCTCTCTGTCTTTGTCTGTCTGTCTGTCTCTCTCTCTCACTCGCACTCTCACCGTCTCTCTCTCTCCTAAACATCATCTAGTCCACAAGTGGTCCTTCAAAGGGTTCTGGCTTCCCTGACTCCAACCCTCCCTACCTCTACCATTTACATGTTCAGTTTCCTATTTTGCAACATGGAAACCAAAGCATTAGAGGAAATAGGAAACACTGTGCTAACATGACTATAGTATTGATGAATAAAAAAACATAACCCCCAGGCTAAGCTGCCAAATAAGTAGTGAATTAATTTCCGTAAAGTACTCCAATATTACAAAGGTGTGTTGAAAGGTGTCTGCTCATGTTTCAAATTAAACGCACTGCTGGTCAGCATTAGCACCTCGGCTTTGAACAGCAGCCATTTGCCTATAACACTTCAGGGGCTGGGAAAAACGGATTTGCCGTTCACACTGGAATAATTAGAACATGTCAGGAAGAATTAATTTCCTCATTTTTCAAAAGGATACACAGAAATTACCATGTTATTATATGACAGGGTCCCTTGGAGAATTGTATTAAATTTAATTTCTAGCGCAGCCCACACAACAAATTAAAGTCATAAATAAGATGGAAAGAAGGGGGACGCAGAGCATATGTTTATGGCGATGAGTGAAGCCAAGGGACCAGAAACAACTATCTTCATTTCATTTTATTTAAATCAGCCAGACACTGTGTATCTGAATGACAGCACTTGTTAATGGTGCTGAGATTATAGGCTCCTTAATTTCAGAATACAGAAGCAGTCAGTCAGTATTTGAAATGGTACCATTTTCTACAATGCAAAAATTAGTATAAATTTACTTCCCTTTCAAGGCAGCTTCTTTTTGCCCTGCAGCAAGTTGGACAAAGATGAACTTATTTTTAATAATAGTCTGCCTCGTCATTTTCCTTCTCTTGGGGAGGGGAGAAGGGAGGCAATGTTCTTTGAGGAAATGAGGAGGAAAAAGACAGAAAGTATCATCAAGTCAACTGATACTGTTAAGCAAAGGGTTTGGGTTTAATTTTGCAGGATTCCAAGACTAGAAGAAACCTCAGAAACCATCATTTTACAGTGGAAGAAAGTGAGAAATCATGTAAACTTCTTAAGTGACTCTCCCAAACTGGAAGCTGAGAAACCAAATAATTTCTAAAAAGAAATAGTTCCTCACACTAAATAGATTTTAGGAAGTTTACCCCGCTTACGAGTTTGGGTATGCAATTTAGCTTATTCTCTCCCCACTTTAACTCTGAAAAGGAATAGGCTCAGTACAATCAATCAACCGAAAATATCTGATTTGAAGTGGTCACCAAATGCTAAAGTTCACAACACCCAAGCTCCCACAACCTGAGTGAGCCACATGTATTCCTTCGCTCAGGCATCTAAGTCTTTTCTCAGCATGGGCATTCATGTGTAACCTTAGCCCTCACTCTCACAGGGTATGGCCATTCTCACTGATGGTCAAATCATTCAACACTAAAGTTAACTCAAGCTCGATTGAATGACGTTAATAAAACTTTAATCAACACATTATAAAATATTTATACTGGCTGAAAACTGCTTCTCCTCCCCTCCCTTATATAGCCCTTCACTGTTACTTGTACAAGTTATAGGCTAAAATATTCAAACCAGATGAAATTATGTGCAACACTTGAATAAACTATAATAGGCTCAACAATTTATTATCAAAAACATGAATTAGAAATGTTTTCTCTCTTCCAGGGTTTAGAATAGCAACTTACTATTTTTAGGGGGTGGGGCTCAAATCTGGGGTTTTTGGGGTTTGGTTTGGTTTTGGTGTTTTTTTGTTTTTTGGGGTTTTTTTTGTATTAGGGATCTCCTAGGGAGGAAACTCCTTCTACCAATGATGACAGGCAACTCCTTTGTAATTTATGGAGTTAGAGAGTTGCCTGAGGTACTGAGAGGTTAAGTGATTTTGCCCAGGGTCACACAACCAGGATGTGTCAGAGGCAGAGCTTGAACCTTCATTTTCCTGACTCCAAGGCCAACTCATTACCAATATATCACACTGCCCCTCAAATTATATTTATTAATACATTTCCCAATCCATTATAATCACATTTTATTTAACCTGTTCCCTTTTTATATTCCAATAGATTTGTGATATCACTGTATTCCCTCCAATGTTAAAGATTATGATTCATCCATTCCACTAGAAAAAATTTATTAAATACATATATGTCATAGGATCATGGATTTAGAACTGGGAGGGACCTTAGAAGCCACCTATCCCAGTTCCCTTAGCATGTACGGGAGGAATGGAAGCCAAGAGGTTCTAACATTGTCTCTATCCATAAGCAACTCTTCCTGTAAGAACAAATTTCAATCACAAGAGTAAAGACCAGAAAACTACTTGTATTCTCCAAAGTAAACAAGACTGGAAGAAAAAATGAAGAAGAAACAAACAAAAAAATGAATAGGTTTGCTCATTAACCATTTTTTTCTCCCTGATACAAAATTTAATGTTCATAGAGAGACTTAAGGAAAGATGCTTAAACCTCAGTATTATAACCATAGTCTCACAAAGATTCCAGCACATTTTCTTGCCTATAAACTGAAGAAGACGTTCACAAGGTGAAAAGAGAGTTTGAACACTTTAAGAAATGACTGTCAGGAAATGGAGCCCTCCCTTGGGGGCAGCAAACTTTAAATAATTTGTGAATCAATTAACTGGCGACTCTCTACATAACATAGATTTCACACTCTCAGGTCACTGCATTATCAGCCTGATACGAATCATAACATTTTGGAGAAAAGTTCATAATTGAAATCATTAATTAATTTAACAGGACTTTTAGTTATGCATTGCATTACACAGCTGTAAAGGAACAGAGATTAATTAGTTGTTTCTCTGACAATTTTCACTACAGTTATGACTTGGTTACAAACTTTTCGACCTGTGAAGTATGTCATGCCAGGTATCATTTGGAAACGTCCAAGTCAAGTAAAGTTAACTAACAAAAAACTATCATTTTTCTCGATATGATGATGGTAATTATTGAAGTATTTCTCCATGAGGAAAAAAAAGTGAATATTTCACAGTTTAACCATGCCTCAGAAATGAAAATTGCAGCAGGAATTTATCCTTAAAATGTAGGTGACCAAAGTAGAAGATGTCATCAACTTATCTTCTCTTCAACAAGCTGATGCAGGAAGCCTGCAATGAGTCTGGTTAGCATGTCCAAAACTTTAAGAGGAATGTGAAGGAAACACTGTGTCGTGTGACCAAAAGAACCTGTGCATTACAGTTCACTTCCAGCTCTTAAAATCTCTGACTTCCTTCAGTCAGTTCAGGCGCCACCTTTTAATACAAGTCTTTTCTGTCCCACTTAGAATTAAAGAGCTCTCCCTTATCCTCACGTTGTCATGTATACACCTCTCTGTAAGCATGTTGTGTTTCCCCAATAGAATGTAAGTTCCTTGAGGGCAGAATAATAGTTTGGTTGGTTTGTTGGTTTTGTCTTTGTATTCGCCAGCTGGGAATACAGTGCCTCACACAAATCAGGCACTTAATAACAATTGGTGGGTTTAGACTGGATTAAATTAGTGAAAGTTTCATGTTTTGGAGAACTGAATCCTTTAGAAACATCAATGGGTTGTTCAGCAAAATTAATCAGTTAACAAAGCCATCGTGTCACATCATACGACACAGCATTGTAGCATCTTTTTAACAGACACATTTCTCATTTATTATATTTTAGGTGCCAAAATATAGACAACTAAGAGGCTAATAAAATAGGCAGTTTATAATTTTCCTAGGAAAGTTTTATGGCTTGGTTTTACTGTATGCAGCTGGGAGAAAATGAACTTTCTTTTTTCAGGAGCATGTCAGGAAGTGCCAAATTTCATTTCTCCAAAGCTCTCAGGTTTATTTTTTTCTTTCCCAAACTTTCTATCGTTTAAAAGTACATTTTATATATATACATATATATATAATGTGTATATGTGATATAAATGTTAACTATATAAAATATAATACCCATAATCAGATCCCACCATACTCCAAACTTAAACCTAATGCTCGAAGACCATTATTAGAAAGCAATACAACTGCAGAAAGAGATCTCAGAGATCATATACTCATTTTGCATATGAGGAAGCAGAATGCCAGAGAAGGTAGGAACCTGCTCAAAGTCCCACAGGGAGTAAGTGGCAGAAAACCCAGGTCCTCTCACTCCAATTCCTGTATCTTTTCCATTGAACCACACTGCTTCTCATGGATTGGAAACTACATCTATTCTAGACCCATGCTAAAAAAGACAATAGTCAAAGTCCTGATGAAATGTGGGATCAAGCAGAAGGCAGAGGTGACTATTCAAATAGCCAGCACATTTGGGTGAGACAGATAAAGAAAACTTACAAAGTACTATTAACTTGTTAGTGAGACTTCATCTACTTCCTCCCAGGGGCTCCATTAAATACCGAGTAGCCACAGTTTTGATAGAGGCTTTCCTTACGCTCCCTAAACTGTCCAATACACATTAAAAACAGGTTGACAACAAAAATGCTTTACTTTACCTCTTTCTTCTGCCTCACAATTAAAATATTCTTATCGTCCACAAAGACAATAACCTCCTTCTTCTCCATCTTGTCTCTATTTTCTTTCCTTTCAAACCACCTTTAACACCACTGCCTAAATGCTTTTTCTTATGGATAGATGTGGTCTAATGGGTTCTAATTCTACTGAAAAATCATCAGTGCTCCCTACCATCCACCAAGGAAAGTTCAAACTCTGTCCAGCCCAGTGCCACCCTCCATGTATAGATTTATTTCATATTATCCTTTTGACATACATAACTAACATGAATATGACAAACTGCTCTCTCTAGTCCTGCTTCAAATATGTCCTATGCTTCCCTGACTCAGCCTCGGCTGCCATTATGTCCTCTGCCTGAAATGTTCTTCCTCTCACATCTTTGACTGCTGAATTCCTACTCATCCTTAAAAGTCCAACCCCAAATTTAAAAGACACCATCTCCAAGAAATGCTACCCTTTGATCAGTAATGGCCCTCCTCTCTTAGGACTTAGACATTATTTTGCTTTGTAAAATGCATTTATCATGTTATTGCCAAATCATGTCTAACATAAGTTTTACATCTCCCCAGTGCCTAGCACATTGCTTGGCACACTGAAGATAATTAATGTGTGTTGAATGAATGAATAATGCATCTCTGTCATCCTTTGTTAGGGGAATTAGAATTGCCTATTAGGGCTCCTCCCAATGTTTTTTTTTTACCTGTTGGACTCCCCATTTCCAAAAGTATGCACACTGTAATCAAAAAGAGAAGTGATGCTCCATCTCACATCATCCACAGTCTCCTCCCAAGTGATAAATGTTTGGAATTGAATTAGTTATACACCAAACTCCCAGTTTAAAGTGCTACATGTATTGTTGTACAGTGGAGAGAAATGGATTTGAAATTAAAACCCTGGGTTCTAATTCTGGCTCTCTCATTTACTATCTGGGTAACTTTAGGCAAGTCCCTTCAGCTCTCTGGGAATCTTATTCCCTACTTGTAAAACTGGAGGCTTGGATTAAATTTTTTCTAAGATCCCTTCAAGCTCTGACACTCTAGGAGTCTAAGCAAGGGAGCTGAAGGAGTTGAAGCAAGACTTCAAGCTAGGTGCTACATAACCTGGTACATGAGCTATTGCCTTTACCTTGCCCTCATACTGAACAGGAGGTGATAAGAAGAAGAAAACAGGGGGAAGGGGGAAAGCTGGGAAAGGAAGAGACAGACCTCCATCATTTTATCTATACAAGGAATATCTTGTACAGCAAAAAAATTCCCTCCACCATTGCACCGACTATCCTAAAACATCAAGTCATCATTACCTAGAGTATTAAGTGGTTAAAATAACTACTGAAAGTCACAAATTCAAAGAAAGTATGTATATATCAGTGACTGGTCTTAACTACATGGGTTCTCTTCTGTTAAGGCAACTCTTCATCTATCTGCCATGTTGTCTCTCTGAAGCCCCAGAGGAAAGACAACTCTTGACAGAATTGGTCTGGTCAGCAATATGCATTTAAGAGATAGCTTCCCTGGGGCAGGGCCACAGGCTATGAGGAATGGACAAAGGGAAGCTGATCAGCTAAAGGACAGTGAGAATTATAACCTTGGCACTCTAACCAACTGGTCTGTCAAGTAATATAAAAGCACTGGTAGTCTTCTTAAACCTACAGGAAGGTACAGCTGAAAGGCTGTTAGAAAGGTTGTGGTGACCCCCAACCATAAAATTATTTTCTTTGTTACTTCATAACTGTAATTTTGCTACTGTTATAAATCGTAATGTAAATATCTGATATGCAGGATGTGTTACCATTGTTACAAACTGAACATAACCCACAGGTTGAGAACTGCTGATCTAGACCAGTGGTTCTCAACCTTCCTAATGCCGTGACCCTTTCATACTAATATGTGGGCATATCTGCATGTGTGCAGACCCACTTGGAGACAGATAGAGGAGCAGTGTCTCAGTTTCTAAGACCATTGGAAATATGTATTTTCTGATGGTCTTAGGCGACCCCTGTGAAAGGGTCGTTCGATCCCCAGTCGCAACCCACAGGTTGAGAACCACTGATCTAGATCAGGTAGTATGGGTTTGAAGCCCATCTCTGCATTGTGCTATAACAGTGTATAACAGGGTATCCCACAAATCTTAGTGAAATTTTAAGGTATGAATGTCAAAAGTTGTTAATGTTCAAAATTCCACTAAGACTTTTGGGACACACTATGTGTGTGAGATTGAGGAAGCTGCTTAATCCCTCAGACCTTCATTTGTTTCTTTGTTTTTAAAATGAGTGAGTTGGGCTAAATCAGAGGTGTTAGAAACCTCGCCATTGGACCACACCCATCCCACAACACTCTCCAGTTCTGTCCTAACCAGATTAAAATGTAATCAGAAAATAATTAACAAAATTAATAAAAATACAATACAATTAACAAAATTAATGAAAATACAATATAATATAGATGATGTCAATGTGTAGCTTTCTAAGTCAATATGCCACCCACAGGAATCCAAATTTTAGTGATCCTGGTTTCTATTTGCTTTTGATACCTAAAATACCTCTTAACATCCTTCAAGCTCTAAATCTAGAAAAACTCTCCCACTGAAAGTGTTCTTTAATACCCATTCCTACTGTCTTCTAGTTATAATAGGAAGCCAGTTGGTATGTTTGACAGAGTGCTAAACTTAGGATCAGCAAGACCGAAATTCAATGATTGGGGCAGCTAGGTGGTACAGTGAATAGAGCACAGGCCCTGGAGTCACGAGGACCTGAGTTCAAATATGGCCTCAGACACTTGACACGTTTACTAGCAGTATGACTTTGGGCAAGTCACTTAACCCCAATTGCCCTCCAAAAAGCAAACAAAAAAAAAAGACTGAAATTTAAAATCCTCCTTTAGACTCTGCCTAGCTAGGTGCCTCTAGGCAAGTCACTTAACCTCTGTCAGACTCAATTTTCTTATCTATAAACTAGGAATAAAATAACACCTACCTTCCAGGATTGTTGTGAGAATAAAATGAGATAATGCAGGAAAAATGGTTTGTAAACTTTAAAGGGCTATGCAAGTGCTACCTATTATTATCAGTTCTGAAAAGCTATGCCAGCAGAGAATAAGCTCTGTCTGGCAGGTCCTATCAAACTGAAAAATCTTTTATTATAGCCCCAGTGAAGTGCTCCATATTGATCATCCAACTTGGTTAAGTACGGAAGACCTGCTGCCAAGAGGCTGGCCACCAAGTAATTAGGCCCGAGCAACTTCTGAAGATTAGTGGGACGGTGGGTGATGTCAGTGGACAAAGGATCTATACTAAAGAAAACACTGATCCTACACAAGTATTAAAGTACCCTAAAAAGCAAACAGGCGGGTGGTGCAGTAAATAGTGCACTAGGCCTGGAGTCAGGAAGACCCGAGTTCAAATTTGACCTCAGACACTTTTTAAAGCCACTTAACCCTGTTTACCTCAGTTTCCTCATCTGTAAAATAAACTGGAGAAGGAAATGGCAAATCACTCCAGTATCTTTGCCAAGAAAACCTCAAATTGGGTCGTGAAGAGTTGGCCACAACTGTAATGACTCAACAACAATAGAGCTTATTCCAGTCTTAAGATGCTAAGGAACTGAATTTCCAAGACTCTTCCTTGTATCCTTTAGGGCAGGGGAGTCTCCCCCACCCCCAGGAGTGGTTTGAGCTTCCTGGAATAAGCCTGTTCAACAGCTGACTGAGGGCATGTATCCAAACTGGTCTCCCAGCTCTGAGTTTCTCTTTTTCCAATTTGTCCTCTGCACAACTGCCAAAATCATCTTCTTAAAGCACAGGTCTAATCACACCATTCCCTTGATCAAAAAAACTGAAGTGTCTATTGCCTCTAGGATAAAATACAAAATCTTTAGACCTCCTTTTAAAGCTCTCCACAAAGTTGCACCAGAACTCAAAATGCCATCTCCATCTTGTAGGCCTTTACTTGGGCCTCCAATGCATTGCCTCCCCACTGGCAAGTCCTAAAATTCTGAGCTTCCTTCAAGGATCAGGTCAGGAAGTACCACCTGGGTGAAATCTTTTGTGATATTCCCCCAAATTTTACTTTTTTTCTCTTCAAATAATCTTATATTTACTTATTTCTATAGAGTATAAGCTTCTTGAGAGCATGAATTGCTTTCCTTTCTGTTTTATTATCCTTGTCATTAGCATAGTTCCTTGCACAAATTGGAAGCTTAATGAATATTTGTTCAATTGAATTGAATCATTTATCTTCAAATATGATCATTCCATCTAAACAGCACTTACAAACGCTTAATATTATACTCTTCAGTGCACTCTAATAAAGAAAACAAAAGGAAACAAGTATAGAAAAATGTGTCCTCAATGCATTTTAGTTTGGCAAAGAGAGCACATTGTTTTGAATATCCTCACTCTGCCAACCTGACAGATGTCTAAATTGTGGTATAGAAGTGGGCCTTGTCCAGTCTCTTCATGTGTTGATAGCTGACCCAAGAATGAACTTAGAGCAGAGCCTGAAGAAATCTGGGCAGGTTTGATCTTTGGCTTTCTATTACACCCTGTAAATGGGGACAGCACCAAAGAGAAAGATTCGAAGGAATTCTTCCCCTGGGACACCATGAAGTAGAGATATTAGCCATGGGAAAATTTCATCTGATAAGTGAAGACTCCCTTGTCTTGTTTTACTCAATTTAAAGTTTGTAATCCACATCAAAACCTATGGGGAAGTAGGTGGGACCATAAGCCCAAGTGAATACATACTATATGAAATCTTCCCTCCCCAAGAAAAGTAAAGCAATATTTAGCTCTCGTCTTTTGTGAATGTAACTTAAAATCTTGCTATCTATGCAGTATTACAGTTTACATGTATACACACCTATAAACATTTTCAAAAGACCAAATCCTACATCATATCTTATTTGGAGTCACATGACTTCCAAAGTCGAGTGTTTCCTCCCACATCCAGCCTCTCCTGATTCCCCTAGTGGGCAACGTTCTCCCCTCTCCTTCACCCTGAAAGTCACTTTGTATTTATTTTTTGTATATGTAGCCAGAGGAGTTGCATGTATAATTTGGACTTAATTCCTCCAGTTGTTTCTGTCCACCAGAGTTATAAGTCCTTTGAGAAGCAAGAACTGTCTGATTTTAATCTCATGTATAGCATGGTGACCAGCACAAAGTAGGCACTTAATAAAATACTCATTGAATTAAATACATGTATTTGGTTTATAAGCAAAGTGTCCCAAAAGTCTTAGTGTAGTATAAAACTTTTAATAACAAATCTACACTAAGACTTCTGGGACATCCTATATGTGCATGTGTCTGTCCATAAAGGGTCTAATGTTCTTGTTCATAAATAATATTCATTTTATATGGTAAAGTCACAAAGGACAGAAATCACATCACATTCATACACAGTAATTTACAACACTCAGCAGAGCACAGAATGATTCAGAAGTTCTGAAGGATGTTAATAGGTCTTCTTTAATGGCCCTAAATGATATGGCTTTCAGTGACCATATTATTTTTAAATGAACATTGTTATTATTATATTTCTTCATAATACCATATATCTTTATGGCACATAAAGGATTCTTATCCACACCAGACCTATGAGTGCAAATATTATTATCCTCATTTGACAGATGAGGAAATTCATCTCAGACAAGCTGTGATTTGCCTAGGACCTTATAACTAGTAAGTGGTAAAGTCCAGACCAAAAGCCAGGTGTTCTGACAATCAGTTCAAAGTTCTATGCTGTGCTTCCTCAAACCTTCCTAGCTTCAGAGCAGCTCTGTGAATATCATGTAAATACATCTTTACCTTCCACCATATGCTGGGATCTCATTGTTGGTACTGGTTTGGGTGTCCTGACCTTGACTTCCATGAGGCTTGGATCTGGCACATCTGACCACTTTTAAACTCTTCTCTGGAGCAGGGTCACACAGCGATTACAAACAAATTAGATAAAACCTATCTTCACTTATAGCCGTATGGATGCAGTGGTTTGTTTATACTCAGTGTTGTGGAAACTGCTTGAGCCAGTACCAGATTTAGGGTAAAATCTTTGGGTTTCTCATTTGATGGCCCTACAATAAATAAAGATTCAAAGGGGCTTGATGGAATGAGTACAGTTTTTCAGAAAGATAACCATTTAAACCAGAGATTCTAAACTGGGATCTGTTGCTTTGTTGTGTTGTTGTGTTGTTGTGTTGTTTTGATTTTAGTTATTTTGATACATATCTTCCAATATAATTTGTTTCCTCTGAAACCTTATGTATTTTATTTTATGCATTTAAAAGCATTTAGAGAATGGATCAGGAGGTTTCACCAGACTGTCAAAGGGGTCCTTAACAAAAATGGTTAAGAACTCGTCTTCTAAATCCAATTAATATCTGCGCAGGCAATCAATCTTAGTCATAATCCCTCAAAGACTAAAGGGGTTTGGGTGCCCAAATTGATAGAACTCCAGACAAAGAAAGGACAACCAGGTTTCTTTTTACAGAGGAAGAAGGAAGGAATTAACAAATGAAGGAACAAAGGAAGGAATGAAAGAATGAAACAGGAAACTAGGGAGGAAGGAAACAGGATACTAGGAAGGAGTATTTTCCTATTTGAACTTTTTGATAAAAAAAGGTACAAACTCTTTGGGATCTCTACTAGTCAATGCAAGCCTCATGGAGGTTAAAAATTAGCATCCACCTAAGAATGCAGGGAAATCATGTCACTGCAGTACTCAATGACATTCAGTGTCTCCCCATTGCCTGTCTTAGTCTAAATTCCTCAGTCTAGTACTCAAGGCACTCCAGGAGCTCCATGCTATGTCCCTCAACTACATTTTTTCCACTTCTCTCCTACACAAATCCCATGTTCCAGACAAATGGCAATGGATACTTTTCAAATTCCCATCTAGTCTTCAAGTCCCAGATCAAAAGCCATTTCCTTCAGGAGTTCTCCCTGATCACACAACCTCTTCTCCCTGAGGAAATATGATCTTTCTCATCTCTGAATCCCCTAACACTTTGTGCCTCTTCTTGTATCATAGTTGTGTGCCTGCCTTATTTTTCCTACCAGATGACAATCTCCTTGAGGACAGTGACTCTGTATTATTTCATTTTATATTCGTAGAGTCAAATACATTGCTTTGTGTATAATAGACATTTAACAAACATTGGTGGAATGAATGAATGAATGGATTTGTAATTAATTCAGCTTCTTGATGTGTGTGTGTGTGTGTGTGTGTATGAATGACTTGGAAAATCTGTCTAGGATTCAAGCTAAAGCACCCTGTATAAACTCTCCTTACTAAAAATGCTTTTTTTTTTAGAAGCCTTAGAAAGAGGGAGAGGAGGGCTTGTTAAACTATCTTCACAGAGGCTAATTCATATAGAATGGTACATAGGCTTAGGTAGCCAATAGCCCCACATCTTGCCTAAGATGTGGCCTAAGAATTTCAGTGGCCACATTTTTTTTGCATGGTCAAAATGTTCTCAAATAATTTCTCCAATGTCTGATGCACATAAACAAGTTTTCCTTCAAAACCAGGCATGATGGTCATTTTTTCCTCCTTTTTCTCTTCAACAAACATAGTTATTGTGGAAAACGAAAGGAAAATTCCACTCTTCATTCATGTTTGGGCTCTTCTATCCCACTAGAACATCACATCCTGGCCAGTAATGTAGCATAAGATGTAATTCTGCTCATGTCTATTTTTTTTTCTTTAAAAAGGAGCCTGTTTCAAGTCTTTAGTGTTTTCAATAGAGTACCTGCTTTTTTCCCCTCTCTTGCTGTTCTGGTCTGGGGTTTTGTTTTGTTTTTGTTTTTCTTGAGAGCAAGAAATCATTTGCATCAACAGTCTCAATCCATGACTGATTTACAATTACAGGCATCTTTTTCTTTGCCTTTAGGTTATACAGGTTTGATAGGTTCCTTTTGATGGCCATTTCTTTCCTGGACCCAAACTTAGTGTTCCTAGGACTGTGGCAAAGGGTTAACAGCTCAGAGGATAATTCACCATCAGAAATATCATCAGGCATAGAACTTACCTTCCTAATGGTCTCATGGAGGCAAGCCCTAGCTTTTATATCCTGAAGCATAAGTTTAGTTCCTCTTTAAAGGTGAAGGTGACAATTTCAGCTCCTCCAAGCTCCAAAACAAACAAACAAATACTTTCTCTAATGGAAACCAGATAATATAAATTGATGGAATTGAGCCACCTCAGCCCAGACAATGTTTTGGGGTTTGGGTTTTTTGTGGGTTTTAGTTTTCCAGTTTTTTCTGATTCTCAGAATAACCTGGTATCTCTTGGGCTACATCACTTATAGAATTTCAAGTCAATTTAACCCAATTCAGGAAGCATTCAAAAATATCTACTATATGCCAGGCACTGCTAGATGCTAAAAATACAAAGACAAAACTACGCAAATGAAAGTATTTCTGCCCTCAAGAAGCTTATATTCTTGTGTATACCAATAAGTAAATGCAAAACGAAAACTAAGTAATTGAGAGAGGCAGGGTTGACAAGGTGGGTTCCTCCCACCCACACACAGGAAAGGCTGGTTTGCAGTTCTTAAAGTGAAAGATATAGCCACCTATGAGAGACTTTCCAAGTTAAGGACAGGGTGGAACATATCAGATAGTTGGTTTTTTTTCTTTTATGATCCCGCTAGAAGGTTAGGATTCTATGAATCAAGCAGTGGTTTAAGATGAAGAAAAGAAAAGTTAATCCCATTAATAGGGTTGGATACATCTTCCTCCTCACATTCCAGAAATTCAGGTTCTTACAAATAGGAGTCTCTAGAAGATGCCGCAGGAAATGTCTGTGATCCTGACAGCTCTTCAGATTTGCCAAGTAGAGGGAGAGGCAAGGCGAAACACAGCCACTTAACTCTAGCACTGGGGCCTTCTGTGGTGTGAGTCAGTCTGCATGTTTTTCTTCCTTTTTGGAGTGTGGAGGGTACAGAGGAGTAGAGATGGAGGAGCCCCCAGTGAGCATCCTGTTTCAAATCTAAACAACTTGCTGGTTGGTAGTTAATCCAAAAGAATGGTGACCAAAACAGAGTCAGATAAGCCATGATAAGCAGCCTGGTCACTGTACAGAAATTCATGGTCCTATTCCATGGCAGGACCACAAGCATATTGGAGGGTCTTTGATAGGGCACTTATGAGCTGGGTTCACAGCTGGCTCCCAGCCAGTACAATGTACATACTGGAGAGCCCTACTTGTCAGGTACCCAACTATATTACTAAGATAACAAAGTCTTATTTTTCCCTTGGAAGGCATGAAGTCAGCTAACTTTTCAGTTTGCCAAACTTTTTCAAACACTCTGGATTCAGAAAAACATAAAGTTTATGTTGCCAGGCACTTTCCCCCCTCTACTTTCAGTCTATATGTGTTCTAGGGGAAACTAAATTCTTTCTGACTCATTTGCCCGTAACTCATCAAATCGTTGTTTTCTAAGAGCCAACGGCCAAAAGTTTTGGAGCCATTTTAAACCCACTTCCAGCCCTGGATATGTTATTTTTTTTTCTCTTAGCAACAGAAAAATTCACTTTTCCAATGAGCAAATCAGAATTCAAAATTAAACGTTTTGGCGAAAACTGTGCAATATTTTAAAAGACTATCCATGTGACAAAGGAACTTTTCCATTCCTAAGATGTCTCAAAAGGATGGTATATTGGGAAATAGCTTTGGGATGACAGACTAAGTGTTGGGGGCATAGTTGGCATACTACCATCTCTGTCTTCTGACCTAAACAGCATCCTAATTGTGTCCAATATCTTACATTAAATGAAAATATGTGCATGACATATTTTAAATGATTCTGGCATAATCACCAGAAACTCAGTTACTCTATTCAGTGCTACAATTTACCAAGGACAGAGAGGGGATCCTGGATTACCTGGATTCTCTCCTCTAGTGCATAGTTCACAGAGTCACCTTTAGAAACTGGCCTTTTTCCATGCAAATCTGTGAATTGTGCTTGGCCAATCAGCCAAAAGATTTGCTCATGGTTAGGAGAATGGAGAGCGGCTGGAAGTGGAAAGGGCCTCTAGGGGAATCACAGTATGACAGGCCTTTAGGGAATCTGAGTTCAACCATTCCAAACTTGAGTGCCATGGCCAACCAAGTGCAAAAAGCAGTTGCCAATTTGCTCAGATGTTGTTTGACTATTTAACAACTAGTTAGGCTATTTCTGCTCTTTTTGTTTCTTTGCAGTCAGCCATGTTGGAACCTCAAAACCCTGTCAGTCTTCATTCATAGTCAACTAGAAAGTTCAATCAACAAGGCTATTTGGGTCACTTCTGGGCATAAAAGAGTTATACCCAGAATGGGAAATTGTCATTCTGTTCTCTCTCTAGTAATCTGGTCAAATAGCTGGGAAGAGTCTAAATCTTCCTGAATGTGCAAACCATGAAGGAGAATTTTCAATAGTTAAGAACTCAATCTCTATCTGTGTTTGTTCTGAGACTCACAAATAATGACCAAAGGGCTTTTTAGCTTGAGAGTTGTGCTAGGCATATCAAATACATTTCTGCGTTTGTTGGTTTTGACTGACTTTCATCGGTAATTGCTTCCTTCTTCTATTGAAGACATGAAGAAACTGCAATTGGAAGACCATTTGTCCACCTGCCTTTCCTCTTTTAAATGATATTTTCCCTCCTGAGCTCATTGAGATTTAAGGTCTGTGCATCATATGTCAACATGTGTCTGGATATTGTGTTTCATCTGATGAATAACCATGTCCACTGGGCTATAGTTATCAGTTTGGTGGTAGTTTTGGCTTACTGTTAATCTTACCAAAATAATTTTGCTTCAAGAAATATATGTATATATACATATATATGTATATATATATACACACATACATATGTCTATTTTCATATAAGCATATATGTGTATATGCACATAAATATCCCTGCTCCTTCCCTTGAGACTTTGGGAATACGAAGGTTACTCAAAGCAGTGGAGAGAGCTCAGAATTTGTTATTTAGTGTTTGTGTAGGAAACTACACAACCAGTGTTTATGTAGCTCTTTAAGGTTTGCAAAGCACTTTACAGTTATCTCGTTTTATCCCCATTTTACAGATGGTGAAACTGAGGCAGGCAGAGGCTAAATGACTTGGCCACCATCAGCTAGATAGTACTTTGTGAAGCAATATGTGAATTTAGGCCTTCCTGCCCTGGGGCCCAGTTCTCTGTCTCCGCAAGTATCACCTCCATTGTTGGGGCTACATCAGAAGAGAGGATATCTTGGTTCCCCAGGTGAAAACTCAGAATTAATTTTCCCACAGGAACATTGTAAATGGTAGTTGCGTTTGCACAACAGCCCATGAAAGCCCATTTAATATATAATGCAGCTGAACTATAGTAGGTTATTCTCAAAGCCTAACCACCATTTATGACATTTTTTTTGTAGAAAAAATAACTCTCCAAATTCCAAACAACTGACTTGCAAACTTTTAGCACCTCATCTGTGAGCTGTGGACTAACTACCTACTCTTGTACTATGTAACCACATACATATGTATACATAAGCTTTTCAGAGAGGTCTTCAATAATCTTAGCACACACAACACCTGGATCTTTTCCCTAGAGCAGCAGCATCAAAGATTTAGGCCATGGAAATGACATCAGCAGTATATAATCTAGGTAGCCAAGGCCTTCTGTAAGCAGGTCTCATGATTCTCCAAGTAGAACTTTAATAGAAAATAGTAGTAAGTGTTAAATGTGAAAGTTACCAATTACTGCCTCATTTGCTATACCTGCAGTCCAGGAATTTTAAGTACTTAGGAACATTTTATAAGCTGAATGAATAGATAATTAACATTAGCTATGGCCTATTATTAATATGTTGGCAGCAAGGATGATCTCCCTACGCCAGTTCTGTATAATATAGGAAATGAAGAAAACATAAACAGTTTCCAAGATTATTACTGCCTTCCCATCAATCTAAGTAGCTCAGACATCTCCTGGCCCAAAGTGTCTAAGTTGAGTACACTTGGGAAACTAACCCAAATGCAAGTTTATCTATCCCACATACAAATGTCAGTGAGGTAACCAAATGCACACTTACCCATCTGTGCATCTCATTACTTTGTTTTCATCTATGAGCAATACTGCATAGATCCATGAGCAAATCCACTGTGCAAAGGTTTTAACACCTGGCATTAGAATTCTCCATGAAGTCATAGGCACTGGATTCCTAGGTGCCCAAGAGATATACAGCAAATTCAAAGATTTAGAGCAAACTAGTTCATCTTGGGAAGGCAGGTACTGTTTGTTGACAAGTGACAATAGGACTAGGAGGGAAAAGTGGATGTAAAGATGTGGGTGTTTGTGGAAAACAAAAACCATAGAATTTTTGTCAGGAAGTAGGACTGAGTTTCATTCATCTAAAAAAGCTGGAAAACATCAGGACTTCTGATGAGATCATACAGAACATAACCGAATTGTGAACCAGCTTGGTATCACTATTATTTTTCCAAAAAGTACTGCATTTGGACTTTGTGGCATTTAGATGGAAGAGTCCCTGCTAGCATGGATTGCATCTTCACCTTCTCGATGGGTCTACCAGGGTAGGAATCTCACAGCAGCTGATGGCCCCGGGTGTCCCACTCCACACTTCCAAAGAAGGCTTTCCTGGGTATGTGTGTATCCAACACCACAGAGTCCACGCCATTCACTCATCTTTTGCCTCTTCCTGTTGCCCACCTCCTGCCATCATTCCTCTCTTTTTACCAGCTGGCTATATGTCCTACAGTAGCCTCTAATCCTAGGAGTTACAGGTTATAATAACAGGACTGCCAACCACTACTTCTACTATCACTAAGGCCTTAGGGTCCCCTTGTCCAACTCATCATACAATGGAATGGAACAACGGAACAACTCATCATAATGGATAGTGTGCATTTGAACCAATTGTGACAGTCTCTCCTAGAGGCTTGCACAGAAGGTGTGTCTCTGGGTATTGTGTCCATAAAACTATCACATCATATTGACCATATATGATGATTCTTGTGGTTTCTGTGCACACATCTGTGTATGCCAAATCTCATAGGACAAGAGCTTAGTCAGGAAGTCCTGAATTCAAATCTGGCCTCAGACACTTCCTAACTCTGTAACCCTGGGAAAATCACTTAATCTCTTCAGCCTCAGTTTTCTTATCTGTAAGATGGGAATAATAAGAGTAACTACCTCCCAGGTACATTGTTAGGAATAAAATAATACTTATAAAGTGTTTTATAAACCTTTATAGACACTACATAAATGCTATCAATAATTTTTGTCACACAGACAATCTACCCTATGACATTTTATAATACAATTGTTTTTCTTGGAATGGCTATACCTCTCTGCAGAATAGGACTCTCAGGAGGACCCTGGGGTGATCAAAAAGAATTATACATAAACCATGGGAACAAGACTATTTTTTCTCTTTGTTTCTACTTTGGGAGGGGCGAGGGGGATGAGGCAATCAGAGTTAAGTGACGTATCCAGTAGATGTCAAGTTTCTGAGGTCACATTTGAACTCAGGTCCTCCTGACTCCAGGACTGGGACACTATCTTCCCCTTGCTTCTACTTTTATTAAAGTAAACTTAGATGGGAGATCTGTGGGAACAATCCTACACTATACCTCTTCACATCTAGAAATTGGCTTAGGAATTTGAGTTTCAATACCTTTTATGTTCTTTCCATTTCAAACAAACTCTTCAAACAAAACTCAAAACTTGAATTTTCCAATAAACAGCTTTCTGTTACAGATCTTATCTTTGCCAATCAGTCAGACCACATTCTACTAGGACGAGTAGCTTTCCCAGAAAAGGGAAACAAACCCAACATTGGCCATTTTATGATACTCTTTATAAGGGCTAATATGCCCAGGCAGCAGGAGTTTGTACTAGAATGGAAGTTCTTAAACCCTTGCACGTCCATGGGGATCCCATGATTCCAGGGGGATCCATGAACTTTGATAGGAAAAAAATTATTGTTATTACATATAATTATATTTACTAACCTCTACTTGAAATTTAGCATTTCCTTCCATTATTTAATTTCCTTCAATTATTAACATTATCAATATTAATTTAATAATTAATTAATTATTAATTCAATTATTCTAAGATGGGGTCCGTGGGCTTCACGAGACTGTCAAAGGGGTCTATGAGACAAAAAAAGGTTAAGAACTCTCTGGACTAGAGGTTCTAGGTAATGCAAAGATCATGTGTGGTGATTTAAGCAGGGATGTAATAAACATAACTTGAAATTCGATGTGGAAACTTTTTATTTTCTCTGAAAGGGGAATAGGGAAGAAATCATATAATATCTATGTTGCACGGAGTATGAGACAGACACAGAAATATCAACTGGTTCACCATAAAGAAATTCCTGCAAATTAAGGGACTGTGTCCTGGATTCTGCGGACTGTGGAGACAGTATGACATAATGAAAAGAGTCATCAATTTGAAATCAAAGGACTCTGCTGTTTACTAGCTGGGGTCCCTTGGACAAGTCCCTTTCCTCACTCTGGGACTCAGTTTCTTCATCTGTAAAATGAGTGAGTTGGATTAGATAATCTGTAAGGTTTCTTTAGCTCTAAAGTTATGATCCTTAGCTCTGCACTCACACACACAGTCCTTCTGGGGACTCTCTTTTTTTGAATATCCCAGACAAACCACGGATGGTGCCCTGCAAAAGTGGGAGATGAACTAAGACATTCCGTGGCAGGTAAAGTCATTTGCTTCCACAAGAATAATTCTTCTTTGATGTCCCTGCTCTCATGGCATGAGCAGGACAGTTGATGACATCCAATGAAATGCAGTCTTTATTCCCATATTCCTGACATCCAGAGATACGTAACTCACTCAGCACTCATGAATTATTTGCTCTGAAGTCATGAATGCTTTATTTTTTTTTTAGAATGTCATCACCAACTGTGCAGAACAGTTAAGTGACTGGGGGGGGCCGGTGCGGCAGGGGGCAAGAAATGGGAATGTCATTACTCCAGGCTACCTAATCTTATCTGAAGGCCCAGGCAAAGAGCTATCACATGAGCCAGGTGGAGAAGGTTGTTTCACTTACATTTTCCAATGTTAAAATTCTGCAGTTTGGTTTCGATGCAGCACCTGTAATTGTACATGAAGGCCTATCTTCCAACCTCTTCCAACTTGTCAAGGACTTGCCCAGGAAAGGATGGAGGTATCGCAATCCCGTATCCTACCAAATAATTTCCCCAACTCTAATTCATTAGTGACTTATTCCAAAAACATATGAATACTTACAAGATGGTTAATCCTCATTAAAAACTAAGATTACATGACATAATTACATGTAAATAAGAAAAATGAATTAAACTCTTACCCTTTCCTATGTCGGGCACTCCGTTGTGAATCATGTACACAATTAGAGTTATATTGCTAAGCTAAAAATATTGGTAAAGATCTAAAAATGACAAACAGTGCCTTTTAAATTAATGTCTTATTAGTTGAGTGAAGTACACTGACAAAGAATAATTTATGCTTATTCAAACTGCTCTCGACATCTTCAGGTGTTTCCAAATGAGCTCACAGAAGAGTGATTAAATGCATCTGATAACAAGCCACACATTGCTGAAATTACTTACCGCCTCATTTTATGATTAATTAAACATGTAGATTAAAGTTGCAAAAGAATTTAGATTAATGAGCAAGTTAAGTCTTGCTGATATAAGTGAATTGGGAATTGGATGCTCTGTGGAACTTTATAAACATGCATTTTATAATGAGTAAGACAAGGCTACATGCAGAATCCTGGCCACCAGGGCCTTTTGACGATGCAGTCTTTTTTAACATGGTTTGACAGCTTTCAAATAACATTCTACTATAGGCTTTAAACTTTGTGCATTGCTGTAAAACACGAGGCTACATAACTCATGTACCAGGAGTGTGATTATTTCCAAGCTCTCCAAGGTAATGACCCCCTATAGCAGCAGCTGCTCAGAAAAATTACAAGCTCAATTGTTATTTTAATCAGAGATAGTTTAGTAGTTAAAAGCAGTTATGCAACTTGTAAAATTATATGACATTTCATCAGTAGCTTCTCTCCAACACGCCTTCATCCAAAAGAAAAACCACAGCCTCCCAGAGAACTTATTAGTAAAGCAGGGTGCTCAGTCATTCATAAAAAATTCAAAGCCATTTATTAGTGTGGTTTCTGTGCTAGGCAAGGTAATGTTTAAATTTATGACGACTCTTATCAGCTCCAAGAGTATGTCAAAATATCTGCTTGGGTTTGCTGAGTATCCAATTTTTCTCTTTTAAGATCAGCTTTACCTAATCCAAGTAGCTTAGTCAGTGTCAAAAGCCAAGTTGGACTTTATGATTTTCCAGGGCAAGAGCAATTCAGGTTGTTCATAGAGATGTAATGCAGCCTCAGCTGTGCAGGGATGCTCAGGTGGAAGTGAAGTGAGTAAAAGTTGCTAAACTAGCTCATGGTTTATAATAGACATGTTTTATTCCTCCAAGGACAGTACAATGCCATTTATTGTACCCAAGCTTTACAGTACTCACAACCTTCTTCATGCTCCTATGGTTCCCTCTGAAAGGCTTGATTTGCCACCTAAAATATAACTCCAATTCCTTTCTTATATGATTCTAGAACCTCTACATAATTAGCTTTCCCAGCAAGAAAAACCTCTATTTCTAAGGGCATCAAGATTTTTTTTCTTGTAATGCATGTTCTGGGCCTTCTAAAAAAACTACCAAAAAAAAAAGTAAGAGAAGAAACATACAGGAAAAACTAGCTCCATGATAAAGGCAGCAATTGATGGTCATATTAATTTCATAGGTTTGTTTACCACGTGGACATAATGACCTGTTTGAAATTTCATTTTAATGGGAATACAATATCACAATGAAAGATCTTAAAAAACTTTTGTGGTTTTCATTGGACTTGTTGATTAAATGCCACTAAAGCTATGAGTATATTGAAAATGTCTTTTAAAAAGTTAAAATATGCCTTGTAGAAAATAGCCAAAACAAAGTACCAACCTCTCCCTTTTAATTTGCTTATTTCCACTTAGTTTTATTCAAGTCAGTGCCTTTCACTGGGTAATCTAAACCACATTTCATCACCACAGAGAGTGACTTTAAATTTGCAGGACTCTTTTCAATGTTCAGTGTCATGGATATGTAGGCAGTAGGTGAAGAAAATGATGATGGGTCTCAAGTTTAAGGTCCAAATAGGAGTCTTTCCCCTTTGGATATTCCTTGTTTCAATTCAGCAGATAAAGAAAAATAGCACAGAAAATTGCATAAAAGTAGTGAAATTTCCTTTTTCAACTTACCCAGGAGCAAACTGGGCAGGAAGTATCTTAAATGCTCCTCTCTTGAGGCCATAAGTCTTATTTTGCAAGCCCCCTAGAGATGGGACAGCTCAGACAGCTTCCATCCTTGGAGGCGTGTCTTTGACTCTAGCTATTGCTGCATCATTTCCAGGTCCCACTAATCACAGGGTGTGTCTCGGGTCTATTAATAATTTAATAGAAATTATGTTGTTCCTATGACACAGACCTAAAATGCAAGGCAGATAAAATTACTTCCAGATGAAAGGGATTCTTTGAAAATAATTTTAGATCTCTTACTGAGAGCATATAACCATCATATATATCCACATTTTGAGCAAAATTATCTCATTTCAAACATTTCAAAGGCATACTCATATATATTTGGTTATTAGGAATTAGAACTTTGTCTACTATGTGGTGAACCAAATACAGAGATACTGTGTGATGAATTTGAAGGACAGAAGATGAATGATTTGCTCCAACTGCAACTAAAGTTGACCAAAAGTCTGCCTTCCTTCCATCTCCAGTGAAAAGTAATGATTTAAACAATAATTGCATGATACCAAGATGGCGGTTTCTTGTTCTGTGTGCCTTTTTTTTCTTTCTCAAAGGCATGCTTCTAAAGCACACGATGCTTGCCAATCCAAAGAGAGAGGTACCATCCCTGGATTTTGCTCACAGGCTTGATAAGGTACACAAATGCCCACCAGAGACAGAAATGAGACCACTGAACTAATTTTCACAGGTGAATCAGCCTAGGCTTGTCAAGGTGAAATGTGAGTGCATTAATAGCTACAGTGCCACCACATGCTGAATTATTAATACTGTCAGGCTCCTTTGCTTCAGTCCATGCCAGTTAGACAAGGAGTGTGCTCTGAGGTTCATCAAAACTCAGCCTCTCAACACATTTCCAAGCATCCTGGAGGCAACATGGCTTGAACTGAAACCAAGCTGCCTCCCAACCAAGCAAATTACCATCAGGGCCCAGACCGAGGCTGATAAATGCAAAAGAAGAGCCTGTCCACAGGGAAGGCAGCGCTTGATTGCCAGTTGCCACCCAATGGCAGATCTTTGCCAGCTCAGCAGCCAGCGCAGCTGAGGTGCCAGGCAGGTGATGAGAGGTGGCTCTTCATTTGGCAGGAACAGAAAGACGTGCTGCACCTGTTTGCTGGGTGTGAAAATGCTTTGAAATATTCAGCAACAAAAGACAGTGCTGAAAAGTAGGTCCAAATGCATCCTGCTTCATCAGGATTGCAATCCTCTTGACTGTGTAGGCTTGATAGTTGTTTTAACCAAACCAAGGGCTTAGTTTCTATTAGAATCTTACGTTGCATGGGGGGGGGGGTGGTAAGAAGCCCTTTTTCAAAATGATCCATTTTCTACATTAATTATTCTCAAACCACTTTTAAAGCTCCTGTGAGGCCCAAAAATGTTTCAGAGGGAAGCACAGACTAATAGCCATCATCTATTACCTATTTTGGGAACCCAAGGGATGAACTGTTAAAAGCCAAATGTTGTCACATCTTACACTTGTGGTTATATCCCACAATTTCTGTGATAAGAAAAGAAAGGGCGTGATGGATGTAGCAGAGCATGGTGGGAAAAGCACTGAATTAAGGGCCAAAAGACTGTGGGTCCTACTTGTGTGACCTCCAGTACATCGCTTCACTTCCTAGTCCTCAGATTCTTTGGCTCTACAATAAGAATAATACCCAAAAGATTATTATTTAAAATGAACTGAGATAATGACATAAGGCACATTGGAAACCTTAAAGTTCTACATAAATGTAAACTGTCATTATCATTTTTATAATTTTAAACATAGAGAATACAACACCAGTGCACACTACTCACTCAAGTCAGTAGAAAAGGAAACATCCTTTCTGTTCAACTTGCACAAAATTTTTGTTTCTTTTACATGATATTCATAGAACTACATCCCTAAAATACTTAATAAAAAACTGAATCACAATAGTAAAATAATTCCCATGGTCTTAATCATAGGTCAAATTGGAAGAACTCACAGAATGCAAGTGTACATGTGAGAAACCACCTTAAGAAATCATAAAGATGTATAGAATTCCAGGTAAGAAAGTGGTGTGAAAAGTCATAGAGAGATCTATTTCTCTCACATATACTCTAGCAATGAGTGGGGGAGGGGGAAGGCACTATATTGAATAATAAGTAAGAAATACACCAGTTAAGTTTCTTCATCCATCCTAACCTACGAGAGAGAGACAGAGAGAGACAGAGAGACAGAGAGAGAGAGAGAGAGAGAGAAAGACAGAGAGACAGAAAGACAGAGAGACAGAGAGAGACAGAGAGAGACAGAGAGAGAGACAGAGAGAAAACAAGAAGCCACAAATGTTGGAAAAGACTTCCCTTCAGGAAAGCTAGCATCAAGGAAATAGAACAGAAGTTCACTCAAGTGAGCTTGGACAAGGAGTGGCACCAAAAACCAAAAGGTACCAGGAGATAGAATGTCCCAAAGTCACTCCCAGATGAGAACAGTCCCAGGTGGGATGAAAAACCACATCAGAGCTCTGTCCATAGACAATCAATCACAGAGCTCTGACCACAAGAGAGATGGAAGCCTACAGAAGGAGGTCAGGAAATAGAAGTCAGAAGAAAAAAAACAGAGTCTTATCCTTTCTAAGACTGGAAACAGGGGGGAAGGAGAAAGAGATAATATGTCTTAGAATGGAAGGCAGAAAATCTTATCCAAACTATAGACTCCCTGAAAATTAGAATAGGCCAAACAGAATTCAGTGATTCCATAAGACAACAAGAAATATTAGAACAAATCAAAAAGATAAAAAAGAAGAAAAATGTAAGTTATACACTACCAAAAACAAATGTCCCAGAAAACAAACTAAGGAGAGATCGTTTAAGAATCATGAAACTATATGAAAAATCATTTTCAAAAAGCCTGAATTTCATATTTCAAGCAAAAAGTAAAATTGCACAGATTTACTAGAACCAAAGGACAAAGTAAAAACAGAATTCACTGGTCTCCTCCTGAGAAAAGAAAACTGCACAATCAAAACTCCCAGGAACATCATAGCCAAAATCCAAAGGTTACAGATAAAAGAAAAATACTACATTCATCCAGGAAGAACGAATTCTAGTATCCAAAAACCAAAGTCAAGATCACACAAGACTAGGCAACAATTACTTAAAGGAGAAAAAGATCTCATAATACAGTATTTGAAAAGGTAAAAGATAAAATCTTATCACCAAGAATAATTTCTCTGAAAGCCTGAGCATAATCCTACCAGGGGGAAAATGAGTCTTTCATAGTATAGAAGATTTTCAAGCATTCCTGACACAACTGAGTTGCAATTCTGAATTACAAACATAGGTATCAAGAAAAACCTAGAAAGGCAAACACTTTTGGGCAATTAGAAGGGGCTAAATGATTAAGTGATTAAATTCTAATGGGGAGAAGTTTAAAATGTCCCTTTAATGTCCTAATATATTTGAGAGTCACGGAAGGAATTAACTAAGACAGAGGGACTTAAAGTGGTTGTGTTCTGTTATAATGATCTTTAAAAAAAAGAAAGAAAAGGGAAGGGAAGGGTCTGAAAAAGAATTACACAAAGTCATCAGTCAAAAAATATTTATTGGGCTCCTACTGTGTCAGGCATTGTACTTAAGCACTAAAATTACAAAGACAGACAAAAGATTGTAGTAGCTGCCCTCAAATTCACAATCTAACTAGGAAAGTAATGGGAGAAAAGAAGATCCATGAGAAGATTATACAAACATGAAGAAAGGGTGAAGGAAGCATGCATCACATAGATCTTATTCTTAATTGAAACAGAGGAAGGGTTATCACACTCATAGAAACACATACACACACACTTGCACACATACATGCATACACACACAGAGCAAGTTTGATCTAGTAATATGTTATTCTCCAAAGAGAAACATACAGGAATAAGAAAAGGGGAAACAAGGACCTCAGAGCAAGTGGAGCACCAGAGAGAGATTATACAACAGGTGGTTCTTTTAAAAAGAAATTAAAATATTGACCATATGGAAAAAAATGCCCAAATCACTAATAACTAGAAAAGAGAAAATTAAAACAATTGTGACATATTATCTCAAATCCAAAGATTTGCAAAGATTAAAAACAAAAGAAAACAATGATTGTTGGAGTAAATATAGGAAAATAGGCATTAATGCACTATTGGTGGAGCTATAAATTGGCCCAGCCATTGTGATAAACTATACTCCAAAAAGTCATTAAATTGTACATACCCATTGATACAGCATTGCCACTGTTAGACATGTACTCCAAAATATCAAAGAAAATGATAAAGGAACCATGTGTTTTTTCTTTTTTCTTTTTGTTTTTTTAAATTATTTATTTTCAGTTTTCAACATTCACTTTTGTAATATTTTGACTTCTAAATTTTCGCTCTTCCTCTCCTCCTGCCTTCCCAAGACAACATGTAATCTGATTTGGGCTATAAATGTACAATCATATCAGACATATTTCCATATTAGTCATGTTGTGAAAGGAGAATCAGAACAAAGGGGAAAAACCATGAGAAAGAAAATAAGAGAGAAAACAGTCTGCTTCAATCTGTATTCAAACCCCATAGTTCTTTCTCTAGGTGCCATTTTCCTTCACAAGTCTTTTGGAATTGTCTTAGATCATTGAATTACCATTTTTGCCTTTATTTCTATCTCTAGCATTTAGCACAGTACCAGGCTCAAAGCAGACACTTAATAAGTGCTTGACTTGACTGGACTAGGATCATGAATAAGCTTGGACAAAAAACAGGTATACAATAAATGCTTGTGGAATGAATGGTATTTGTGATCATCCAAATTCCTGCTTCATAAAGCGTTTCCATAAAGTCTCTCTGACTTGGTTCATTCAGAAGTTCTTCAGCTTTTTTATGTTGTGGACCCTTAGCAATCTAGTAAATCAATCAGTTCATAAGAATTTATTAAGTGCCTACTCTGTGCCAAGCATTTTACTAAGCATCTGGTGAAATCTAGAATTTTGTTTTTAAATGCATAAAATAAAATACCCAAGGTTATAAAAGAAACCAATTATATTGAAATACAAAAATATTAAGCCTAGGTTCCAGACTCAAAACCCTTGTGTCTAGGAGGACACCACTTGGTTGTAGTTTCTTTGGTTGTGGTTTACTTGGTTAACTTTTGAAATAAGTAACTCTTTTCTATCCCTCCTCAGCAGATTGCTCTGTCCTTGAACAGGACAAGTAGTAAGAGTCTGTTAGTGTCTCAGCTCCTTGCCATGATTTTCTTAGTTACTTTCTGCTACTCTGTGTATCATTCTTTGGGTAAGGACAGAATGTGACAATATAATGAAGAAGTTGTGGTCATCACTTAGCCTAACAGCCTTACAAGTAACCAAGCTCCACCTGCACCTGTTTTGCTGCTCATGGGTGTCATGTGCTAAGCACCATGTAAAAACCTCCTAATAGGAATGCTATAATCATGAGTGTCCTCACTTTGCTCACAAGTATAGGAGTCAAGTTTTATCCTGTGTCTTTGAATAAGACCGAATTCTCCCATGTACTTTCCATTCTTCCTGCTGCTCCTAACTCTCCCAGCAGTCACCACCTCCCCACATACCATTTCTTCATGTTTACTTCTGCCTCTAAATCCATAAAGTAATAGTAATCATGGAATTTAATTTTATTCTTTAGATTCTTGCCACTTCCATAGGATAGCATATGCAACCCCAGCAACAAGAAGAGATTTAGGTTTTCACAATTCCTCATAAAAGAAAAAAACACACAACTTAATCTTAGTAAATGAAGATAGCAGTGGGATGCCCAGAGATTTCAGGGTTACCCACAGGATCATAGATCTACAGCCAGACAGAACCTACTTATTTTACAGATGATGAATCTGAGACCCAGAGAAGTTAGGGGACTGGCCCAAGGTCACATAAGCAGAGTAAATGGTAGAGTCAGGATGTGAATTCAGGTTCTCTCATTCCAAATCTTATACTCTTCAATTACATCTGCATTTTTTAAATTTTTTATTTTATTGTGACAAGAAATAGGGGACAGAGAGAAAGTAACTATCCTGAAAAGGAGCATCTGCTACCAAAATAAATTCTATCCTTGTTAGAAAAACAAAGATGGGTTCCTTTGATTAATCAAAGCTAAGCTGGATCTTGAACCAATTTTTACGAAATCCTTTACAAGGATACTTACTATCTCCTGTAAAAGCCAAGCTGCTCTTGAATTGGAATTTCCCCTGTGGCCAGGAGCCTCCAGGGTAATCATCTTGGCCTCTGTCCAGGTGAGAATGGTTATTGCTTCACATCACATTAATCTGTTTCTTGTCCCTTCTCACAGGTTTACATTGGACACTTTCAGCTGACCTCGGGGTCTAAAGATCCATGTAGCCAATATATCTTGAGGGAATAAACACTTCCTGTTGGTCCAAACCACATCTACAAAGCTACATATGTATGCCTTCAAGGCTACAGAGTGGTGCTGAAAGCTGGGGAACAATGAGAGCTTTCTGCACTGTGAGATTGGCTAGACTCAGTACTTCACTCACATGGGGCTCACATTTCCTCCCTTCCTGGGAAGCTGTATGGAAAGACACAGCAAGCCTTTTTTCAAAGATGGCATCAGGAAAGAAAGGAAATGGAAGTGGTCAATAATCCTATACAAAAGCAAAACAAAAACCCTTCAATAATGAAATTCAATAAAGACAAGGAGAAAATCAATGAGTTTGATCAGAGTAGCAAGAATATACTCACTACATGATCAAATCAAGTCCAAGTGTCCTGCATACAAGGCAGGCCTGGGTTCAAGTCCCAGCTATTTCATCTAATTAAGTAATTTCTCTGAGCCTCAATTTTCTCATCTATAAAAAGGGGAGAGGGCTATGTAATAAAAACCCACATTACCTTCCTTATAGGATCGCTGTGAAAAAGCACAGGAAGTTGCTGTATAATTGTGGTAAACAATATATTGTACTGAGCTGGGTGTTAGCCTAGTCCATCCGGCCCTCGATGAATATTAATCATGTCAGAATGAACAGAACAGGGACTGATAACCTAACCTATGTGTAAAGGTTAGTTCCTCAGCTCAGGGATCCTAAACTTTCTTTCAGAAATGGTCTGTGGATAAAGGGAGACTGTCCAATGCCAAGACCCTGACATGCGTGTATTTGTAGAGAGTCTCTGACAGAAGGTGGTTGCAATATTGCCACAGAAGAGGAAAAGAAGCAGAAGAAAATGGAGAAGATGGGTTCCTACTATAGAACTAACCAGCTTTTATGGACTCTCAAGACAGAGTGCCTTTGTGAAAAGAGCATTGAAGGGGTTAGAGTACCTAGATTCGAATTACTCTCTGCTGCACCCTAACTGGTGACCTGGCCAAGTCTCTCCCTCCTCTGAACCATAGTTCTTTATACTTAGAGTGAATGGGGTAGAATGAGGGAAGGCAACATGATGCAATGAAAAAGGGAGCTAGATTTGGAGCCAAGAGATCTGAACTTGAATCTCATCACATTTCCTAGCTGAGCAACCTTGGTAAAACTACTCAACTTCCCTGATCCTCCATTTCTCCATCCCAGGGTTGTGAGGCTCAAATGAGACCATTTATATGAAATGCTTTGCAAACTTTTGAGTACTATAGAAATATCAACTGTTATTCTATAAGATATTTTAGCCCCCTGTGGCAAAGAAGTCATAGATTTCACTCAGAATGGAAGAAATGTGATGTCCAAATATAATTAACACAGCACAAAACTCTCTCATGTCTTTCTTAAGTAGTTAGCTGGAAAAATATCCATGCATGAAAGAAATGAAAACCTTTGTCTCACAAAACATTTCATGTCAAATTCTTCAGTGACTTGGACAGGTTCTTGGGCTGTGGAGAGACTGTAGGATTGCAGTACAATTCAGAGACTAAGCAACCCAATGCCAAAGCGAAATCAGAAGGAGTGAAGGATTTGGGCTCAGAAGACCTGGGTTAGACTTCTAGAATCTGTGTGATTTGGGGCAAATCATTTTTCCTCTTTGGGACTCTGTTTTTTTTTTCTATAAAATGAGGGGGGTGACTTAAATGACCTCTAAGGTCCCTTCCAACTCAAAATCTATGATCCTATTACTTGATAATCTCTAAAATCCCTTTCCACTCTAAATTCCATGATCCAACATCCTATGACTGACACTTATGAGGTTTAAAAGGCTATTTTTGGAACATTTTTGAAAGGGACCTTTGCTGTTCTGAGTAACAAATGGGTCTGTGGGATTTTGGTTAGATAAGCTAGTAGCCAGACAAATGCATCAATGAAGACGCTGTGCTTCCTGGCTATATACCAGGACTCGGGGCTAACTACAAGGAGGCTACAAGCTACTACAGCTATTACCCATCCAATCATCATCTGATGTAAACATTGGAAGCATTGTGGGTGCTGTGTGAGGGGGGAAGCAGGGAGCACCTTCATGTTGTTCCTTCAGAATGTTGCAAACTTTGCCATTTCATCAGCTTTCTGTCCAAGCCCAGCATTCATCAAATGGTCCTTTTCTTCTCAGCACATCTGGATTTGATCGACTATTTCAAGTGTTAGCATCACATTCATTCCCTTAATTCCTTCATTTGTTTACTGCTTCAGCACAAGTCAAACCATTCATAGGGAACCATTCTCTACCAAGAATCCTTAGTGAGGTAGTCAAAGTCCTCCAAAATGACCATCACCCACCTTTCTCATCCTTATTTCTCACTCTTCCCCCTCATGAAATCTATGTTTGAGGCCAAAGAGAACTTATTCACCATTCTAAAAACCTTTCCCACGCTTTCTAGCCTGTTGGCCATTTCCTAAAACAAAGACGACACCCCTTATGAAATCTTTCTATTGAAATTCTTCTCATCTTTTAAGGACCTTTTAAGGACTTCTCTTAAGATTTTTCTGATCCTTCTAGTCAGTAATGAATTCTTCCATCTTCCCCACAACCTCAATAACATCTTGATTCTGTGTAAGCACTTATCAAAGGAGCATAAATCTCCTGCTGGCAGGGCCTTCAGAGGCTCTCAAACTTTTTGGTCTCAGGACCCATCTCTCTTTAAAAAATTATTGAAAACCCCAGCTTTTGTTTATATGAATTATATCTATCAAAATTTACAATATTAGACATTTAGACATTGATATTATTGTGAAATAACAAATAAATAATATTACTACAGTATATATAACAAATAAATAGATTAACTAGAAGAGGAAACAGCAAATCACTCCAGTATCTTTACCAAGAATGCCAAATGGCACCACGAAGAGTTAGACATGACTGAAAACAACTGAACAACAAAATTATTATAAAGTTATTATAAAAAGATTTGACTCCACAGACCCTGTGAAAGAGTCTCAGGGACCCCTGGGGATTCTTGGACAACACTGTGAGAATCTCTGGTAATCCAACCCTTTCATATTACATATGAGGAAACTGAGGCTCAGAGAGGTTAATGACTTGCTCAAGGTCATACAAGTAATAAGCATCAGAAGTGTGATTTGAACCCAATCCTCTGGCCCCAGAGTCTCCTTTATGCTTCCAGACTTAGGGAAAACTTAGTAAATACATAACCATGAATAAGTCGCTCACTCCATTTGTCTCAGCCCTAGTTTCCTCATCCATGGAATGGAGATAATGATGCCAGAAAGAAGCATCTAATTCACAAGATTGTGGTGAAGCTGAAAGGAGATGGAACATAAAGCCCTTTATAAGTGCTACATAGTGTCAGACATTATTGTGAGATACTAGAGCGATGTGTCATGTTCCTATCTGACAGACTGATGCCTGCTCTAATTTTGTTCCCTAGAACCTAGCACAGTGCTTGGTATAGAAGAAACAGTTACTAAATGTTTGTCTCATTGAATTAAATCATTATACCCCTGCCCCTGCACCCACCCCTACCCCTTCCCCCGCCAAGGTTTGGTAGAATACCATACTCAGGGTAGGAACTTCATCAAATTTTGTTGAATTGAATTTACTTTGATATGATTGGGCTCACCTGCAAAGAAGTGAAGAGGAACATGACAAGAAACTGAGCCTCTCAGATTGTAGGTTTATAGGTGTATAATACATAACTGTGGCACAGGGTCATACAGTGGACAGACGACCAATGTCTAATCCAGAAAACCTAGGTTCAAATCCTGCCTTTTACACATTAGTAACATGATCCTAAACAAGTCATAGCATCTCTTGGTGGCCCCCAGTACCTCTCTAAGACAGAGTTATAGGCAAGTTCCAGATCTGCATTAATGGAGGGAGTATGTTTAGGGTACATTGTCCTAAACTGGTAAAATCACAGGGCAAAAAAAAAAAGTACCACACAAAAAGAGATATTCTAATTAAAACTAATATGTTTTCTTTTCAAGCCCTGATTATTTCCTTTCTTATTCATAAAGGATAGTGCATCTATATCCCTCAAATTCTAACAAATCCTAATTCAGGGTTCAGTAGCCTGCTGGGGCAAAGCAGATTTTAATCTAACTCTAATTATCCTATCTTCCTCACCTCAGAACAGTAAAATCAGTTCCAATAATTCCTCAGATTCTTTGATTGCACAAAATGAAGGCTACGATACCTGGGGGGGTGGGAGGAGGGTTTACACAGATAATATTTAGTATGACATTCCATCATGATTTAGGCAAAAGGGTGTCTCTGCCTGGGACTCCAGGCACACAGGTGTCAGGAATCAGCTGCAAATGGATGGGCATAGAAAGACAAATGGAGAATGACTTAAGTGCCTTTTGCAGGCAGCAAGGTGGCAGAGTGGATAGAGTACCTGGCCTGAAGTCAGGAAAACTCATTTTCCTGAGTTCAAATCTGACCTGAGACACTTACTAGCTGTGTGACACCAAGCGACTCTCTAGAACTATACATTACAGAAGAGTTACTGATCTACCTCAGTAGAGGAAATTTCCATGTAAGGAGCTCCCTAGGCTGATAAAATCACAGGTCTGGAATAAAAATGAAATACTTGTCTATGAAAAATTGAAGTTGGGGAGGCTGCCCTAAAAGAAGATGGAAAAATGCATGGGAGGTACAAACAGGTTGCAGCCCATTACCCACTATTAACTGCACATCAAGACTGGCATAAAAGAGACCAAAGAAAAGAATGAACTCCAGAAAAGGAGAAGAATAGTTCATGTAGTCAGATCAAAGGAGAACAGAGGTAGAGAGCTTGAGCACTCCACTGGTACCTGCATAATGTCAAGAGAACTGGAAAAAGACCCACCAGGACTATAGGGGAACATCTTGTGTATGATATGGAAAAGAGTCAGAGTAAGCATCTGCACTGCTGGTGGGAGGGTCAACATTGATGAGAACCCAGATCCATCAAAACACCAAAGTACAAAACCCCAAAACATTCCATTAACAATGGGAATAAAAAGCTTTCAGAAAAGGACTTCGAAAGACTGGAATTTCCATTGAAGCCAAAGGAAGTCATACAATGAACCCCAATTCACCCTCCTCTAGAGGAATATTTAGACACACCTCCACAGGTTCATGGAACTAGCAGCTACATGACAGATGGATAAAGTAGTAGATAAAGGAAGACCTGACTTCAAAAGTGATCTCAGGCAATGTGTGTCCCTGGGCAAGTCACTTAACCTCTGTCTGCCTGAGTTTTCTCCTCTGTAAAATGGAGATCATCATAGCACCTATGTCCCAGAGTTGTAAGAACAAAATGAGATATTTTTAAAGCTCTTTGTAAGCCTTGTTTTAATGAAACATAGATGTTAGTTATTATAGCTTATTAAACTGGAGAGAGGATATCTAGGCCACCTTTTTCACTTCATATATGAAGAAACTAAGGCCCTCAGATTAAAAGACTTGCCAACATTTACACAAGTAGTAAGAGGAAAAAAGAGATTTATGTGCCCTCTTCTCTTTTCTATTTTCTCTTGACAATCTCTTCAGCTCCTATGGGTTCAATGATCACATTTAGATGATCCCTAAGTCATCATATAGCTCTAATATCTTTCCTAAACACCAATTGCCTGCTATACATCTATACTTACACGTCCCATTAATATCACAAATGCAACTGTCATAAACAGAACTCACTATTTCATTCCAAATCAATCCCTCCACAAAAAAATTCCTGTTTTGGGTTGAGGGCACAGCCTTCATTCCAGTCACGTAGGTGTTCATACTCTACATCATCCTCAACTCTTACTTATTTCTTTAGGCCCCAGTCAGGGGCTACTGAAGTCAGGAAAACTCATTTCTTTGAGTTCAAATGTGGCCTCAGACACTTACTAGCTATGTGACACCAAACAACTCTCTAAAACTATATGTCATAGATGAGTCACTTATCTACCTCAGTGGAGGGAATTTACACATGAGGAGCTCCCTAGGCTGATAAAATTACAGGTCTGGAATAAAAATGAAATATTTGTCTCTGAACAACTGAAGTTAGGGGGTTGCTCTAAGAGAACATGCAACTTCCTTAATGAAACCTTTTCCTTATTCTTCCAATTGTTAGTGTCCTCTCCATCCAAAAATTACTTGGTATTCATTTATCTATTATATGTTTTATTATTCCAGCAGACTTGTAAAATCCTTGAGGGTAGTGATCATATTGGTTCTTTTTTCGGACACCCAGCTAAGTACCATGCACACAGAAGGGACTCAATAAATGTTTCTTGAATTGAATTTGAAATCATGCTTTCTTCTATATCTATCTGTATGTATTTCTCACTCAAGTGAGAGTAGTAGTAAAAGTAGAATTTTTCTGACAATTTCTTTACATAGTAGGGCCCATTTCCCTAAACCCTTACAGTTTAATTCAATTACATTCAATAAACATATTGTGTGCAAGGTCTTGCATTAACACTAGGGATACAAAGACAAAATGAAACAATTTCTACCTCAAAAAAGCTCAACAAGTGTCATTTAAAATACATCTTAAAAATAAAATAATATACATCTCAATTTTAGTCTTTGAGATTCCTAGCCAAGTCAGTAAACAACAGAGAGGGGAAAAAACACAATATATAACCTTATTTAAACCACTGATGGACCGTAACCATATTTCTACATCCCAAACTAATATTTCGTTCCATTTTTTGACTCATCAGACATGTACTACTTCAGTCATATTCATTTATTACCATTCCTTTTCCTCCTCTTTCCCTGTCTCCATAGTATGCACAAACTGCTATAGTAAGGTGAGAGAAACACTTTTCCTTCTGTGATTTCACCTACATCCACAGATCTTGTCTCCAGCATGCCCTTTTAAAGTCTTCTACAAATTCCCTATTTCCTCTCAACTCAGGTTACCACCCACCATTCTCTTTTCTTCTTCCTTTTTTCCCTTCCCTTTGTTTCTCTTCCACAGATCCTCAGTCTGTAAATTCCTCTCCATTACCAGCTGCCCAGACTCCATTACAGCTTCCTTGTGCCTTCCCTAAGTCAACTACAAGTCATGCTTTCCTCTTTCCATGAATTCCTAATGACACCATTCCTAGTGCTCCATCCTTTCAAGTTTTCAGCTAGTCATTGATTCTGCACTTGTTAGTATTTTAGACGGCAAACTTGTGGAGACATCAGTTGCAATCAATTGTATCATCTCTCTATTGTAAATAAATATGCACGTTGGAATGTACATAATATAAAAACTATATACGTAAGATAAGAAAAGCAGTATGTGTGAGAGGACAGACATATCTGAATTCTACATTTCATTTTATTATATACTTTAACTCATAAAAGGCATGACAACAATAAAAATCCCAGCCAGCACTGTATTATCTACTTGCTGCCACATAAAAAGAAATGTCCTATTTTCATTTTAAGCTATTTTCTGTCTGATGTAGGCAGTTATAGGGGCACAAACTTTGATTCCATTCCCGCTGTTTCTTAATTACCCGCCGTGCTAGAATTCGAGGGGGAAAAATAATAATTAACTGTCAGACATACCTTTTTGTTGTGTTTGTGTATTCCAAAGGTAGAAAAGAGCCCAGAGGTGAATTAAAAATAGAAAAACTGCTTTTATTAATGGATTCATTCAGCTGAGTTTAAATAAAACTATGTGAGCAGAAGAAAGAGAAGAAAAGAAAAGAGAGAGCTAACTCTAGTCCAGTCTGTTTCCAAAGAAAACTCCACCCACATAAACTCTCTAGTAACTTATCATGTTTTAAGCCTTTAGGGTAGAGACCATCTCTTCTTCTCTTCATCTCTCTTCAACAGAGTGCCAAACCTTCTGTCAGTGATGAACAAATAATAATAATAATAACAGTCATTACATCATAAGAATAAACTCTTTGTGGCTGATTAAACCTTGAGGGCAAGGCCTCCTTGCCAGTTGTCTATGGGATCCCAGGCTTTAGAAATTAACCCTTTCATACCACAATGGCTACAATCCCTTTTGAAAAACTCTAGGACATCAAAATGCACACATTTTTGACACCACAAAGGTATTTTGTCTACACTGGAAAAATTTATTTCCACACAAAATGGAAGCAGAGCCCTTTTGCTTAAGCACCAACAAGGATTCAGTGCGGTGGGGTAAGGGAGATGGGAGGGGCTAGAAAGGTCCTGTGTTCATGCTTCAGAATATAAAGAAATGTCTGTTTCAGGCAAATGGAATACTGAAGGTGATGTGTTGTGAAACAACAAGTACAACTGAAAGTGAATTAAACTGTTGGTCACCAAGAGTATGTCTAGAAATAGAAATGCCCTGGCTAGAGAATCTAACATACTTGTTCCCAATTCCAAGCATAAGTATTTCTGGTCTTATGGACTCTCCTCATCATTTGAGGGGAAGAAAATGTTACTTAGTGGAGGGCATTATCTCCAACGAAGTAATTCTCCTTTCTTGCTGGAACCTTTTAATCCCCTTACTTTGGGGACCACAATCCTATTTGACCACTAACTCTATTTTCCTTCTGAAATAGATGTGAAATTCCTATAAAAGCTAATGAAATTTATTTGAAAGTATAAGAAGGAAAGCAGGCCACTCTGCTCAGTTTAAAAAAAAAGTTGAAAAAGCAGCTTTTGTTGGCAATATTCAAATTTATTAGTAGCTCTTATAAAATTGCCCCCAAGCCCCATATTGTATCCAATCTCAAGTTAAGAAGACTTTTCCTCCAAAGTGCAGTGAATCACTTTAATGTTGACTCTTGTGCAGCTTCACTCCACCTTCGAATGTAGCTAGTAAATTCAGCTTTACTACAGTACTATAAAAATGGGAAAGTACTATAATAGCATCTAAAAAATGAGCTGTTAGCACTACTTTAGAGAAAACCCTAAACCGAATACTAATGCAAAAACCTAATGACACTTTGCCTAGCTTCCAAAAGAGTTACAATAATTATTTTGCCATGATATGTAAGCTAAGCTAACCTGGAGGCTTATGACAACATTATCATACAGCAATCAGAGTAAGTCCCAAAGTGCCAATGTACTTTCCATCCATTTGAAAAATTTGGACAAATTATCAATTCACTGGAGCCTCACTATAACAATCTCCTCAGGGTCAATGCCACAGAACAGTCTTATTGGTGAATCCATTCAACTCTCATGGACAGTATCCAAGAAGGATTTCTCATACACCAAGCTCTACTCAACAATGAAGAGCATTCTTATAAGATTTCAATGTCACATTTAGATAGGCAATAAGGATTTCTTTCCATTCTTCTTTTCAAACCATTACAAGTTTTTTGACAGTTGTGAGGAAAACCAGGGTCAGATTTAGATATGATGTTTGAAAATTAGTGAAGATGAAACATTTCAGCACCAGACAAAAGCTCTGATTTTAAGAGTAGGTTTTTGCCTTCCCTGAAATGCCTCGCTGTGTATTTTTATGCCTGCAGATACTGGCGTATTTCATATTTAAGATTATGAAATACTAACCTATTTTGAAATTTTTTGAATCTTCAACTGCGCATGTGTCAAGTGCTTTATGACTATCACTGATAATTGAGCAATTAACTTGAAATTACCGAATGTGCTGGGGTAGCACAATATGTAGCATGCTACATGAAAGAATAAAGAACTCAGAAGCCTGGATCCCTGGGAGAGATTAATGAAGATTAAAAATAGACCAGAGCAAACATATTGGGTGACCGTTGCCTAATGGTCCCAGTACTCAATGGGTGCATCCTATGGTAACCTAGTCCTTCCTTTAATGAAGCCATTCCAAGACACTGCAAATGACTGCCAGAGCAGTTCATTCTAGTGCCTACTGGAAAGGAAGCTTCTGTCTGTCTGCTCTTGTGCAATCCTCAGAGCTTAGCCTGAGAGGTAAGTAAGTGTGGGAGTTTCATTAGGCAAGAAGCGCAAAACAATTAGTTTAGAAATCCTGACAGGCAGATTCCCATAGTTGATGAGCTTGCAAAAAAAAAACAAAAAAAAAACTTTTCATTTTATTTTAAAGAGCCTGAAAAAGACAACAGAGTCCAGAAGCTGGAAAAGCATTCCAGAGGACATTTATTTAGTCCATCCTCATGACAAAAGGCATATCTGCCTCAAACTGTGACAAAGAAATAAGCTCAATCTGTCTGTTTTTCCTACTCCCAAAGAAGTAAAATTTTACAGCCTACCTCCAGCCCTAATTCATCCTAAAGACTCACTAAGGCACAGAAGATTTACAGGACAAAACAAAAATTTACCAGAAGTAAATAGAGTATTCAAAATCAGTAACTGCCATGTCAAAAAGAAGCTTCCAGGAATTTTTTTAATCACACAGAAAGCATATATGTAGCACCCAAACATCTCTGTGAGATTAGAAAATGAGCTAGGCTATCAAATTGGGTACAAACTAGAAACAGAAAGGGAAGACTAGACAGAAAGAACAAGTAGCCACAGACCCTAGTCTATAAAACCTAGATGCTTGAAATGTAATAGCTGTACACATTCAGATTAGCAAACTGCTTTCAATTAAAGTAGATTTCTGGGCCCGGTTCACAAATGTATAGTAGCTGTGTGTATTAATGTAGATACTTCAAATGTCAGTATATCTCTAATTAACATGAGCATACAACAGTAAAACTGAGAAGGCACAATTTTAAATTCCTTACATTCCCAGCATTAATGCTTTCATGGGGCAGTGCCCGTTGTCATGGAAAATGGCATTCAAGACCTATTTGTGGATTTTCACAGCTCATCTTTTTTATTTACCTGCTCTATGTCAAGATTATCCTAGAATAATATTTTGTAAAAGATGATGCACTAGGACCCACTTGTCTTTGGAATCATAGACTTTTCTCTGTGGAATTTTTTTAATGAATTTCTTTTCCATTTTAAAACACAATTTTTAAAAAGAGGTTAATTTTATTTTTATATTTTAAAAATCCATGCAAATTTTTTTTAAAGTTCAGTTGGAATGCATTTTGGCATGATTATATAGCTATGGCCCATGTGACTATATTGAGCAGGAAGAAAACAATTGATTAGAGAAGCATTGTGTCACAGTGAAGAGAATGCTAGACTTGGGTTCAGGGAAGACAGGTTTGAATCTCAACTGGGACACTTACTACCTTGGGTGGACCTGGGCATGTCATTTATTTAGCCAAAATGTAGGTAGGTGATAATAACAGCTACCTCACAGGATTGTTGTGAGCATCAAATGAGATATATCTGCCAACCCCTCTGCCAACCTTACAGTGCTATTCAAACATCTGTCGACATCATCAGTATTATTAGCATGAGATGAGATAGTACGAAGTATAAGCTGGAGGAAGAATAGTATGATGCACAAGAGCTAGGGGACAGAAACAATTTCAGAAAGAGAGCCAGAGATCTTGCCCTAAGCCTGGGGGCACACTCCAGTTCGCTTGGGAATAAAGCACTGAAATCCTGCACAGAGGTCCTGCAGAGAACATTGGGGATGATATGCAAAGATAAATGGGGGGGGGGGCGGCGGCTAAGCTAAGGAAAGGCTTTTTGAAGACGAATCAGTTGTTAAAATGCTAGAACACACAGCTTAAGTCCTTCTATTGAACCAGCATGTCTAATGAGTTATAGAATATTTTACTGATCACTTGTTGCTCCCATGAAAATTAATGAATGGGGTAAGGCTGAGTGCTTGTGTTTTTACATACATAACAGAAGTGTGCAGTCATTGACACACAGTCCAGGGGTTCTTTAGCATTTTTTACATCCTCACAGGGAAAGAATTTTTTTTTAAAGGAAAGTGAAAAACTAGAATCAGGCATCGCTCCTGAAAAGCTAGCCACTTCCCTCCGAATGTTTTCTCCTGACCTATGAAGTGGATTTGAGTTGCTAAGATGGCAATCGGCCCTCGTACACCCTTGGTGTTGCCCATTCATTATAGATGTGCAAAACAATATCCCACATCCTTATCTCCTAGGCCAGCTTCTGCAGCCTTGCTGAGAAACCTTCCTGTGACTCTGGGGTATAACTTTCTACCTTGGATCATGTAGCAACTAAGCAATTCCAGGCCACAGAAACTGAAGGCCCCAAAAGAGAAGCCATAGTCACTGATCCTTTCAGATTGTCTCCAACAGAGAGCAGATAAGAATTTCTACTGATGGAGCTGCCTCACCAGTCTGTGTCCATGTCAGCCAGATCCCTCAGCGGCTGTGAGAGCTGAGAACTCTGGACAGTTCTAGGAGCCTTGTTAATTTCATGTGGTTATTTAATCTTAATGCTAGCCAGGTTGCTTTAAAATAGTGGTTCTCAACCTTCCTAATGCCACAACCCTTTAATACAGTTCCTCATGTTGTGGTGACCCCCAACCATAAAATTATTTTTGTTGCTACTTCATAACTGTAATTTTGCTACTGTTATGAATCGTAATGTAAATATCTGACATGCAGGATGTATTTTCATTGTTATAAACTGAACATAACCCACAGGTTGAAAACCGCTGCTTTAAAACAAGGGTTATCTTTTCTTGTGCTTTGGACCCTGCTTCACAGCCTGGGAAAGCCTATGGACCCCTTCCCAGATTAATATTTTAAATATATAAAATAAAATACTTAGAAATACAAAGGAAACATATTGAAGTACTGTTATCGAAATTTTTTTTTTATTTTGATCTCTAGGTGAAGAACCCTTGTGTTAAAATATCCTTTTCAATCTCCTTGATAAAAGGTTTTGTGGTCAAGAAGCTGCCTCACTAACTCCTCAGTGCCCTGTCAGAAGAACACTAACATTTCTTCTCTGCTATAAATACAGGGCTATTTTATATTTAGAAAACAATTTTTTTATATTTCTGCCTCTTGAATAGCTACCACCCAAGCATCCAGATGAAATCCACCTGAAGACTGAAAGAAACCAAGAACCATTCATCCCAAGAAGCCTCAGAATGGCTGATTTAAATGTCTCCTCCTTACTGCTTTGAGTCTCAAAGTACCTGAGATAATTCTCAGAGGTAGGACTCCACTTAACTCTAAGTCTGTCTTTTAAATTTTAGATCTAAAATATTATGTAGGAAAAGAAGGAGAAAGCTGGAAACACTACCCAGCCAGACTGCCTTTTAGGTGTCCACTCAAATGTCTTGATAAATGGAATAATGAGGAATTTGTAAGCAAGTTAACAATGAAGACCGTCTCAGCTGGAAAGCTGACAAATATTGTATCTTTTTAAAAAGGATGAAATTGGCTCAAGACAAAACTGAATAAATATAAACAGATAAAAACAGTGTTGAATAAAGGTGCAAGAGAAAATGAAAAGAAGGTAGGGGAGAGAGAAACAGAGATAGGCAGACAGAGACAGAGGGACAGAAATTGTCTTTTTAAAAAGAAATCATGTAGTCCAGGAGAGCATTTTCATTCAGTCAGATCTCTAAAACAGGATAAGCTCAAATCCTCAGAATTATCTGTTTCCAAGAAGAGCCCTTCAAAGATACTTTATCTACATTTATTTCTCCATCTACTTTGCCTCATAATCCCCGCCATGATACTGTGCACAAATTAAAAGCTTATTTTTAATCCAAATGCACCACACAGTTAATACAGCACTATGCTTCCCTCAAGAGTTGTGTCTTCAGATAATAAAATATAAGTAGTGAGTTTTTAGTGAAAAAATAACAGTAAGTACTTGTTCATTTCTAAAGTGCTCAAAACACCAACTTTGATTAAACCATTTAAAATTTTCTTATCTATTTTAAAATATTGGCTCAAAATACTTAACACTAATATGAAAAAATAAATCTTGCTCTGAATCCATTTTGCTGCTTTATGCTTTAAAACACTTCAGCACAAGTTCATAACTTGATTTTTTTAGTATTATAGAGACAAGCCCTTTACTAAAAGAATTTTCTATTAAAGACCTTTTATAGCAGTGTACCAGAAGACTAAGTTTCCTGTAACTCTGCTGATGTCAATTTAAAAGAGCTCTTTTTTCAGCATCAGTGCTCTTCTTCCAACTATGTACACACATTAATTTAGCATATCTTAATTTCAAAATGCCTGAACACATAAATATTATATGTTGTGTATACTTATGTATACAGATACTTCCTTTGATATACTTCTTTCTCCAAAAGTACTTTTACATTAATGAACACATATAAAAATGTAATAAAGGCAACATCACAATGCATAGAAGGCCAGTTTTGGAGTCCTGAAAACCTGGCCTCTAACACGAAATAGCTATATGATCACTGGTAAGTCACTTAACCTTGAAGTATCCCAGTAAATCCTCCAAAACTCTATAGCTATAGATGAGTTGTCTCTGCATCAGTGGATGTAGTTTCCACACCTAGAGTTCTCTATATAGATGAAATCACACATACCCTCTTCCCCTCCAAAAAAAATGAAAAAAAGAAAAGTAAATCTGAATCACATTAATGGATTATTGAAAGTGATCTGATTTTTTTTATGTTAAATGTATCTTCTTAATAAGAAGCACAGAAAACTGAATCATCTTTCTACTCCTCAGATAACTGTGTTTTAAATCTGTTGTTGAGGGGTGGCTAGGTGGCACAGTGAATAGAGCACTGGAGAACCTGAGTTCAAATCTGACCTCAGACCCTTAAATAGTCATGTGACCTTGGGCAAGTCACTTAACCCCAATTGCCCTGCCTTCTTCCTCCAAAAAAAAAAAGCAACAAAAAAAAATCTGTTGGGCTATGAAGAAGTAAGAAGCATTACAGTTTAGATACCAAAATATTCATCCATCTTGATCTCCATGGCACAAGAACATGATGTACTAAAGACACATTAAGAATTACATCATCTCAGTGGGATGCAATGAACAACGACACGTTTTAACCTCCAAGACAAGATTACCAAAGACCAACAGACTGCAGACCTTCAATAAGGTAAATTGGTAGTGTGACGGAAAGTCCAGCCATTTTGAGAAAATCCTTTCCTAAAAATGAGCTTTGGTTCCAAGTGGTAGGAAATTAAGCTTTTAGTGTATTACAATGTAGCCTGCTCCAGGGAGGTTCACTGAAAAGGAATGAAAAACCTAAGAATTTTCTATGTACACTATTCCACCCAAGGAAATAAAATGTCTCTCTGAGTGAGAACTGCCAATTTGCTCCCACAATTCCAAAACCTCCCAATTAGTCATATAAAACCTCTTCTTCCTGAAGACAGCTTTCATTTAAAAGGTGGCATTCAGCATTATGCTTGTCTACAACTTAAAAAACATTTCATATCAAAGACAGGAAGGAAATAAAACCAATACTTACAAATACACAAGAAAATCAGCCCCAGCACCCAGAAATCACTGATAAGTTGCTTTTGAATTCATGAAAGTGACCTGAAAATTTAGACAGAGAAAAAACAAAGTGAAAAAGGGAAAGAAATCAGTAGCAGTCACATGTTTTGTTAAAGAAGAAACGCACTTTCTGACTACAAATTAAACTATTTTCAACTCACTGTTGTCGCCATTTGATCTGACAATTTTTTTTCCAGGAAGTTAAAACCATGAGAAACAATTATTTCATTGTTCTACATCTACGAACACAATATCCCCATCTATTATGGCTTTTTTTCTTTTTCTAACAAACTGTCCATAGTATAAGTGGTGCTCTATTTTTTAAGTAAGGAAAAACAAAATGATTTTTAAAACACCTTAAAGGATCAAAAATTTATTTTTGAAACATATCTTCAATTTGTTACTCCTGCAAGATAAAACTCAATTGGATTAATAGAATGACTTGATGTATTCATTGGGAATATGTCTTAAGTAGAATTTATACAATAAGAAAGACTGAACTTTTTGTTCTACCTTAGGTCCAAATCTCATTTAGAAACTCAGGAGAAGTACAAGGCATTCTGTATGAGGTATGATTCAATCCAACATTCTTTTCCCTGCATACCCTTCGGTTCTGGCTGAAAAGGTAACAGATGCAACTCAAACCCACAGAGCTAGCCTTATAAAATTCTTTAACTAGCACAATGAGTCACTTTATGCCTCTAAATACCCATGGTTTCCTCTCTCCAGAACCCCCATGCATTAGAAGGTAGTTTGGTAGTTTATTTTTATTGTTTGGTCTAAATACAGCACATTTTTAGTTCAGTGAAAACAAAGGAACTTTGTTGCAAGGGCTGTGTTTTCTTTCCAAAATGTGGGGATGGATATGGGTAAGGTTCAACTGAAAATAATAATGGTGCTTGGACTACCGCTAATTTAGGTCAGAATTTTTTCGAGATTCTGGGGATTATCTCAAGTCAATTTTCATTTTCACAAAATAGCCAGCACACATTTTCCTTAGTTAGACCTAACCAAATTAAAATCACAATTATATTGGTAAAATGTATTTTTGTCCAACATTAACTGTAAGAATCGCTGTCCCAACTTTTTTCTATAGAAAAATGACTTCCATAGTCCAAATGTCACCATCTAAAGAAGTGGAGGAGAGGGTAAAGTCATTATTTGATGCATGTCAGGTCTTTCTCTGGGTACATTTTCTTTTGCCTTAATTACCCAAATCACTGATTTGGTTTTTTGGCTTATTTTGCTAATAGAGGTCTGATAATTTCAAGAAACTTGGTCACAGATGTTTAATATACCTATAAGTAGCCCTCCACGTAAAAGCTGGAGTGCTGGGGCCCCTGTGACTGAGGCCTCCCCCTGAAGTCTAACCTCCTCTTACTCTAAGATACTACAACATCAACTCTCCTGGATTCTGGAGTTCTGAGAGCGTCCAGCCAGATGGAAGTTGATGACTACATTCAGTGTAGGTTTACTCATATCCTTCCTTCTCTCCTGCCTCTCAGGACTTCTGGGATCAAGGAAATTGATTGTCATAGTCATCATCATCGTCGTCGTCATCATCATCATCATAGGATCATACGTTTAGAGGTTAAAAAGTCATTTGAGGTCAATTAGCTCAACCCTCTCATTTTCCACATGAGCTAACAGAGGCCCAGAGAGGTTAACGAGTTACATTTATACAGCACTTTAAGGTTTACAAGGCACTTTCCTAATAGCCCTGCGTGGTATATAGGATAAGTATTATTATTCCCATTTTACAGATGAAGAAAATAAGATTGAGAGAAACTGAGTGACTTGACTAACTATGGTCATACAACTAGTAAACAGAAAAGCCAAAACAAAACTGGCCTTTAGACATCCAGTCCCGACCAAACTGTGTTCATTGTCAAAAACCAGCCAGTAAGATTAGCTATGACATAGACAAGTTGTGCCACACAGCTTCTTGCCCCACCTTCCTCACCCCTCTACACCCATACAAAATCAACAACCTCATTTGCCACATCAATATATGTATTCACAGCAACCTGAAGTTCATTATCAACTCATCTTGCCATCAGAGCACTTTAAAGCAACTAAATAAATAAGGTCTGCAGTTCTTTGAGATCATATTAATTAATTTGAAAGGGGATAATAGCATCATAGCATCTTAAGGTTGAAGGACCTTAGTGGTCATCTGATCCAACCCCTTATGTGAAGCAGAAACCCCTGCCAAATATCTCAGACAAGATGTCTTCTAGCCTCTTCTTGAACACTTTCATTGACAATCCTTCACTTTGAACTAAAATTTACCTCCTTGACACATGCTCATAGTCCTTAGTTCTGCCCTCAATAGAATGCCTTTTCCACACATCAGACCTATAAAGACTTAAAGATTTCTCCTAACTCTTGTTTCCTCCAGGTTCAACACCCTCATATCCTTCACATTTTATGCTTTCTGCCCCCAATGAATTATCATCACAGGAAGAAACAAGCATCAACTTGCACATAGAAAATACCAAATAAATAGTTGGTTATTTTTTAATAGATTGATCAGCAATAACTAATGTCCCAATGTCAATAAAAACTGTTCATTTTAGTTAACAGACAAATGCAATGGGTCTACCTGTCTTTGTTTTCTCACTTAAATATCACATTGGATACTCTCAGTCTCCGCTGATGTGTTGCTTATTTTTACTGAACTGCCTTTTCTCTCTTTTTAAACTCTTTGTTTACAAAAGACAGTTCTCTAAGTAGGGGAAGGAGAATGAATGGCTATATTTTGAGATGATCATACAAAAATGAAAGATATTAATTTTAAAAAGTTTTAAAGAAAATTTAGTTTAAAAATAATCATATTAGAAAATAATATTGTTAGCACTATGGAATCACAAGATTTTCAGAAGCTCAGAGACAGAAGAACCCTCGGGTTATCTCATCCAGCCTGTAGTTGACAAAGAATCCATCCCATCTACAACATCTCCCACAGGTGGTCAATCAACTGTTGACCTCAGATGAAGAAGAAACTGCTGCTGCTGGGGGCAGACCATTTCATTTTGGGATACCTCTCACTATTAATAAAGATTTTTCTTATCAGAAGCCAAAATCTTTTTCTCGGCCACTTCCACTGACTGCTCCCAATTCTACCTTCTGTGACCAAATAGAACAAGTCTCATCCTTATTCTAATTGGAAGCCCTTAAAGTACTCGAAGACCAGCTATCATGTCTGCCCCATAAGCCTTCTCTAGGCTAAATATCCATGATTCTTTCAACTAGTTCTCATATGGCATGATTTTGACATATCCCCATCCCCCATTGCCATCCTGATCACCCTCCAGTTCTCATATAGTATGTTTTTAAGTCCCCTTACCATCCTTGTCACCTTCCAACTTACCAACACCTTTCCTAAAAAGTGGCAAGGAGACCTTAACACAATTCCAGACATAATAATCTGATCAGGGCAGAATAATATGAGACAGAGATGAGGAGGGAGTGCCTTCCAAGTATGGGTGTTACATTTCTAAGAGGTAGAATTGAGGAGGTAGTGTATGTTAGGCAGAAAGATCTGCTTTGTGAATGCACAGTTATATCCAATCTGGTGAATGGTGAGCACTCTAGTTTGCCTCAAATATGGGATTTATTGAGGGGAATGGTATGAAAAAAGACTGGAAAGGTGAGTGGGAACTAGGTGTGTAGGCCTTCAGTTCCAGGCTAAGGAGTTTGTATTTTACCTTACAGGCATGGGAAGTCAGTGATGGTTTTTTTAGCAGAAGTGCCATGGTTAGCCCTACCAAGGTTCTGCCTCTCTGAATGCTGCCTAAGCCTGAATGGGCTTTTTTGAGAACTATGGCATTCTTCTAACTTCCACTGAGATTCCAGTCCACTAAAACCCCTAGATCTTTTTTATATGTGCTGCTACCTAGTTATGCTTCCCCCAATGGCACTTGTGAGATTTGAACCCAAGTATAAGTACAAAGGCAGCCCAAAATCTCAATTTATCAGGATGTTTTTTGGACCCTGACTCTGTCATTCAATGTGTTAACTAGCTATCCCTCACAGTTTTGTGCCATCTGCAAATTTGATAAATATGTCATTGATGCCTACATCTAAGTCATTTGTAAGATGGTTAAACAGTTGATCCCTGGGGAGACCTATTAGAGATACCTTCCAAGGTGACACTGAGCTGCTACTAAGGTCTATGCCAATGACTCTCAGATCTATATATGCAATCCTAATCTCCCTTCTGAATCTTAGGCCCACTTCACCCACTGACCATGAGTGTACCTTCTGCAGGATAAATGCAATGTGTCCAAAACAAAACTCCTTATCTTTTGCCATATTTCTGCCCCTCTTCCACATTCCTCTGTTTCTTTTGAAATTCTTTCAATCATCCAGTTTGATAACCTTTGGATCAGCCCTGAATCTTCCCTCTCCCTCATCTTCCTCATCCAATCAACTGCTAGATCTTATCAATTCTATCTCCTTACCATCTCTTGTATTCATTCCTTCTCTCCCTCTCACTGGCAACTATCACCTCCTAACTGCACTGTGGGTTAAAAGCCTCTTGCTTGGTAACCCTGCTTCTCTCTCTCCTCTTTTCTAATTCAGCTTCCTCACAGCTGCCAAAATAACCTTCCTAAGGCAGAAGGCTTATCGTGGTACCTCTTCAGCTCAAAGACCATCACTGGCTCCCCATGACTGTAAGGTAAAATACAAACTCCTTGTGGTTGTAGTTTGTCCTTTGTTTTCTAAGAAGAACAATGACATCACAGGGTGATGTCTTGACTCTTGACAAACTCCCTCGCCTGGAATTGAAAGCCCTCCACAATCTTGTCATCACTTACTTTCCATTCTTTTTTCATACTATTCTCCTTTACAGACCCCACATTTGAGTCAAGCTAGAGTATTAACCATTCATCAGAATCAATGTAGCTACTCCCTCTGTACATTCACAAAGCAGACCTTTCTGCCTAAAACACATTCCCTCCTCATCCTCCACCTCTTAGAAACCTGTCTGCCCCCTGTACTTGGAAGGCACTACCTCCTCATCTCTGTGTTTCAGGGTCTATCTTCTTTCAAGACTCAGTCCTGGCACGACCTCTTCTATGAAGCCTTCCCAGATCCCTTCTCCTCCCACCCAGCTGTTGCTATTCTCTATTAAATTTACTTTGGGCTCTACTATTATCTGTATACATGTTATACCTCCCCCTCCCCATAGAAGCTAAACTTCTTGAGGACTGCAATGGTTTGGGTCTTGTCCTTGCATCCCCACTGCCTAAGAGGGTACTTAGTCAATGCTTATGGAAGTAAAGTGAATTATTGTTCTTTGGTCAAGTCTTTCAGCCAGTTCTGATGACGCTATCATCAAGTCCATTTCTCTCAGTTTTGTCCCAAAGGACAGGATGAGAGACATGGTATCCTCAGCAAATGCTTTGATAAAGAGCCAGAAGACACTTTAGAGCTCCTCTGGTCCAACTCTATCATTTTGTAGGGAGCCTGAGTGACTTGCTCAAACTCACACAGTTAGCAACAGAATTGAAATTTGAACCCAGGTTGTTGAGTGTCAAATCCAAAGGTTTTCCCACTGAACCAATATGCAAAGAAATAAAATAATAATGACAATACAAATGTATTCATTAAGTATTTTATTGTTAGAAAGTGCCATGTAAATATCATGTCATTTGATCTTTACAGTATCCCTGAGAGATAGGCATAGCAAGCATTATTTCCCCCATTTCATAGATGAGAGGCTAAGTGATTTGCCCAAGGCCAAACAATAAATAGCAAAGCCAGAACAAATACAGTTTAAAGAATAGTACCTCAGGTACAGAATTTAGGAACAAAGTAGTAATTCTTCATGTTGGTTTGAGCAATTAGGAGTGAAAGTTTACACCCACTATACCAATGTTCAAGTGCTATTTTAATGACTGGAAAAGCTGAGACCATGGAAGACAGTACAGAAAATGTCAGTGTTCACCTTGAAGCTCTAGGCAGCAGCACCAGTGAGAAGGCAGAGGAGGGAAATACCTGCCCAGTGACCCTGAGACAATCAAGGCCTGTTGTCCAAATAACAACTCAGAACTGGGAATTGGCTGCAGGCTGCCCCATTACATACTTAGTCAGGCTGAAAACAAAATCAATGGTCCAGCCGATTCCAGGTTATTGTCTCTGACCATATGGGTGACATTGTTCAGACAACATCACGTCTCCAAACTATTTTTACGTGCCCTTGATTTTACTAAGTTAAAAAGTACATCACTTATGACACATTGAAAGGAAGTCAACCAAATCAGTAGTAATAGACCATTAGTCTGGCAGCAAAACCAGAAATATTAACATTAATGAACAAAACTAAAACCTAATTGAGGCGTACGCTTGCTTACTTACAGGACAAATTCAAACATGTGCTTTGACAGTAAGTGAAGGAAACAAACAGATTTTGCTAAAGCATGTCCCACTCTGCCAGGCAGAGGTCCTGGATCAAAGGTAAACAACATGGCAAATACACAAACACAGCCACTCCCAATAATTAGGTCTTAAAGATTCCAAGCTAAGTTTTTTGATCCTGCTCAAAAGCTCTGCTTCTAACAATCCCCTTTCTCTTTTTTACTTAATTCATTCAGTTTAAAAAACCCAACAAACAATAAAGTGACTCCAAAAGGAGCTGTAATAAGAATTTTCCCTTCCCTCTCAAACTGAAAGTGCTAACAATGCATTTTTAAAACTCAAATATTCAACAGCATTTAGTTTATTATTTGTATTGATTCAATGAGGTTGCACAGACTGAGCCAGCAAGCTGGAAAAACTGGCTTCAAAGCATATTCCCACCCACCTTTCAAAATGATAGCAAAACCTGGCCATCTAGATATCAAAGGAAGGAAACCAGAAAGGTTTTTAGAAAAGCAGCCTGCATGTAAATTTAAATATGTTTTCTTTGAGATGTATTTTCATATATAAACCTATTTTCCCCAAAAGCTGCATCAAGGAGAGAAGCTCTCACTGCCATTATTGCTCAGACTGGTAAGAACTTTATTTTGCCAAACGGCAAATGAAACTGGAAACTCTCTAGTTCCAATCCTATTTTCCCTTAATAACTAAGGAATTTTAAAGTTACTAAAAAACTAAATTGCACATAGCTTTTCTTTCCAAGCCAACATAAGAAGAGTTGAATATAAAATTTGACATTTTTAACTTTCAAAGTAATTTGGCTAGTATTTTTTTAAGGAATCCATATTGCTGGCCATCAAATTCTTTGGCAATAGAATGAAAATGAAGACATGGTAACTTTCGAGACAAAAAGTGGTAGTAATTCTTAGCCAAAGAGAATGACCCATCACTCATCCAACACTTTGTTTCTAGACAAGATAAAATCTGAATGGTCAAAAGAAATAGGTATCATTCCTGTTCTTAAAGATCCCCAGAATGGAACAATTTGGAACTATGCCCAAAAGGTTATAAAAAAAGAGCACATCCTTTGATCTAGCAATACCACTGCTAGCTCTGTATCTCAAAGAGATCATAAAAATGGGGAAAGGACCCACATGTACAAAAATATTTATAGCAGCTCTTTTTGTAGTGGCCAAGAATTGGAAATTGAGGGGATGCGTATCAATTGGGGAATGGCTGAGCAAGTTGTGGTAAATGAATTGTAATGGAATGCTATTGTACTATAAAAAAGGATGAACAGGTGGATTTCAGAAAAACCTGGAAAGATCTATATGAACTGATGCTAAGTGAAGTAAGCATAGATAAGAGAACATTGTACACAGTAACAGCAACATTATTTGATGATCAACTAGGATAGACTTAGCTCTCCTGAGCAATACAATGATCCAAGACAACTCCAAAAGACTCATAATGGACAATGGGATCCAGATCTAGCAAAAGATGGAAGCATACTATTTTCACTTTTTGTGTGTTTTTTTCTTTACCATGGTTTTTCTCTTTTGTTCTGATTCTTCTTTCATAACATGACTAGTATGGAAATACGTTGATCATGATTGTATGTGTATAACCTATATCAGATAATTTGTTGTCTTGGGGTGGAGTGAGGAAAGGAAGGGAGAAAAAACTGGAACTCAAAATGAATGTTGAAAACTAAAAAAGAAAGAAAAAAGGATGTATGGATGTATAATCTCCAAAATTCTGTGAAAGTCACTAAAACATGAGTACCCTTTGACCCACTAATGTCATTACTAAGCTTTTACCCCAAAAAGAAGCAAGCAAGAAAGAAAAGATTCATATGTACAAAAATATTTATAGGTGAATGTTTGGTCATTGCAAAGAACTAGAAGCAAGAGGGTTTCCCATTAAATGAGCAACGGCTGAACAAGTTATAGGGCATTAACATCATGGAATATCATTGTACCATAAAAAACAATTTCAGGGAAACCTGAGAAGACTAGTATGAACTGATACAGAGTGGAAGGAACAGCACCAGGAGAACAAACTATATAATAATAACACTGTAGGGAAAACAGCTTTGAAAGATTGAAGAATCAGTGCAATAACCAACCCCAATTCCAGAAGACCAATGATGAATCCCTCTACCTACAGCCGATAAGTTCAAGGTGCTAAATGAGATGTGCATTTTTGGACACGGCAAATATTTGTACATGTTTTGCTTGTCTATGCTTATTTGTTACAAGGATCCTATGCTTTTCTTTTTTTTCCCATGGTGTGGGGAAACTGGTAAAGAGACAAGAGCTACTGATAATGTTGATAAAAAGAAGAAAGAAAAGAGGGTTATAGAAGTATTTTTAAATGCATAGAATAGAACAAAAGGAAGTTCAGAAGGAAACACAAAGGAGCAGAACAATGTTGAAAGTAATTTGTTGAATTTAATATATACTTTTTAAACAAGTTATGCATAATAGAGATTTGTGGTAGACCTTTTTTCTGTTCTACTTTCAACATAGAAATGTTCATTTTTGTGTGTCTGCTAAGTTTAGAGTAAAAAATAAAATTTAATTTAACAAAATGTTCTTTTTTCTTCTTTTCTGCCCCATCAGAGCCTTTGTTGTTAGCATCCAAGTCCATTCTGATAAATAAGGGATAGGCAAAGTACAAATTTCAAAGCATTGCTTATTCCTTCCACACATCTCCACTCTTCGAAATTTGTCTACAAACTATCATTCCAGATTGATTTCACCTTGATTTGCTTTTCCTTAGATTAGCCCACTTATTATTCCCCAATCATCACAACATTCCTTTTCCTTCCTTGATGTCTTTGCAATATGCCTAGAATACTCCCTCCTCCAGACTTCCAACTCCTATGATCCTGAGCTCCCTACAGGCCTCAGATCAAATCCCACATTCCATACAAAGCCTTTCTTCATCTCTCTAACACCCTCCCCCAATTATTAGTGTACCTGATCCCAAAATGACCTTGCATAGATTTTGTAATGATTTATCTGTGTACATGCTGTCTTCTCTGTAGAGATGCTTAAACTCACTGTATAATATAAACTCCATGGAAAGCTGTTGGAGGCTTTTTGTCTTTGTATCTTCAATTCATAGCATAGTGTCTTATACGTAGTAGGCATTTAACTGCATTCTGTTGGATTTCACTGAATTACTATAAGTCAGGTTCTGGGAAGGCATCATTAGTGCTTATCTTTGGGACACCTGCCCTGCCTCCACCAATAGACAAACTGAAATGTCCATCTTGGAGACACAGGAAAGACTGTAGCAGTTGTGAATATTTCACAAGTTCAATAGCCATTGCACTCCTAGGACAGAGGCTCAGATCAGAGGGCCTGATCAACACAAGAAAAATAAGAGCCATTTCTTAGAACAAGATATAGTAACCTACTGGCTCCTATCATTGTGGGATATGACCAAAATGTGCATCAGTCGGAGGTACCATGTGATTTGGTTGTGTGCGCATGAGTTAGCATGCATAGGGTGTATGTGCGTGTGTGTGTGTGTTTATATGTTGGATGTGTTTCTGTTTGTCTGTTTTGGAGAGGAGGGGTGGAAGGTTAAACAAAAGACAATAAAACCTTACATTTTATGGTCCTGGCTACAGAGCATAGTCAAACTCTTTGTGTCCTAATATGCATAAATTAAACCATATTTTCATTAGCAGACTAAGGGAAAGTGAGAAAACTGTAGTCAGTTCTTTGTTCTCAACTTGCTTTCTGCATGCACTGAGACACATGTAAGTCATCTTTTTCTTTCTTTTTTTTTAGTGGGGAGGGGTCTCTCTTTCTATTCTCTGATCATATTTGTGCGCTGCGCACGCGTGCATGCATGTGTGTGTGTCCAGGGGGCATGTGGTCTGATTCTTAACATATACAGTGACAAAAAACAAGAGGGACGTTGAGCAGAGGGTAAAAGTAAATAGAAATCAATACTTGTGGGGAAGGGAACATTTCAGTATACTTCTAGAATATTTACTTATCAAGAACCAAAGGACAAGCCTCTGGAAACTCCATAATTCTGATTGCTCTTCTCTCCTTTTTCTTTTATTTTAAACTTTTTGAAGTTATTTTTACATTTTTTGGTCAAAATTGTTATTTCATTGATATTGGCAATGTCTATGCTCTCCATCAATTCGGAGGCAGCTCTTTCTAACTTTAGAGTCTGGCAGATTTGACTTGTTAAATGGAGTTAAAGGAGTTAAGTCCTTTGAAGAAGTTAAATGACTTGTCCAAGGACATATTTTTATGAGACTTTTAAGTTATATGGAAACATTTGAAACACTTCTTTAAAAATTAAAAGTTTCTGTTATTGTGAACTCTTAACAAAAGCAAGAATATATATATTATTGAAGATGAAGCCTAGAAAAGGATAAAACTTTTAATTACTGTTAGTACATTTTTAAATTTAGTTATTTTTTCTACCAATTGCCCAACATTTACAGAGTACTCATGGAGCTGTGGCACTAAACTAGGACCCCTGGAGACAATGTGGAACAATAGAGCACTTTCACAGAAGCATTACAGTACTACATACAATCTGGAATAGTAGTAAATTAGTAGCAAAATAGGTTCTTACAATGTCAGCATTTGCAAGATCCGAGAGGAGCCAGAAGATACCTGTTGCTGCCCAATGATGCAATGACACAACACCTTACATGCCATCACTGAAGAAACCTTCAACCCACTTGTTTTTCTTAACCAACCATTGTTTCACTTGAGTTAAATGGTAGAAAAATGATTGAGATAGACATTCTCTTTTCATTGTACTTTGCTGCTCTAGTTGTAGGGGAACAGCATAGAAAGATTCTAAATTAAAATCTCAGGCTTATGATTCTTAAAGCTGGTTACAGTTTAATAGTCTCCACCTTTCAAAGTTCTTCTTGCTACTGCACCCTCAAATCCTTAGTCATGATTATTGACCTCAATTATCATGCTGTGTAATTTAAAGCATCAGGCAAGAGACCTAAAAAAGACTTAGATGAGCTGACACCACCTATTGTGTAAATATATACTCAGACAATTATTAAAATACACTCTGCATTATCAGCTGGATACAGACCAGAACAGCTTAGTAGAAGAAGGCAGAGTCAACATGGTACCATTCTGCTACTTAGTACTTATGTTCCAGTTTTTTAAAGCATTTCTCAATTAGAGGCAGAAACTGAGGTAGAAGCAAAGATATACAATGCTAAAAGAGGAAAAATATTAGAATTCAGTCCATTTCCTCAGAACCAAGAGAACGTCATAAATGATGTAACAGTGAGTCAAGGATCCAGAGTAAATCTTAACTAGTCCTACCAGTGCCATCAGCTGATGTACATTATACAAGCTGGGAAAGAGAAGACTGAGGGAAAGAAATGATAGCTGTCTTCAAGAAATGTGAAGGACTTTCAGCTAGAAAACAGTTTATACTTATTCTGTTTGGTCTCAGAAAGGCAAAACTAAGAGTAATGGGTAAAAATTAAGAAGAGACACATTTCTACTTGAGTTAAGGAAAAAATTCTTAACAATTAAAGCTACCCAAAAGTGGAATGGGTTGCCTGTGGGAGAGTGGGTTCCTCCTAACTGGAGGTCTTCAACCAAAGGCTGTATATCAGCCTGAGGCTCTGCAATAAAGGGGATTCCTTACAGATATTTTCAGATGGAAATAGATGGTCTCTGAGGTCTCTTACAACTCTGAGATCCTATAATTCTCAATCCTTTGTCTAAACCTCAATGTACCTTACCCATGATGATCATAAGGTATTGGATTTGGTGGAGGACGAGAAGGAGGAGGAGGAGGAAGGAAGGAAGGAAGGAAGGAAGGAAGGAAGGAAGGAAGGAAGAAAGGAAGAAAGAAACAAAGAAACAAAGAAAGAAACAAAGAAAGAAACAAAGAAACAAAGGTTGAGACCCTCTGTAAGGAAGCAGTCCAAGAAGGATATCTTGAACAGTGCTCACAGGTCATCATTAACAAATAATTATTAAATCAACAGGGGGTTCTTCCATCCTTTGGGCCTTCTACTCCCCAAATAATGAAGAGAATTGAACATCATGAGAAGCCACTGCTTCTGCTGGCCACCACTGGGATGAGGTAGGAAGGAAAAGAAATAAGGATGGAGGCACCTGGCTACTGGCCATAACCTTCCCCATCATCAATATTCCACTGGTGCTGCTATGTCTACAATAGCCAATACCCTTTAAAAAGTTTTCTGAGGGATAAAAACATTTAGACTCTCCAGCATCCTATCTTCATTCAAAACTCTGACATGACTCTTAAATGATTAGGAAAGGTACATTTATTCATTTATTCTCTCTCTCTCCCATATACATAGAGAGACACATATACATTCATACGCATATATAATGTGTGTGTGTATATATATATGTGTGTGTGTCTGTGCAATATATATGAGAATATGTATTTTTATATGTGCACATGTGTGTGTATATTCTTCTGAGACTGAAGGTAGGGGAAAGAATTTGAATGTCACTCTTCCTTTGCCCACCTTTCTATATCTAGGTTCCAATAAAAAAAACACACTTTAAAGCCCAGCGGGTCTTAGGTCCCAGGCTATCTCAGAGGTTGCCTCACTTCTTCAGGTTAAAAAAGCAGGATAAATAACCACAGGAGGGAAGGGGGATGGTACAATCCCAATTTTGCAGGCAATGAGACAGTCTTATAACTCACTTAAGACCACACAGCAGAATAGTGACAAAGCTGGCATTATGACTCAAAGTTTCCAATTCCTGGGCCTGTGTCCATTACATGAGACACATAAATGACTCCAGTTACCTCATCTGTAAAATGGGAACAACAACATTGACTTCCCTCACAAGAATGTTGGGATTTAGCTAATGTTACCACAGTGCTGAACCCCTAGAACAAAAAACACTTTGTAAACAGAGAGTGTTCAAATGGTTCTGTTTTTATGCTTTGAGCTTTATTCAGGCAGACCTCCACTGTAACTTCTCACTCTTGGCTTTCTGTTTGTTCTCCACACTCAAAATAGGAACAAGCGCCTAGTATCTCAGATTCCAGACCTTTAAATAAGCATATTCCATGTTTGAATTATATGAAGGGGAAAGAATAAAAAAATTAGAAAACTCAGCTAAGTTAGTAGCTAAGAAGAAAAAGCAATTCCATTTTAAAAACACAAGATGGGAAAAAAATTGGGATGGTAAGAAGACTCAGAAGGGGAAGGGAGGGGAGGGAAGGAGAGGGGAGGAAAGGGGAGAGGAGGGAAGGGGAGGGGAGGGGAGGGGAGGAGAGAGGAAAGGAAGAGAGGGGAGGGGAGGGGAGGGGAGGGAAGGGGAGGGGAGGGGAGGGAAGGGAAGGAAGTATGACAACAGATATAGCACTAAAATAAGAGTAGTAGTGGTTAAGTCTACCCATGGTAAATAGCTAGATAGGAATAACAAAGGTGCCTAGATATGGATAAAATAGTTTTAAAGTATTTCCATACTACATATCAATAGCATAAAAATGACCCCAATTTAACAGCTTAACTTTGAGTACAGGGAGGACTGGTCTCCCTGGTTTCATTCATTTCCCCCTTCCCATCCATCCTCTCCACAGCTGCCAAATGAATGTGTCTAAGACAAGCTAACAACAAGTGCCAGGGGCTTTCCTAGGTTCTGGGGATACAAAGAAAGGCTCCACACCTCCCACCAAAAAGAAAGGAGGAAGTCCTCGCCCTCAAAAAGCTCACAGTCTAATGTGGGAGACAATATTAAACCATGATATTCAAACAAGGCACACATGGAATAACCTAGAGATAAACTCAGAGGGAAGGCACTAAGATCAATGAGGAATTGGAAAGATTTCTTGCAGAAGGTGGGGCTCTCTAGTCAAGACTTAAAGGGAGCAAGGAAGCCAAGAGGCAAAGGTGAGGAAGGAGAGAATCCCAGGCATGGGCTTCAGTCACTAAAGAAGTCTGAAGCCAGCAAATAGGGTGTCACGTGGGAGGGACAGCAAGGAGAGCTGAAGAGGTGAATGGCCTAGAGGTGAGGCAGATGTTGAAAAGACTAGAAAGGGGGGCCAGGAGGAGCCATAAAAGCCTTAGGGAGGTGGTACAGAGCACTAGAGCACTGGGCCTAGAGTCCAGAACATTTAAGTCCCAGTCTGGTATCAGACACTCCCCAGCTGTGTGACCCTGGGCAAATTACTTAATCTCTTTCTGCTGTAGCTTCCCCAACAGTAAGATGAGGCTCATAATACAACCTGCCTCACAGGGTCCTTGTGAAGGTCCAATGAGATATTTGTAAAGCATTTAGCACCATTCCTGGCATATAGGAGGTGCTTAATAAATGTTCCCTTCCTCCCCTATGAAAGGCTTTGAATGACAGAGGTTTTATATTTTATCCTGGAAATAACAGGAAGCCACTGGAGTTTACTAAGTCGGGGTCACAAGGAGTATGTGACATGGTCAGAGCTGTGCCTTAGGAAGAACAATCTGACAGATCGTGGAAGATGGAGCAGAGCAGAGAGAGACTTGAGGAAGGAAGACAACCAGTAGGCTATTGCAATAATCTAGGCATGAGGTTATGAGCAACTGTACCAGTGTCAGAGAGAAGGGGCCATATATGAGAGATACTGGGAAGATCTAAATGATAAGACTTGGAGATTATTTGGAGAGTGAAGGGTTGAGGATAACACCGAGGTTGCAAGTCTGAGTGACTGAGAAGAAGAGGGTATGGGCCCTCAACAGTAATGGGGAAGTGAGGAAGGGGGAAGGGTCTGGAGGGGAAAAAATAGTGAGTTCAGTTTGGCATATGCTGAGTTTCCAGTTTGAGATGTGCAAAAGGCAGTTAGATTTAAGATTGGAGGTCAGGATAAAGGTTAGGGCTAGACAAATAGATCAGAAAATCATCTGCATAGGGATAATACTTGATTCCTTGAAGGCTGATAAGAAAGATCACCAAGTCAAATAGTATTGAGGGAGAGGGAGAGGAAGTGGGCCCAGGACACAGGTTTGACCATATCACTCCCCTACTCAAAATTCTTCAGTGACTCCCTATTGCTTCTAGAGGACTTAGGTTCAAATCCTGACTGTGTCCTTTATCACTTCTATAACTCTGGGCAAAGTCACTCCTTGTCTCTAGGCCTATTTCCTCATTTGTAAAGTAAGGGAATTAAACCAGAGGATCTTTAAGGTCCATTCAAGCCCTCAATATATAATGATGCTATGATCTTGACTTTTTATCTGATGATATTAACATTAACTTTCAAAGAACCAATGTTGTTGTTTCAAAGGCCTAAGTAGAATTATTCCCCCCTTTTGCCCCTAAGGAATACATCCTATAGAAATTATAATTTTAGTCAATAAAGAAAGACAACAGAGCCTGAGGAGCATGAAATGTAATTCACCCCTTTAATAGAGCACACTGTTAAGCCATGTTAATGAGCTCTGTGACCTCTGAATGAGACTAAAACTCATACTGCTACAGAAATAGAATCATACTGATCTGTCTCAATGTCATATCAACTTTATATTTTAAAGGTGTGAGCTTTCACATTTACATCACACTATAGTCTATATTTCTCCTTTTCAAAGCCAAACTCTAAGAAAATGGCTAGCATTTTTCCTTACCTTCCACTTGCTTCTCAACACCTTGTATTATGGATTTTAACGATACCACACAATTAATACTCCAAGTCAACAATTACGTTAACTGCTAAATCTAAAGGCCTTTTCTCACTCCTCACTCTACTTGACCTCTCTGTAGCTCTTAAAACTGTGGAACACCTCTTCCTCTCGGATATTCTCTCTTTCCTTAGTGTCTATGGCACTTCTCATCTTGCCTGAATGTCTACTTCGTTGATGGATCATCATCTATTTCCACTGATCAAATGTGGTTTTTCCCCATAGCTCTGACCTAGGTCTTCATCACTTCTCTCTACACTCTCTTCCCTGGTGATCTCATCAAATCCTATGAGTTCAATTATCTCTATGCAGAGGACTCTCAAATCTTTATGTCTACCCCTAATATCTCCCATGAGATCCAGGCCTATTTCATCAACTGCCTGATGGAATCTCTACATGGACATCTTATTTGTGTCATATGTCCATGTCTCTCTGTCTCTTTGTATCTGTGTGTCAGTCTGTCTGTCTCTCTATTTCTCTGTTTGTCCCTGTGTCTCTGTGTATGTGTTTCTCTCTCTGTCTCTCTCTGTCTCTCTGTCTCTCTGTCTCTCTCTCTGTCTCTCTGTCTCTCTCTCTGTCTCTCTGTCTCTCTGTCTCTCTCTGTCTCTCTGTCTCTCTGTCTCTCTCTCTCTCTCTCTCTCTCTGTCTCTCTCTCTCTCTCTTTCTCTCTCTTTCTCCAATCTGAAGAAAGTTCTCCCTTACATTGAAAGATAATCTGCCTCCATATAACTCCCACCTAATTGCTCCTGGTTTGGGCCTATTCTATACGCATTCCTAAATAGTGTTAGATTTACAGTATAAGACCTAAGTTTCAGTCCTGGCTCTGCTACCTGTGAAGTCTTAGGCAAGTTATTTAATCTCTCTGGGTACCAGTTTTCTCATATGTAAATTAAAAAGGTTGGATTAGATAACTTCTAAAGTGCCTTTTGGCTCTAAACCAGTGATCCTGTGATCCCCTTAAGTCTTCTTTCACTAGTCTATGCATCCCCATTCCCTTCATCAATTGATCTTATGAGTAACCTACATGGTCTACTCTCTCCCTAATACATCCTAATTCCCATAGACGGATGTGAAAAGTGCAGCCAAGAGAGGAAAGAGCATTCCCTTTTAAAATACACTAAACACTATTTTCCATGTATGGTTTCTTCAGTGCAGAATATAATGATACTATTTATTTCCATGACTGAAATACTGCAGGACTATTTATACAGCCAAAAAATTGTATTAGCTTTTTTTAATCAATTGTATTAAACTTGTGTTTCACTTTAACATGTGATGCCTTACACAGAGTAAGTATCCAGTAGATATTTGTGGAATTGATGATTTATCAATGGAAATCAATGAATGGTCAACTAAAATCCTCAGATCTTTTTCAGGAAACTGCTGCCAAGTCAGGATTCTTTTGTACTGCACTTGTACACCTGGATTTTTTAACTTAAATGAAAGATTTTACATTTATCCCTGCAAAGTTTCATCTTGTCAGTTTCAAGTCCAGCATTCCAGCTTGTCAAATCTTTGTGAATCCTGAGCACTTCACATGTTGCATTAGCTCTCTCTCTCTACCAGCTCTGTTATCTCTAAATTTTATTAGTATAACTTCTATGTCTTTGAGTAATTGATAAAAATGTTGAACTGACAATGGCCAAGGACAGAGCCCTGTGGCAATCTATTAGCATATTATTTTCAAGCTGCCATATGCCTATCAATTGACACTAGGGGGGCACAATTGTTCAACCTGATTCTGATCTACCTAACCTTATCATCATACAAGCCACATTTAACCATTCTATCCACAAGAAATATTAATATAAAGCAGAGACTCTAACTAGATCACAACCTGTAACTATCAAGAAACCCCATGAATAGACCTACGACTCATAGACGGGACTATATCAGAAACAGCTAACAGATGACTGAGTGGAAATGGCTACAGTTAATTAAAGATCTTACAAAAAAGATCCTTCCTCTCAGAATTATTACTCTGGGTACTCTGTACTCAAATCATAGTCAACTCTTAATGTTCTTTGTGAACAACAAAAGGACAAACCACATGTTCCTTTAGCAACTACGCAATATCAAGAGCACTAAAGGAAGGCCTTTTCCCACCTCCACTCCCCTCAACACATGCACAATGGATGTTCCCTCTGCCCAACTGAGAATTTATGTCTATGAAGAAATAGATGAGAGACTCACTGCATGAAGAGGTATGGATGGGTTATGACCTGCACCAATGGATGGAGTTTCCACATTGATGAAATAAAAATCTAATCAAAGTTTAGTATTCATAAAGCTAATGGTCTGTCCAGCAGAGAGATGCTCCTAGGTTCCTGGGTGGAAGTGGGAGTGGTTCTAGCCAAAAGGACTTAGATGCTACAAAAGGTAACCCAACCTTTCATACCACTAGTGTCTATGGTACTGGGACTGCAGAAGTATTCATGCCACTCACCTACTAATTACATCAATAACAACGACTCCTTCAGGTTCCCAGAGAAACAAAAAATGTATGGCAGAAGTTCCCAACACATAAACCCCCTCAAAGGAGTTTGGCAGACTCAAGATACCCACTGTTCTTACTCCTATTTGGCTTTCATTCAGGAAGCTAAATATGCTTCCCAATCTTAATAACCATGTCTTCTACAAAACTGAAATTAGGAAGGGGGAGGGACATTCCAGGGGACCATCAAGGAGGCCAAATCTACTCTAGCTGCTGGCATCATGTCTATGGCTGCTGTGGTTTCTGCTGCAGAACAAGTCAGGAATGAATTCTCCAAAGAGCTCCACTATCTATTTTATCAACACAACCTATGGCCATTTATCAAATTCTCCCAATTCACTTCCAATCTACTAGAAAAGTTGGGATAGGAAGAGGAACCCAAACTCCTATTTCTGCCAATACGTCCTTGCATATAGAAATTTAGTTGGTATGTGTCCCCTCTGGCCTTTCCTTTCATCATTGACTGGTTTGGTTTCCTTTTACTTTATTATTTTAGGATTAGAGTTACTTAGTACGGTAGAACCACTTTCTCTCTTTTTATGAAGTTTTATATGTAAATGCTGGCATAAAATATCATGTTCTAGACCAGCAGCTCTCAAAGTGTGGTCTAGGGAACCCCAGGGACTTCTACAGGAGAAGAAGATGAAAAGGCTGTAAGAAAACCTCTTGATTCTGACTTATTGAAGAGAATAAGTTGATCCTTGAAAAAAAGGAAATGTTTTAAGAGAAAAACACAAAAAGGAAAATAATCCCTAAAGCAGAATCTAATCCTGTGTCAACAGACACAATAGAATGTGTATTCCTCCAATAGAATGTAAGTTCCTTCAAGGTGAGGAATATTTTGTTTTTGTCTTTACATCCTCAGCACTTCACATGGTATCTGGCATGTTAATAAATGATTTTTGAATCAATCAATGACTTTAATGAGTAGAAGGACTACTGAGTGTTAGAGCTATGGAATATGGTCAATACTCTTCCTATAAAACGTGGAATTGAACCTTTTGAGGAGAAAGCAGTTTTCTCTGTGCCATAGAATAATGGTGAAGAACCAAAGGTGCCTCCAAAGACAGGGTATCTATTATTGGCCACAGGAAAAAGAGATGTTAGTGCTGTTCAATCATATCAGTCATGTTAGACTTTCATGACCCCATTTGAGATTTTCTTGGCAAAGATACTAGAGTGGTTTGTCATTTCCTTCTACAACTCATTTTACAGATGAAGAGCCTGAAGCAAACAGGGTTAAGTGATTTTCCCAGGGTCACACAATTAGTAAGTGTCTGAGGTCATATTTGAACTCAGGTCTTCCTGTCTCCAAGCCCAGCATTCTATCCATTGTGCTACCTAGGGGTACTAAGCTACATCTCAATCTGGCAAGAATAACAAAGGAGAATGCTGGCTTCCCAATGCACAAAGTTAAATTACAGGGGTACTAAGCTACATCTCAACCTGGCAAGAATAACAAAGGAGAATGCTGGCTCCCCAATGCACAAAGTTAAATTATGACAGTCTTCCAAGATAGGTCAAACCTGGCAGTGCCCATTTCTGGTGATTTATGCAGGGGCAAATGATAATTCAAGAAACATTCTAGATTATGAAGTCCTAGGCAAGAAGCTAAAGATCTTAGAATCACAGGTAATATTTTTATCCCTGTTTCTGATAAAAGGTAGAGCTTCAGAGGAAAAAAACAGGTATGAAAGCGTATAACTGGTCAAACGGGGGAAAAGACAAAGTCAGAGAATAAGGTTTGGATTTTTAGAATAGGACTTAAAGTACAGAACGAAGTTCTCTTCCTGTACTTCCATAGGTAGAATGCATTCTGATGTGGATTTCAGATTAAAGTACACATCTTGCAAGCTGAGCTACATACTCAAGGTGTGACACAACTACTCAACTAATGTGGCAATTTATCTCAATTTTAGGCAAAGTGTCCCAGAAAATTCTACTTCTTGAATACTAGACTTAAAAATCTATCTATATAAAATGACAGTACCATCTACATGGAGGGTTCTGTGGTGCCCTCTTCTGTTTCATGACATGGAATACAGGGAATATGAGAAACCTCAACATGGAGTCAAGAGCGACGAGTTCAAATCCCTCATCCAACGTCCATGCTTGTGTGGAATACTTACAGCATTCCATAGTACTAACTGGGGTCAAGTTGTTCCCTAGCTCTGAATTTGTTTCCTTATCATTTTTGTGCTACCTACCTCATGAAGCTGCTATGAAGAAATTATTTCAAGAATATTGAAGTACTGTTAGAAATGAGTTATTATTATTCCTTTTCACATGTACTCAAGGAGTCTGAAGCAAGCAGCAGCTCCACACCTCCCTCAGCCTGAGACTCTCCATAAGGTTCTCTCTTCCCAGTTACATCTAGAAAATGAAACTTTGCTCTAATGGCACCTGGTATCTACCTTTGCCATGTCTTCCTACTATCTTGCTTACATAGTTCTTTCACTTGTCCCAGGCTGCAGATTCAGACCCCAAATCAATCATTTAACAGAGTGCTCTGTCACCAAAAATAGACATATTGACCAAGGAAAAACCTTTTGCCAGTTCATGTTTGGTTAAGCTTTAGAAGGAAAAAAGGAATTGATATAATATGACTTCCTTTTTTAGGAAGTTTTCCCATGCCACTAGAATGCTCCCTGACAAGCAGTTACTCAGTTTCTACTCAAAGACCTCCAGTAATGGAGAGCCCTCTGCCCTCTGAAAGTAACAATCCAATATACTTTGGGAAATCAGCAAACTGCTAGAATATTAGTGGGCTCCACTTTTCCAAGTTCTTGGAAGATTCCCTATCATTAGACCAAAACAAAATTATATTCAAACTTTAGGTCACCCAAATCTGTCTGGGCTAAAGCTGTAGAGCAATCACCACAGTATCGGCAGTTCCTCTTTCTTCTGGCCAAAAGAGGTACTAGCCCATACCAGAAACAACAGACACAAGAACAAGTGATCCAGTTCTCCAGAAGTGTGACATATTCCCTGAAAGTGAAATATTATCAAAGCACCTGCTTGAAATCTCACACACACACACACACACACACACACACACACACACACATCCAGACACAGCCGAGTGCACAGCAATTTCATCTAGAAAATACTTGTAGTAAAAACAGACCTACCTCAGGGAATGATTGCCTCCTGTGGTGAACATCTATTTACAGTCAGACACCAAATGCTGTCAATTTTTCTGTCTAAACTTCTCTCGGATCCAACCCTCCCTCTCTGTCATGCTGCCACTACCCTAATCCAGCCCTCATCGTTTCGTGCCTTTATTACTGTAATTGTGATCACAATCAGGAAGACAAGGCAGTTGATCTTTGGGGTAAGACAGCAGCATCTGCTGCCAATAGGCCTGATGCGGACAGCAGCCCTTCACCCACTCTAAAGCCGACTGCAGGCAGGAGATAACAGCAAAGGGAACTCTGACCTATGGGCAAGTGTTTAGTTGCCCATAGTATTAGACATAGAGTCAGAAGCCTTCCCAGGCCAGGTAAAAGTCTGGTTGTGGCAAAGCAGTGAAGGTTTGAGGATGCTAGTTACTTGGCTGACTTAGCCTATATCTATGTTTCTGTTTGGGTGCCCCTATATTGGGGGAGCCCCAGGAAAATCTTGTACATTGGTTATGTTGAAATCTGACTAAGTCTTAGAAACCTTCAAAGGGTTTGAGTGATCAACACTATGTGTCACAAGACCAATGACAGCTGTGTCCTTGGGTGTATCTATATTAGAAGTCATGAATTGTGGATCCCTTGAAGCAATAATATTCTAACTGTTCTACTATCCCTTTCAAACTATTCTGCACACTAATGCCAGATTAAACTTCCCAAAGCACCATTTTCATGGTACCATTCCCCTAGTCAAGAATCTACAATGACTCCCTGTTTAACTACTGGCCTGAGAACAAGGCATTCAAAGCCCGCTATAACCTATCCTGTGTACTTCTGCCTAATACCTAGCAGCCCTCCAATTCAGTTAAGCCAGTCTCCTAGCTAACCCTTATACACACCAAGCTCATCTCTTTTCTGTGCTGTTGTTCATGATCGTCCCTTTGTTTGACATCACCACCCGGCCCCTCTCCTACCCAAATCCTACTCAGTTCAGCTCAAGTCTCCCATGATGATTCCAACCCACATTGATTTCTCCATCCTCTGAACTCACATCGTTATTGTCTTTTGTTATTATCTGTCATACACAACTTGCCCCTTGATTATAAACTGTCATTCACTCATTACTTCATGTGTTTCAACCTGAAGAATATAAACTCCTTGAAAGTAAGGAATATATTTTATATTTTTTTACACCTCACACCTCTACACACAGCAAGTTTCTAATGTTTCTTGGCTGGTTGATTGATTCGTTGATTAACAACAATCAACCTGGATTAAGCAGCTAATTCCATGTAGTGTTATGTTCTTTGTAGTACAAAGAGAATGGCAGAGATACCACACATGCTCTCTTTTAAATGCCTTGAAGACAAACCATAATAAGTTATTCTAAAAGTCCTTTGAGCCACACATTGGTTGAAAATGTCATCAGGGGAAAACCATTGTTGATCTTCATCACACAGAGAATAAATAGTTAGGTTTATAAACCAAACATCTCTAGCTCCCTTTAATAAACTCTTAGAGATTCATCAGGCATGAGTTTGACTAAAACAATTTCTGAACTTATTTAAATGGTCTGCCTGTTCCATAACCTTGAGTGACGTGGCATATGAAGACACAGCACGGCATAGTAGAGAGAATGCAGAATTGGAACTTATGGAAGGCATGAGTTCAAATTCCTCCTCTGACCCTTAATGACTTGTGTGATGTCATCTCTTTGAGCCTCAATTTCCTCATTTGTAAAATGTAGGTATTAATACATGTTCTACGTACCTCACAGGCCTGTGGTGAGGCTTAAATGAGACCGTGTATGTAAGGTTCTATGTAAATATCAGATATAATAGTAATTGTCATTGATAACTAGTTTCATGGGGTAATAAGCACCATATCTTCTCCATATGCCTGAAAACGACCACATTCAAGCTGCCGTGGGCAGTCTCTCATTCTGGGAACCCATGAAGTGAAGCAGTCCTTTATTTACACTCTCCATAGCCTTCCTAGTTTTTATAAACAACTTAGAACTACACTAAGACTTTTGGGACACCTGATATTTAAACCACAATCTCTTCCAATCAGCCTTAATTTTTTTTAGTCTATTCTAAAAGACTCGCATCATTCTTTTCTATAGTCATTTCAGGCATTCTTTTCTGAACTTTCTCAGTTATGTTCTGTATGTGCTGTGGTGTTATAGTCAAAGTTATTAAACTGGCAGATCAGGAGAATGTCACGGAGCATTAATTCTTAACCTTTTCGTGACCCTGGATTCCTTGGGTGTTTTGGTGAGGCCTAAGGACACCTTCTCACATAAGAGGTTTTTAAATGCATAAAATAAAACACAAAGGAAACTGATTACATTGAAACATAGTTATCAAAATATCTTTAAAAGAAAAAAACAAGTTCACAGATGCCTGGTTAAGAACCCCTACATACATATAACTTACTTAGATTTTAGCGAAGGAACTGACAGATTTGCTGAACTTAAGAGTAGCCCACAGGCTATAGAAATGCAATGGTTTTATAGTAGTTTTTCTATTAATGAACCAAAACCAGAAAGCCACATGTGCTACAGAAAGTTAGGGGAAGCTAAAAGAGTTCCCTCTTTTGAAAAGAGACAAACTAAAAAAGATAGTGAAGTCACAGAAGACAGAGCTGGAAGGGATCTTAGAGTTCCCCTAGGTCAACTTCTTCTTTTAAAGATAAAGAAACTGAAACTCAGAAAGAGGGACTGACTTGCCCAAAGTCCCACTAGAAGTAAATTGGAAAAGCATCTCTCAGGTAGCCAATGGCTGCCAGCAGGAACTTACTATGCTTCAAACAAGTATTTATTAAGCCATCAGCCTCCACCCTCAAAAACTACAGTTCTGATGGATAATATGACACATGCATAAACAAATACACACACATATATATGCATATATATATATACATATATGTAATATATAGTACATGGGGGACAGTAAGGATGGTGGTACCCTCAAAAGAGATTAGGAAGTTTGAATGGGTTTAGGACTGGGACCTGGATACAGGAAGATAATGGTTTCCGATATTGTTCAGAGTGTACAACAGGTAAAGAACTATGCAGGAGAAAAATTAGGACTGACTCTGAAGAAATTGGATCCATCTGCATAGAGATACTAATAATATCCATGGGAGCTGATAAAGAGAAAAAGTATAGATGAGAGAAGAGTTCATGGTCCAGGACAGTGCCTTTGGGATACACCCACAACCAGGGAGCATGAAACAGACAACAGTCCAGCAAAAGCAAATAAGGAGTGGACAAATAGGCAAGAGAAAAAGCAAGAAAGAGAAGAATAGAAAAGCCCTGTAAAAATGAAGCATCCACAAAGAGAAAACTGCCAACAGTGTCAAATACTACAAAGAAATGAATCATTAATATTGAGAAAAAGCCATAAGACGCGGCAACTAAGAGATCATTGATAACTTTGGAGAGAACAGAGTCTATCCACAAGACCAATCAACTCCTACATATATGATTTTCCCCTCTTCTTAACCAATCCAATTCCAAACCACCCTTCAAGTTCTACCACCCCCATGAAATCAGTCTACAAGGGACACTGACAAAATGAAGCAAGTTTAAAGAAGAGCAACCTGAATAGGAAGCAAGTCTCAACACCATGTGATGTGAAGAATGGTTGAAGGAAGTGGATATATTTAGCCCAGGGAAGAGATTTAGATTGATAATCCAGTCTATTGTGGATGCTTTTTGAGGACTTAGAGATTTTCATAGAAGAGTCAAACTGTCCAACAATGCTAAAGCAACAGGCTTCATTCATAAAGGGAAAATCATTTAACCTGAGATACCCATGAAAATGGAAATGACAATCCACTGATGCCTTAGAAGTTTTCAAACGGGGTCGAACGACCCTTTCACAGGAGTGACAGGGGTCACCTAAGACCATTGGAAAACACATATTTCTGGTGGTCTTAGGAACTTCCTCTATCCATCTCCAGGCAGGTCCAGCCACATGCAGACACACCCACATAAGACTATTAAAGGGTCGAGGCATTAGGAAGGTTGAGAACCACTGCCTTAGAAGATTTGACAATCAGATTGAATCAGAGTCATCTAGGTCTGGACTGGTATGAACTTTAGACCAGGACAGGAGGAAGAAGAGTATCAACTACTCTATAAGAGTCCCACTCTTGACCCAACAACCAGGGTATGTCAGGCTCTTGACACCCTTTCTATTTTGAGGTAGTAACATCTGAGATGTAGCACACAACAAGGCTTCTTGGGTTGTGAAAGGACAGGTATTTCATAGGGAAGGTTTCACTCAGGCAGGTTTGATGACACCATCTGGAAGGGAGCAATTAATAAGGTTGCATTGGAACAGAAAAGCTTCTATCCAGATATGGGGGTCCCAGAAAAGAGTCAGAGTTTTTAGGAAGTATCAGTGTATATGTCTATAGCAAGACAATTCCACAAAAGGACAGATCCACGAAAACAGAGGTTTGTTTGTTTGGGGTTGGGGGTTTTTTGTTTGTTTTTGGAAGGGGGGAGTAGAGCACTGCTACAATAAGTCGTTGAATATTTGAAAGGTAGTCACATAGAAGAGGGAATAGATTTGGTCTGTGACAAAATCTGATAGTACATTTTGATATGCCATAGGGGAAAATCACTGAGAATTGAGAACCAAGGAATGAACATAAGAATTTTTAAAACTTGACACTAGAGACTTATAGACCAGAAGACATTTCAGTTAACTGGAAATTTCATTTATGTAGAACACCTTGAAACACCCTGAGAGATGCTAGATAAATGAGGTGTTACTATTTAAGCATAGTCCAGGAGATGAGAAGATGAGACATAAACACATGAAAATTTAAATAATAATACAAGATAAAAAAACAAAATAATAAGAGTTGTCAAAAGACAACAGATGATTATTGCCTTAATGGTACTGGAAATACGTCTGTAGGCATTTGGAGAAAGAAGAGATCAACACGGGTTTAGACTGAGTAATAATCACTGAAAACTTCATTGAGAATGTAGGATTTTACCTGTATCTTTGGATGGATAGGATTTGGATTGGTCTAAAGGAAGAATGGAGGAAGGCACTCAACTCTAGGGGGTGGGAAGGAAACATGTGACCCAAGGTTCACATCACAATGCCAAACCTGTATTGCAGAATAAAGTGTCTTTAAGATGATCCTCTGGATCTCTAACAGACTGTAGAATGTTCAGAGGAGAGGAAGTAAATGACCTGCTTGACTGGTTCAGGAAATAGTGAGAAATAAAATTTTAAAGGAAAGTTGAAAGTGGTTAAGGGACTTGAATGCCAAGAACATGAGTTTGGGTTCCATTGTGGGGGAGGATATAAAGTCATGGGAGATTTTTGAGGAATGAATTAATCTGGCAGCAGTGGGCAAAGTGGATCAGAGGTGGATGAGGAGGAAAAGAGGAGACTGTAGGCAGGAATAGCCAATGGGAGGCCATTTTAATAGTCTAAGAATGATGTGGTAAGGGTTTGAATTAGAATAATAGCAACTGAAATGAAAGGAAGAAATAGATAAGAGACATAGTTCAAAGAAAGAATGTTTCTCAGTATCTTTTGTTTAAAAAAAAAAGTAGTTCCATACCTAAAAATAGATGTGTTATTCGTCATGAAGTTGATACGAATGAGAACAAACAAGGTAAATTTGCTGACAGCTCTACTCTCAACTTCGTATCTTTAACTGAACCAAGTACAAATATTAATTCTAAACACAGAAACCTGCTCAAATTTCACAAAAAGTCAAGAAATTTAGGAATTTAAGGTGACCTGACAAAGTCTGATCTTTTAAATATGCTTACCCTAAACTTATATTACAGGATGAAAGCATTGAGGACTGCTAGCCATGAAGTCACAAAAATCTGTATTGAAGTCCAGCTTCTGTCCTACTAGCCATGTGATCATGGACTAGTCACTTAATCTCTGAGTGCCCCCAGGCAAATCTCATGACGGGTTATAAAGGAGTTGCCCAACCAAACTTCCCACCTAATCAATACTGGTAGAGAGCTTCTACATCAGGAGTTCTCTACAATGATTAAGTGAAATTGAACCCCCCTCCAAAAAAAACCATATATACACACACACACACACACACACACACACACACACACACACACACACACACATACTGTGGGGATAATATTTAAGTTAATTATGCCAACTTTTTTTTTCATTTTCAGATCTCCATAGTTAGTAGAGCTGACTGAATTAAAGTATCAGATTTGGGCTCTACTTTTCTATCACAATGCCAAAACTGTATGGCAGAATAAAATGTCTTTAAAATAATACACTGTGTTTTCAATAGACTGTAGAATGTTCTTCAGCAAAGCAGAGAAGACTCTAGTATTTTGGTTTTGTTTTAATGAATAGCAGAGTAAACACTATAGAAAAAGTCTATAGAAGTGACAGGAGAACAAGTTATAACTACTCCCAGACAGGTCTATTGAAAATGCTCCTCCTTTCTCTGTGATTTTTTTTTATTTCTTTATTTTATTCTAGCCAGGCATACTTTACTCCCTTAAGCAAGAATGATTCCATTTTTTTCATCTGCCCTTGCCCTCCTCCTAGCATACACACCCTTTTGGAATGCAGCAGCAAGTTAACCATTTGTGCAGAAATAAAATGGTCACTACAAAAGGGGTCAAATTCACCAGGTCATTCATTCTGGGTCACCTCCTTCCTCCATGATCGATAGGCAATGAATTGGACATCACTCCATGTACATTTTAACAGAGCTTTTCATTTTAATTCTCCTGAATCCTACTCAATCACCACTTTAATGAATATTGCCTTCATCGCAATTAATCTCATGCCCATCTTTCTAAGCTCATTTGGCTACCTCTGTGCCCCATTTTGTGCACAGACATCCAAGGGATGAAAGATTTACCAATCTTGTGTCACATCAGAGCTAACCAAAATGAATGACATCTGAGAAAAGGAAAATGTGCAGAAGGATGAAAGATTCAGAACGTGCTAATTGAGGGGGCTGAGCAGAAAGCAGTATGCTTGGCACATTTGCCCTATTCTGTGTACTTGAGAGAAGGCATACTCCTGAAATCACTCTACAACCTTGCAGGTAGTTACTTGCCTCCCTATTTGCTGAGAGCCAGGAAAAAATCTAAGATTCAGGACCAGCCAAAAGAAATGACTTTATTTATTTCACTTCCTGTGTGATACAGAAAGTAAGTTGAAAGAGAAGTTAAATACCCCTATGTCAAATGGCAAAGCAGGTAAAGGTGGTCTTTGGTGACCCTCTGATGTTACTCTTAGAGTCATTCTCTCCTTTCTGGGGGTTCAGTGACTCTTCAGATTATCATATATATCCATATATATATATAGTTTACATATTGAATCCTACCTCCTCTTTCAACAAATAGAATTTAAGGTCCTTGAGGGTAGGGACTGTTTTGTTAATATCTTTGTATTCCTAGGACCCTAGCACAGTGCCTGACACAGACAGAATAGGCACAGTTGGATTGGATTCGATTGGATGCCCCCTCCTCTTCATCAAAACATAATTGCCCTTTACCTTGTGACTTTGGGATCCTGTCTTCTGGAAGAAAACTGATCAATTAATCTGGTACTAATGAATCAATGCTAATGGAAGCATATATTACTTCTCTCAGGTACAATGGTTTCATTTTAAATAGCACTTTTTCCATTAACTCCAAGGGGTGTCTAATGGTGAGAGTGGCAGTACTTGGATGGAGTGCTCTGCATATGGTAAGCACTCAGTAAACGTCATTAACTGACCAAAGGTGTTCAATAAGGGGAGAGGAAGGGAAGAGAACGAGCTATTATATAGCATACACCAGACATTATAAGCATTCTTTACAAATATCTCATCTGTTCCTTACAACAATCCTGGGAAGTGGGTGCTATTACTATCTCCATTTTGCAGTTTAGGAAACAGAGGAAGGCAAAGGTTAAGTGACTTGCCCAGGATCATACAGCTAGTATGTTTCTGAGGCCTGATTTGAACTCAGGCCTTCCTAACTCCATACCCAGAGCTCTCTGTTTTGAGGTACCACCTAATAGCCTCATTAAACACAGCTGACAGAAAAAGATAGTATATTTCAGGAACAAACAACCACAAGTTTTGAAAATCAGTTTACTTTGCATAGTGGGGCAACCCTTTTGAAACAAAACCTATCTTTTCATAAATCAAAGATAATATGAGCTAATAACAGTCTAAAGAGGGGGGGCAGGGTTGTTGGTATAAGGGCAGAGCATCCTAGGGCTCTATGGCCTGGGCTGGTTTGGGTATGAACTCAAGGCATGAGCTCCTATCATACAACGCTGGGCAATGTAAATGCACCATACAAGAAAAGTGCCACTACTGCTGCAGGTTCCCTTCAAGTCTGTTCTTCCCAGAACCCTTTCTCTCACAATGTTTCATTCATACTCACAAGCTGCCAATGAGGAACATCAGAGAGTCATTCATGAGACCATAGGCCCTCCTTCTGGAGGACTAGCACAAGGCAAATGGAGTTTCGTGGGTCACTGTTGCCAAAGATGTCATTAACTGGCAGCCAGCCCTTTCTTAACAAGCCTCTCTACACAGAGTGAGGCTGGGATGAAGAGATTATGTGGGGCTGGAATTAAAAAAATTCAGAACTGGTTGAATGGCTAGAACCAGACTAGTAGTTTGATACCAACATGGAAAGGCCTCAGAGGGAGCACCCTCTCCCCTCCTGACTTCAGGGAATCCCTGCTTGGTTCTATGTTCATCAATGACATGGATAAAGGCATAGATTGGACACTTACCTAATGCAAAGATGACACAAAACTGGGAGGGGAAATAAAAACATCCTTTGATTACAGATTCAAGATTCAAAAATATTTGAACAAGCCAAAACATGGAGCCATACCAAAAAAAGAAATTCAATAGGAATAGATATAAATGAGTTCCAAAAAATCCAATTTATCAATATATCATGGGGCAAGTATATTTGACGGTTTCTGCTGTTCAGTCATTTTCAGTCACGTCCAACTCTTCATGATGCTATTTTTGGTTTTCTTGGCAGAGATACTGGAGTGGTTTTCTATTTCCTTCTCCAGCTTGTTTTATAGATGAGGAAACTGAGGCAAAAGGGGTTAAGTGTCACACAGCTATAAGTATCTGAGGCCAGATTCCAGCTCAGGAAAATGTCTCCCTGACTCCAGGCCCTGCACACTATCCACTGAACCACCCTGCTGCCCATATTAGACAGTAGTTCATCAAAAAAAGATGTTGGTATTTTATTAGAACACAAGCTTCAGATGAGTCTGCACCAGAGCCTAGCAAACAAGAAAGCCAACATGAGCTACATAAGATATGTCACTTCCCAAGGAGGTTGTTCACTGATGAGCACTCTTATCAGTTTGGGATGCCACATTTTAGGAAGAGCATGGTTAACTTGGAAAATGGCCAGAGAAGAGAAGCCAGCACAGTGCAGGACTCTGAAACCATGCCATGTGAGATTTGGTGGAAGGATCTGGAAATGCTGAGCCTAGAGAAGAGCTGGGGAAGGGTGAGGAATGCACATGATGAAAGCTATGTCATGTGGGAAAGAGATTAGGCTACTTCTCCTTGGTCCCAAAGGGTAGAGCTAGGACCAAGATGTAGAAGCTCCAAAGATGTGAATTTGGGTTTGGTTAACAGAGCTTCTGCCCAAAGCTGAAACGGCACGGCCCCTCACCTCTCACCTCCCAAAGGAGGGCTCCAAGGAAAGACTACTGATAAGGACTTATCAGATAAGCTGTCAAAGGATTCTTCTCAGGTCTAAGTTAAACTAGACGGCCACCAAGTCCCTTCCAATTCTGACATTCTGTGATCTTGTGATTGTTTACCTCTAGGCCTATAATTAAAGAATACCTCTGCTACTTGGCAGGACTTGCTGGAGCTTGCATGTCACTGGCTTAGCCTCCAAGCAATATGGGCCACCTTTCACAATCAGAGAGAGTCTTTCTAAAAGTCCTATATAAATATGTCCTACTGCTCATTAGAATCTAATTCCCCATTAGAATGTAAGTTCCTTTTGAGTAAAGATTGTTTTTTTGTATTCATATCCCTACAGACTTCATCTCTAGCATAGAACCTGGCACATAGTAGGTGCTTAATTTAGATAGATGATATTGAGAGAGAGAGAGAGAGAGAGAAGCTATCTTTGTAATTACAAGAGAGAGGGAGATGCAGAAGCAAATTTTGATCACATTAAGGAAAAAAACATGCTAATTTGGGAGACAATAGGAAAGACAAAGAAGAAGGGGTAAAAAGAGAGGAAAACAAAAAATTTCTGAGGAAACCTATATATGTACTATACTGACAAACATAGTAAGTAGGACTGCCCCCTGTTCCTTCTTACACCTCACATGCTTATTCTACTTCTACGTGGTGTTCGGTGTACAAAGACACGTATGTAATCAATGTATAAACATATATTGTGTGTGTGTGTGTGTGTGTGTGTGTGTATGACCTGGACTTTTTCCTTGGTGCTTTTTAACTTTAAAAATGTTTTAATAGTCTGTTCCTCTGTGACAAAAGCACATGTTGCTATGGATGCTGATGATTATAGGTCTGTGGAGTTTACCACAGCCTCAGTCACCAGGGCTCCCACCCAGAGTGTCATCCTCAGGAACCATCTGGTGTTCCTTCTGCATAATTACCAAAATATTGACTTGGCACACAACACTTTAGAAAGATTTGAGCCAGGTTTTAAAAAAAAGAAAAAGGGTTCCAGCCCAGATGAAACAGAATTGTCATTCATCAAAACTTTGCTTAAAAGAGATTTTTCATAATGGAGGCCTGTCGGCTACAGTGCCTGAGCTCCTCACATAACTCTAGAGAAGTGAGCGCACTGTGAGCCAAGCAGATGTTCCCTTCACCTCAACTGACTGGACGGTTGTTCCCAGCCTGGTTCTTGACTCCTGTCTGCCCTGGTGAATCAGAGCAAGGTGACTAATGACAAGAACTACCACAAGTAGCTGACATGTGAAGCTCCCCTAGCCTTGTGGTGTTTGCTCAGAAAGCAGGCTGTTAAGCTCCCTCAATTTAAAAGCACTAGAGTTGGCCTTAATGCAAAGTAACATTCAGGGTGAGCCCTCTGCATCATAATTTCTCCCTAATTGTTTTTCCTAAAGCAGATGGGTAAGCCATCTGACACATGGCGAATACAAGGGAGGAGCCTAGGCTTGGGCTATCCCTGTGGAGAACACTTCTGAGGGCACTTGGGGCAGTAGAGTCATTGGAGTGTATTCATGAGGAAGGAAAGGACCAGGGCAGAATATGGCACAGCAGAGGACAGAGCTGGGAAATACTCATAATGTAAGAAACCAAAAAAAGGAACCTTTATTCTTCTCTCCCCCAAACTTCTACAAGTGAGCACATGCTTGACTAAGGTCCTAAGCAACTCTTGACCATCCATATCAATCCAAACTGTCTCCTTTGAAAATCAAGATTTAACAGTATAAAGAAATGAACAAATATAAGTTAGCAGTGGCAACTGGCAAAGTCGAATAGAAATTCTTAACCTTCAGCAACCAGGTATACCTCAAACTATTGTAGCAAGCCCTTTTTACCACAAAGGATAACAAAGTGATTCCAGTCTACCCAGAAATGTCACATTACCAGAGCCCTAGATGCTGCCATTTTGTTATCTTATTTCCCCCTATGAATGTCAAATACCTGGTCATTAGATCTGGTTCTACATCTAGGTTATAGCACCTGGATATGTTTATGTGGTGACACCAAAAGTCCTCTTACTCCACCTCCCCTACAGTTTGAAGTTTCTACCATTAGAGTAGATGTGGATACGACACTGTTTCCAGGAAGCCCTATTAAAATGCAAGTCTGCTCCGTAAAGGTTATAATACACAAATCCACTAATTCCCCTTATGACAAGGTCATGGATTAGCTTACTTGATTATCTGTCAATGGAATATGGGGAGGTACATAACACCTCATATTCATGTAGCACTTTCACTTTTACAAAGTACTTTCTATATAACAATTATTACTTTTTATCTTAACAGATAAAAAACTGAAGCTGTTATAGGTCAAGTAATTAGTCAATAGTCACACAGAACAGCAAGTGGTAGATCAATGATTAGAACACAAGTCTCCCCACTCCAAAGCAAACACTCTTTCCTCTACAACATACTTCCTTCCTGATGGGAGGAGCAAGGAAAGCGAAGGTCAAGAGTATACAACACTTCCTTGGCGGGGGGCAGGCCCAGCTGGGGTACCACAATGAGAAGTCAGGCAATGGCATTAGGCCACTGGGTACTTGGAGTAGGGAAGATCTAACATGAGAGACCTTAAAGAGTAAACAAAAGTACTACAAAAACAAATTCCATCTCCTTCACACCTTTACCTGGGAAGACATTTTAGTGATGAACACATTCAGAGATTACCTTTAATAGGGAACATCAATGGGGGTGGCTAGGTGGTACAGTGAGTAAAGCACCAGCCCTGGAGTCAGGAGGACCTGAGTTCAAATCCAGCCTCAAACACTTGACACACTAACTAGCAGCGTGACTTTGGGCAAGTCACTTAACCCCCAATTGTCCTCCAAAAAGCAAAAAAAAAAAATAGGGAACATCAAGAATACAACAAGGATAGGGAATAAAAATTATTAAAACCAATGACAAAATATTTAACTATACACCTCTTACTGGAGAGGTAATGGGTACAAGATGCAGAATAAGATATATTTTTGATATATCTTATCAATATATCTTAACAATCAACATTGAAATTTGTTGTTCATTTCTAGGCATATTTGTTACAAGGTTGTTGTTGGGGTTTTTTTTGCAATTTGAGAAGGAAGAGGGAGAGGGAAGGAGGGAGGAAAGGAAGGAAGGAAGGAAGGAAGGAAGGAAGGAAGGAAGGAAGGAAGGAAGGAAGGAAGGAAAG
>CM053601.1:150153409-150256904 GCA_028646575.1 Pseudocheirus occidentalis | reverse complement strand
AAAGAAAGAAAGGAAGGAAGGAAGGAAGGAAGGAAGGAAGGAAGAAAGAAAGAAAGAAAGAAAGAAAGAAAGAAAGAAAGAAAGAAAGAAAGAAAGAAAGAAAGAAAGAAAGAAAGAAAGAAAGAAAGAAAGAAAAAACAGAGCGGAGAAGGAAAGAAGGAAAGGAGAGTCATTGAAGTATTTTTAAATGCCTAAAAGAAAATAAAAATAAGGCCATAAAGAATCACAGACAAGTAAGACAATCGTGTAAGTTACGTGTTTAATTTATTATATTCCTTTTTAAAAAGCAAACTATATATACAATATAGACCCACCGTTTCATATACAATCCTTTTTTCTGTTCCACCAGGTATCTGAAAATGTTTGTTTTATTTGGTGCTTGGTAAATTCAGGATTAAAAAGAGATGAAAGAAAAATGTTTAAAGAAAAGAAGAGACAAAAAAAGAAATGTTACAAAGAAGCAACTATGTTCCTAGCAGAAGTGGAACAAGGCTTCAACTATGACTCCTCACAGATGTCTGAAGGGCTTCCAAAATGAGTAGGTTTGGGTCCTACTGGAGGAACCACTGTGAACCAAGTCTGGCTTCAGAACCAAATCTCAAAACCATGTAATATTTGCACAAAAAATCACTTTAAATATCATCTAGTCCACTTACCTAGACTTAGGGTCATATTACCTGGATATGAATCCAAGCTCTGACACTTACTACCTTATGTGACTTTGAAGAAATCACTTGACTCTCTGGGCTTCAGTTTACTCACCTATAAAATTTAAGGGGTAGGACCAGATAATCTTTATGGGCCCTTCCAGCTTGACATCTATGACCCTATGACCACCTCCATTTTATAAACAAAGAAGGTCCCAAAATCCAAAGTATTAAACTAAAACCAGTAAATAATCCACATCCTAATTAATCCAATCCAAAAGGCACTTAGTAAGTGCCTAAACAGTGGAGATACAAAGAAAAAAAATAAAATAGCCTTCAAATAGCTGAAGGAGTAAAAGATATTGAATTGGAGAGGCACCATGTCTGGCACATAGCAGGTATTTAATAAATGTTTACTGACTGACTATGACAACTAGAGTTCTTAACATCTTTGATGTCATGGACCCCTTAGTATGTCTGATGAAGCCAATGGACTCCTTCTCAGAATTATATTTTAAAATGCATAAAATAAAATGCATGGGATTTACAAATGAAACTAGTCATATGGAATTACAATTATAAAATATCTTTTAAATAAGTTCATATTCTTGACACTTACTACCTATGTGATCTTGGACAAGTCACTTAACCCCAACTGCCTTGCTTTCCCCCCTAAAAAGCAAGTCCATGTTCTCTAGCTTATGAACCCCTGGATTAGAGGGCTCAGGAGATGGCCCATTAGTTGAACCTCAGATCAAGCTAAGAATTTTGAGGGGCCCAAGTTGGACCTTCCCCTTCTACTGCCACCTTAACTCTAGTGGAAAAACCTGGAACAAGGAGCAGTGGAAAACATCAAAGTCACAACTCTAATACCTATAAACATATGGCCCTGACACCAGGCAAAGAATCTTTGAAAACTCAAGTAATGAGTAAGCAATCCATGGGAAGAAACAAAGGAGTAGGAAGAGATGAGACAGACATGATGGAAAACACTTTTGTCAGAGGTTACCTTGGGCTAGGAAAAAATAAATCAGAAACACTCCATGTACTCCAATGGGCTGAAAAATCTCACTGAAAACACCATGGAACAAGGTTAGCAAGTGGCAATAGCAAAGAGAAACAAGCATTCTAACAGCCTAATACCCAGAAGTGTCCTTACATGTTTAATTTTTTTTAAGGGTCAGAGGACCTGAATTCAAATCTCACCTCTGCTACTTACTATCTATGTGACCTTGGGGATGTCATTTCACTTTTCTGGGCCTCAGTTTGGTTAGATCACCTCTAAGGGGCCACACTGCTCTAAAGCTCTGATCTAATAGTCTAATTCTCAAAAGATAACATGGGCAATGAATACAGCTGATGGTTGGTGGCTAATGGCCCAGATAGCAGGTTAAAAAGGAGTCAAAGTTTCAAGATTTTTAAAAATCTCCTCCTACTCACAAATAAGAAAAATGACAATTGGGGAAGGATCCTGCCATCACAGAAAACTAATTACAACAAGAAAACAAGTCATTCCCCAACTGATAAATAGCCAAAGGATATGAATAGGTAGTTCCCAGAGGAAGAAATCCAAGCTATCAATAAGCCATATAAAAATGTTCTAAATCACTAATAATTAGAGAAATGCAAACTCAAACAACTCTGAGACAACCACTCCATACCTATCAGATTGGATAACATGACAAAAAAAAGAGGAAATTATTAATACTGGAGGAGCTGTAGAAAAATATTTTGGTAGAAAGACCATTCTGGAAAGCAATTTGGAACTATGCCCCCCAAACCATTAAACTATGCATACCCTTTGACCCAGACATTCCTCTGTTAGGTCTATACCCCCAAAGGGATTAAAGTAAGAGAGAAAGGACTCATACACAAATATTTATAGCAGCTCTTTTCATGGTGACAAAGAGTGGGAAACTGAGGGGATGCCCATCAAGTAGGGAATGACTGAACAAGTTATGGTGTATGAATGTGATGGAATACTATTGTACTGCAAGAAATGATGACAAGGATGGTTTCAGGGGAAAAAAAACCTGGGAAGACTTGTATGAACTGATACAAAGTGAAGTAAGCAGAACCAATACAATAACAACAATAGTATAAAGATAATTTTGAAAGACTTCAGAACTCTGATCAATTAATTCAATGACCAAACACAGTTTCAAAGGACTTGTGATAAAGAATGTTACCTATCTATAGATAGAAAGCTCAGAATGCAGACTAAAGTATATTTTCTTCTCTTTTTTTCTTTTTCTTTATTTCTTTACATGGCTAATGTAGGAATTTATTTCACATGATTACACATATTTATAGTGGATTTGGTTTTTCTTGCTTTCCCACTGTGTTGGGGAAAGGAGAAGAGAGAAGTCAGGACTGAAAATAAAATAAAATTGAATCTTAAAAAAAGAAAGGGGGTGGCTAGGTGGTGTAGTGAATAGAGCACCAGCCCTGCAGTCAGGAGGACCTGAGTTCAAATCCAGTCTCAGAAACTTAACACATTTACTAGTCGTGTGACTTTGGGCAAGTCACTTAACTCCAATTGCCCTCCAAAAAGCAAAGAAAAAGAGAAAGAAAGCTCATCACAAAGCAGAAGTTACAAATATACCTATATCTTCAAAACAGGAAGGAAAGTAAAGTAGAAGAAGGAGGAGTGCTGGGAAGGAGAAAAGTACTGGGAGAGAGTAGAGAAAGAGTGGTAGGGCAACTCCATACTACAGAATTCCTAACCAGAATGAAAATAGGAATGAAAACACAGTATTCACTGAAGAGTTGAAATGTCCTGGGTGCTACAAAGGGTCAATACACAAGTTCAGATTCAAGTTTGAGGCTTTCCCATTCAAAGACATACATTGGCTGAGCCCCTACTTACTATATATATGACAAGCATAGTTCTGTCATGATACCCATCACAAAACCAAGATTCTCTCTTAATAGAGAAGTGGGAGCAAAAAATATCCATAATAAACATCTGCTAACAAATTACACCCCTCCCCGCCCCGTGACAAGCCGGGGTGATTTTGTATTTTAAGCTATTTAAGTGACTCAGAGGCAGCCTGAAAGGAACACAGGATATTTATGCAAAGGGTCATGGGATTTAGAGGGGGAGGGGACCTTTTAGATCATCTAGTCCAACCCTCATATTTTACAGACAAGAAGCCCCAAAGATGGGAAATGACTTGCCAAGATCACCCAGGTAGCAGGTGGCAGTTACAGAGCTAGTTCTGAACCCAGCTTCTCTGGATCCAAACCATTATAGGATTGCTACTCTGTCACCCCATCACACTGAGGCTGTGTCAGACAAGGAAGAAGAGGTGAGTACCTTTAAGTGAAACACCCTCAGGAAGGATTTTCATACTCTCCCAAAAAGCTTTTGATGTGATACAGAGGAAGGAACATTGTCTGGGAGGAAAGGCCTCTCAGCCTCTGGGTCAACCAGGATCGTGGGATCACAGAACTTGAGCTAGGAGACACTTGAATGGCCCTCTAGTCCAACCCCCTCATTTTTCAAAAGAGGAAACTGAGGTTAAGTTTCTTGTCCAAGATCAAAAGGTATTATCAGAGCCAGGAACTAAGCCCAAGCCTCCTAACCTCAAGGAAGGCACTATTTATACCGTATCCCTCTACCTTTCAGCTGTGTGATCTTAGGCAAATAACATCTCTGTTCTTTCTCAGTTTTCTTGCTCATCCACTAGGCTTGATAATAATAACTGCTTTCTCTATGTCCTGGGAGTATCATAGGGAGAAAATGACATAGTACATGTGAGAGTGCCATGCCATGGTAAGGTGCTGTCATTCAGAATACAGCTGACCTCCTGTAAGGTTGTAGAATCCAAGAAGGGTGAAGCACAAGGAACAAGTGGGGGCAGAACAGAGCATTGGACTTGAAGCTAGATCTGGGTTCAAATCCTACCTCAGACACTTAAGAGCTGCGCAACCCTGGACAGGTCATTTAACTTCTCTGGAATTCAGTTTTCTCATATGTAAAAGTTAGGATAATAATAGTAACTATGTCACTGAGGATCAAATGAGGTAACGTGAACAATGTTTCCAAACCTTTAAAGCCCCATCTAAATGCTAGATATGATTATTGCGTTGCTTCTGTCCTCCTTACAGATTACACCAACAACATGGTAAATGATACCCGATGCTGCCATTATAGGAAAGAAAGGACACATGAGGAAATCAATCTCACTCCCAAAGATGGCTCCATGCAAATAAAAGATACCCAGGAAAATCCACAAGGCCTTCCTAAACACCGCCCTGAAACATGCAGTATAAGCATGACTAGGGGAAAATGCTCAGAGGAAGGAGTTTATCAACCCCTGGTCATTTAGGGGACAAGTGGCAGATCCAGGCCTCAGCCCCAGATTCTCAAGTCTCCATGCCCAGGGATCTTCCACGAGCCATCTGGAAGCCTATGAAGCCTCAATTCAGTCCAAGAAGGCTTCATCTCCCTGCCTTTCCTGGATGACCCTCACCTGATCCATTTACCACTAATGGTTTTCCAAGAACACAAACAGGACTGTTCAAACAGGTCGTCCTTGTTTCCCTGGACTTACTAAAGTACAACACTGTTACTTCCCATCCCTCAATTTTCAAAACCAAACTATGTGGATGTCTTTCCAAAATTCTCCCTATAACATACTTCATGAACAAATGCTAACATCCTTCAAGATGAGACAAAAAAAAACAAATTCATCATGGTTCCAACCCACCTATTTGCAAATGCTTGTTTGTTACAAATTTAACAGTCAACACACACAAACATTTCAATGTATGAAGAACAAGAAGAACTGTATGAGAACCTGTGGATTAAAGTAAACTTTGTTTCCTGCAGAATATATCTCTGTTTAACTTAACAAAGGTAGTAACAAAATGGTTCTATTTGTTTCTGTTCCCTTCACTTCCTTTCTTTTCTTCAAAAGGTGCATGTTTCTGCTGATTGTATATCTCTCACTACCCTTTAACCTCCCAGCCATCCCTTCAGAGAGAAGCGCTTGCTGATAATATGGTTAGTCAAAAAAAGCCACAGCACACATTGAACGGATCTGAGAACAGACGTCTCATCCTATCCTGTCACTGCCATCCTCCTTGGTCTGATGCTGACTGTATATCGTTCCCCTTCAAACATGCCATGGTCCAGCCATACCAGCTTATTTGTTTTTCCCAGACACAATGCTTCATCTCTCATTTCTATGTCTTTGTGCAGGTTGTCCTCCATCCTCACCTCCATCTCTAAATCTCCCCAGTTGCTAAATTCTTCCACTGTCAAAACGTATGTTGTGTGATATGCATATTCACATGTGTACATGTATTTTTAATTGACTATGAAGGTATTGCTTCTCTCCCCCATTCCCAATAGAATATAAACCCTTTGACAGCAAAGACTGTTTTGTTGTTGTCCTAGCACAGTGCCTGCAACATAATGGATACCTGGGGGGCAGCTAGGTGGTGCAGTGAATAGTGCACCAGCCCTGGAGTCAGGAGGACCTGAGTCCAAATCCAGCCTCAGACACTTAACACAAAAACTAGCTGTGTGACCTTGGGCAAGTCACTTAACCCCAACTGCCATCCAAAAAGCAAAAACAAAAACATAATGGGTACCTAGTAAATGCTTATTAAATAAGTTAATGAATGAACAATCCAAGATTTATTTTCTCCCCTTCCTATTCATCACACTTAGATAACCATTGTCCCTTTTAAAGATGGCAGACCACTTCCATGTATGTTCCATTGCTCTGCATCTTCCCCATCATTTCTGGTCCTATTCAGGTACCTTTTTTCTATGAAATCTTCACTGATCTTCCCCAGACATAAAAACCTCCTCGGGTTTTTCAGTGCATTTTGTATAGCCCTCTCTTGGGCACTTACCACATTCTAATGTTATATTGCTATTCCATTCATATGTGTGCTTGTTTTATCTCACCTACAAGAAAGCTGACTCAGGAAAGGCAGAGGCATGTCATTCATTTCTATAGTCTCTATAGTGCCTAGCACAAGGTCTCACATAAAGTATGCACACAAAAATTATTTGCATTGAATTGAACACAAAAAACTGAAAGACAAAGATACTAGAGGAACAAGAAGAGAGGAACTAAGGCACCAAAGACTTTAAATGAGACAATAGGAGTTATCTAGGCTGCACTGCTATCAAGGTTTCTCCCAGCATCTCTCTGAGTCATTCTACCACCATATACATTCAATTCCCATATTTGCAAGACTGTTCAGAGAATACAATCTCCATGCCAAACAAGCCAGAACTCTATGGTAAGAGCTTTAATGCTCCAGTGAGACACATGCCAGTTCAAGAAAGAAACTTCAGTAGCCAGAGAAATCTTTCTTTCAGAAGCCAAGAAGCCATCACATACATGCCCAAGGCAATGGTCCTGTCTGGCATCTTGGGTAATCTTCAGAAGCCCATAAAAAGTCCTAGAGGACTATCAAGGTGGAACAAAAACCATTGTCAGCACATTAGTGAAACAGAAAGGTCACTGGCCCAGGCACTGTTTAATGGAACCTGGGCTCTGTTTGTGTCATAAAAGCTACACAGTCAAGATGGAGAAGTGACACCAATGCCTACTGAAGAGTTCAATCAACCCACTTTGAACAGCGTATTCCCTAACTTCTTCAGAGTACATCAGCAGAATACACCTGAGCTCTGTCTTTGATACCTCCCCCTGACCTTTTTCTCCTCTTTGGCATTCTCCTCTTGCCTCCTCACTTTCAAGAATATAGTATCTTACCTCAAGCACACTGTACCATGAGATACAATTTCCAATCCTGTAAATGTCATCTGTAAGTCAAAGGGACATTTTGTGAGTATGGTCCTTCCTGATCCTTCCTTGATCTCATAAGCCAAGAATTTCATGAGAGAATAGCAGCTCCCTTTAGAATGACCATCATAACAATATTTTCTATTTTCTATTCTCAGAGATGGATCCAATTCTTAACCTTTACACCTTAGTTTAAGTTTAAATTAACGTCCATTACTTAGAATCAAAGATTTAGATTAGAGAGAAATCTTAGAGATCATGTAGCCCAAATTCCTCATTTTTCAGATGAAGAAACTGAGTCTAAGGGAGGTGAAGAGTCTACCCAACATCATCTCAGTATAAAGTTGCCAAAGCCAGTATTTGAACCAAGGTCTCTGACTCCAAATTCAGCACTGCCCTACACTCTTGGAAAAACATTACTAGGAGTAGAAAAAAAAACCAGAAATAAAGGACAAAAAGAGGGAATGAATAAGAGAAAGCCAACAATAAAAATCCAGAAGGATATGAAGGAAGTTCTGTTTTGTTTTATTTTTTAATGGGCAGTAGGGGAAGAACTCGGATTATACATCCTCTCTCTTCCAGAGCGCTTATGGAAAAGACTAGCCCTAGGGGAAAACACTTCAGATTCTGATTTCACAGGCTCAAGAAAAACACCAGGGTGTTGCCCTTTCCTTTAAAAAGTTTACACCCAGTTTTTGGGTAGCTGACAGAATACCATCTTACTCTAACACACTGTGTACTCACTCCCCTGCCTTTTTGGGATTGGCGGATTATTCGCTTATGGGCAGCAAGTGCTTTCTAAAAATCCTATGAAAAAACACCATTTCTGCTCTGCACCTGGTTAGACTCCTTTCAACACATTTAAGGAGTCATTTTTCATCTGAGTCATGTCTTTGGGGCTCTCTCCAGTCTATGGTTTACTTTCTCTGCCAACTTCCATTGCAGTTCTAATTCTAGTTGATATATTAAATATATAGCAATGCAACACCTACTGTGTTGGGTTTGGGGTTTTTGCTTGCTTAAAAAAAATAAAAGATCCAAAGCTGTGTCTATGTCTAATTAGATGAGGGGAAAGGGGAAGGGGGAGGAAACTTTCTAACCACCAGGTAAGTGAGAATAAAAGCTGCAACCGTAGTCACAGGATGGTTTACACTTGCCTCAGTGAACTGGAAAAGCTTAGTAAGCCTAAGAGTCAGTCAGCCAGACCACATTTCGAAGCAAGGATTCCAAAACACCCCCAAACTCCACACTTGCTTGCAGAGGCAGCAATTTAAGAAAAGACAGAATGACCCTGAGTGGTCAGCCCACTGCTTGTGACTAAGTCTTGTTCCCCAGGACTCTGTGCAGCTTCCCTTACATATTCATGAAGCTCCTGCTTAAACACTGCCTAATTAAAATACAAGGTGGGAAAATAAAACAGGCAAATCATAGAAGGAGAGCACACAGGAAACTGGGACCTTTTAGCAAGCAACACTTTCAAAGCAGGCCTGCTTCTTCTTTTCCCCACATTGTTGTATATACATCTTGACCAATATCCCTGACTAGCTACTGGCCTCTCCCCTGAAATGAAGCTGTTTTTAGCCAAATTTACTGTGGGTATTCAGAGCTGCAAGTCAATCATATGGTAAATTAAACCAGAATAGAATCAATTGATCCATAAATGATCAGGTTACAGTGAGCCATATCAGTCTCAGGAAATTATTGTGTTGTCCATATTTAGGCATCAGTGTGTTTTACTTGTTGACACTAAGGCCAGAACTATAGTTTCACTAGACCCTTTGGTTTTATACATATACTTACATATATATGTGTATATATATATGTATGTATATGTATGTATGTATGTATTTATTCATAAATATGAATATACACACATACACACCCCAAAGGAGAATTTCACTTCCACTGTATTTACCTACATGTATTCAATCTATCACAGAAATATTTACCCACATGTATTCAATCTATCACAGAAATACAAATAAAATATTTAGGTATGTATATCATATTTATACACCCACAAAAAAATCTGAAATCAAAAGTGATCACAAATTATAGTAGCAGATATGCTTACAAGATAAATATGCCATAAAAATCTCATTTATTTGTAGATCCATAACTAGAAATTTTAGTATCTGAAACAAATGAGGCAAGTAGTATGTTCACCTTGGGTATAGCTCTCTGGGATACCATGGAGTGGCACAGGTGGAACAGAAAAGGAATCATTCTGAGATGTCACCTTAGGGCAAAGAAAGGATTGTCCACAGGACGGTACTGTGGCACCCTTTAAATTTCACACCTAGGGTAAAGGCCCAGTTATCCCACCTTAGTTAGGTTCTGGTCATCTGTACCTCCATAATTCAGAAGGTACAATAATGCAAACATGGATTGAGCTCAAGGGAAAGCTATAAATGTATATAAGAAATGGTCCCGGTATAGAGCTAGGAGCTTAGTAGGAGAAATGTGAAACATACACAAATATGACACAAAATTACAGTATTAAATATATTCAGCAAGTACTATGTTAGGATTGAAGGTCAAAAGGTAGCTAGTAACAAGGGTAGGCAAGGAAAGTTTTAAAAAGGAGGTGTTATTTGAGTCAAACTATAAAGGATACATAGGAATTCAAAAGGTAGAAGTGAGACGTCCTTGAAGACTTCCCTTTGGGAACAGCTTCAGCAAAGACATAGGGTAAGAAGAAAACAGAGCGTGTATAGGGGAGGGGGTGAGCAAGGAGGACACTCAGCTGAAGTACACAGTAAATGAAAGGAAACAGTATAAGATGGAGCAGTGTCAGTGTGGAAGGCCTTGAATGCTGAGCAAAAAAGTTTGAATTTGTCAACATGTTTAAAAACAAACTCCTCATCTTTCCCTATGAACGTCTTCCTCCCAATTTTCTTATTTCTACTGCTAAGACAGCTATACATCCAGTCACAGGTTAGCTATCTTTAGCTCTTTCCTTTCCTTCACCAGCAACATTCAACCAATTGCCAGGTTGTCTACAAAACCTTTGCCTCTCTCTCCCTTCCCCATTCATACTACCGTCACCCTGGTTCAGGCCCTCAACTCTGTCATCTAGATTCTAACATAAATCTAATTATTCTTCTTGTCTTCAGTCTTTCTCCATATCTTGTCCATCAAATTCACCCCGCTATCAAAGTAACTCTCCTAATCCACAGGCCTAATCATATCACTTGTCCCCTCAAAAACACTGAGTGGATTCATCCCTTTGGCACAGAGAATAAGATATAAATTCTTCTCTCTGTCATTTAAGCCTTCTACAATCTGGCTCCACCCTACCTTTATGGTCTTCTTTTTTCCATTACTTGCTTGAAGCACTGTACCTTCCACGTCTTCTAGCTCCTTCTGGTTTTCCTTCTGCTTTCCCCTGTATTTACAGTGGCTAACCTCTGAACCTACAAAGTACCCCCTTATTATCTGTCCCTTTCAGAATCCTTTCTTTCCTCTAAAATTCAACTCAGATGTCACCTTCTCAGTACAGCTTTCCCTGATCCCTCCAGCTTAACGTATTCTCTTCAATGTCAAATTTTCCTAGAGTATTTTGTATCTCTCCTTTACTCCATCCCCAGAACTTTGTAGGGACAGCTAGGTGGCACAGAGGATAGAATGCTAGGCTTGGAGTCATGAAGACCTGAGTTTAAATCTGGCCTCAGACACTTAACATCTGTGTGGCCCTGAGCAAGTCACCTAACCCTGTTTGCCTCAGTTCCCTATCTGTAAAATGAGCTGAAGAAGGAAATGGCAAACCACTCCAGTATCTTTACCAAGAAAATCCCAAATGGGGTCATGAAGAGTTGGACACAACTGAAAACAATTGAACAACAATCACACTTAGAGTGCCTTATGTAGTGAACAGTGCTTTTTTTAAAGCAGAAACAATTTTTTTTTCACTTTGTATTAGTAGCTATAGTTCCTAGTGCAGTGGTTTACATACAGTAGATGCTTAATTGTACTAGTTGCACTGAACTGAACTTTATTGGGTAGGCCATCAAGAACCATTGCAAATGTGTGTGTGTGTTTGTGTGGGTGTGTGCAGTGTAGTGTAGTGTACCTAATATTAAAAATGATTAAATGACTTGGGAGAACAAACTTGGACATTTTAAACTAATTATTTACATAAAAATAAATGATGTACTAATTATAAAGCATTTTTATCATTTCATCAAAGTAGATATCCAGAATCTACTCAATACAAGATTATAGCATCTTCTTTCTGTTAAGAATAGAGACTTCTAGAAATCAACTATTGCCTTAAGATAATACTCTTTTTGTTGTACTATTCATTTTGCAACAAAGTTCATTAATTGGGCAACTCAGGGATGAAATCTGCATTTTGTTGGTTCAGCCATTTAATGTGAATGTTGCTGAAGTATTTATTTATGAAAGTGACAGTTTTATTGACTGAAACCAATACATATTACTTTACCTACATTGAACTGAAATCTCTAAACTTTATAAAGTCAAAGTCTGAGAAGTGCCAGACTTGGGAGCTTTCTCTTAAAGACAGAAGAGTGGGAATACAAAAAGAAGCCAGACTCCTCACATACTCCCTTGAAAGAACAACCAGAACTGAAGAAAAGCCACACAAGAAAATTAAAATCAACCAAAATAGAAAACCAACACTGTGAATAACACCAATTTTTTTAATACTGTGGAGCAACCAAATCATTTAAAGTTCCAGAAGCAAAGGAAATATAAAAAGAACCAGTGCAAGATAAGTGAGAGATGCCTTCAAATTGATAAATGACACATTAAAAAAAGTTAAGCAGAATCTAGCAAAGGTCAGAAAATTGCAAGACAAAATAAAAGAAATAGCATGGTACAATAGAAAGACAACTGGATTTGGAGTCAGAGGATCTGAGTTCAAATCTCAGCTCTGCTACTAGTTACTATCTGTGTGACCTTGGACAAATTACATACCCTCTCTGAACCTTGGCTTCATCTTCTAGGGGAGAGGGCCTGCTAAGTGGTGCAGTGAATAGAGTACCGGCCCTGGAGTCAGGAGGACCTGGGTTCAAATCTAGCCTCAGACACTTCACACACACACACACACACACACACACACACACACACACACAAACTAGCCATGTGACCTTGGGCAAGTCATTTAACCCCAATTGCCCTCCAAAATAAGGCAAAAAATAAAAAGGGGAGGGGAGGTTGAACTAGATTACCACCCCCCAGCTCTAACTCCATGACCCATGTGAAGGGAGTGGGGAACTCAATCTAGAATTTTAAAAATGTGAAAAAGACCAACAGGAAATAATAAAGAGGTCTAGAGGTCTTCAAGCAGAAGTGAATGACCACTTGATTCCTTGTCAAATATGTAGATAATTCACACTTTTTGATAAGAGCTGGAATAGATGATACCAAAATTTCCTTCCAATTCTCAGATTCTCTGATTCCATAAAAATAACCAATATGGACACTAAAAATTAAAAAAAAAACAATTAAAGCAACCAAAATCAGGTTTATTATAGCAGAAAATAAAATCAGATGTAATACAGATATCCTGGAAATATAGCCCCCCTAAAAAAATCATTTTACTTTTTAAAATTTTTAATGAAAAACATTCAGGTACAAAGCTGGAGAACAGATCATGATGCAACAACTTCATAATTACTGAAATCCAAGAAAATCTAGAAAAAGAAAATACTCTACCCTATTTGAGAGCAGAGTAAAATAAAACTTCCCTGAATAAGAAAAAAAATTAAGCAGTAAAATACAAATAAGAAAAATCCCTGGGCCTCTAACATTGAAGAACTCAAGATTTAGTTCACTTAAGCACACTATAGTCAAACTTTATATCGACATTATAATTACAAGGAGAAAAAAAAAACCTTTAAGGTGCCAGAACAAATAGAGAAATCTTTCTTACTAAAGAACATAAAAGCAAATTTCAAGGGAACAAAGGATGAATTAAAGAAATTGGAATATAATAGAAAAAAGCTGAAAAGAAAAGGCCATAAGCAGCTATGTTTAAAATGCTAATGGAGTACATCATGGTGTTCATATCTAAGATCAGTCCAACAACATAGTCCAACAACCAAACAGTTGATATGAGAAGACAAGTATTGGTCATTATCACCCTAAGTTGAGGGATGTTCTTACAGTCTGAAATTCTTACAGCCTAGTATCTGAAATATTCCTACAAGGGAAGCATAAAGGGTCAGGAATTATTGAATATTGGAGCTGGAAAGCACAGAAGATATCATCTGGTACAGCTCAGTAACTTTACAGATAAAGAAACAAAGGCCTAGAGAAAGGAAATTAATCACCCAAGGTCACACAATTTAGTGGCAGAGCTGTGGCTAACATATAGAAGGTCAGAACTGAGAGACCTTTTAATATGAAATATAAAAATATATAATATGAAATATAAAAATATAAAAAATATAATGAGCCTCAGAAATCATTTAGTCTAGTCTTCTCAGTTTAGAGAGAAGGATATTTCACCCACAGAGATAAAGTACTTTGTCCCTGGCCCTACAATTCCATCCAGCCCAGAGAAGAAAAGGCAATCTTGCCACTGGAAAAGAAATATAAACGAACAAATGAATGAAGCGTTTATTAAGCACTTACCAAGTACAAAATGTTATGCTAATAATATGTAATTCTGGCTCCATTTGACGTGTATTAAATGGAATGGGGAGGGGAAACAAGACCCCATTAAATTCATCATAAAATTGCAAATTAAAACAAAATAAAGTTCTCCACTCATTCCACATGACAGGTGCTCAATAATGAATAAATGATTTAACATAGTATGGCACTGTTTTATAAAGGGACTAACCAACTAATACTTAGAAGTTGAATAAAGACGTCTGTGTACTCCCAAAAAGCCATGGAAGGCAACAACTAAAAGAGATCTAGCCTGGAATATTTCATATTCTTCCAAAGATGAATAATATATCTGACATTAAGAAAATAGATAGGTGTATGTAATAAAACTTATAGAAATGGCGAGGGCAGCATAGGTGAAACTACAGAACAATTTTAGGCTATTAGCAAATGCCTTTTCAAAAGCTGGAAAATACATGGAGCATCGTAGTTTTCAATATCTAAGTGAACAAATTGAATCGTTCTCTAAAAGCCTTCCTTTGCATCCATTTCACTCTCCATGATCCACCTTTCATTAAAAGTTAAGCTTAACCAATGGCTGATATGGTCTGCATCTGCGCCATCATCATTAAGTCCCTACACAGGTAAATGGGGTCAAAGGCCAAAGGGCACAACTTTATTAACTCTATTGTAAACCAAACAGTTAACTACCAAAGATATTAGTCCCTTAACACTTGAGTAATATCACTTAAGGTTCTAGAGGATAGAAACACTAAACGTAGGTTGGTTCCATGTGTTGAGTTAACACAGACTGGACTTGGTACTGGAATATCTTGCTAGAGCGATGTGGACATATATGTTCCACAGCTAAAGATTATAACCTATCCACATCTTAGGTCATGATCTCTGTGAATGGCCATGACCAAAGGCACCTGACTTCCTGGTAATGAGGTCTCCACACTTAGCTACTGCTGGAGTAGCTCAGACACATCACTAAGTCCAGCCTACACTACACTGTGTAATTTAGGAGAACCTATTAGAGGGCGTTAGTGAAAACAATACCACCTAAGAGATGGACCAAAACCTATGCCCCTATCCTTGGTCCAGAGAGATGCTAGTCTTACTTACCACCTTACCACTAAGTCACATGGCATTTGAGGGACAAAATGCTAAGACAACCCCACTAATGAATATATGGAATGTCACCTAGCAGTTGTAAGACTAACCTAGCAGGGGAGTTTCTCAGCAAAGATACTGGCATGGTTTACCATTTCCTTCTCCAGCTCTATTTATATGGAGGAAACTGAGGCAAACAAGGTAAAGTGACTTGCCCAGGGTCACACAGCTAGTAAGTATCTGAGGCTGGATTTGAACACATGGAAATGAATGAGTCCTTCTGATTCCAGGCCTGGTACTCTGTCTACTATACCAGCCACTGCCCCCAAATATGATATGAATATGATAGTTATCAAACTATTTGAAGGAATATCTTGTGGAAGAAGAATTAGATTAGTTCCATTTGGTTACTAAGGACAAAACAAAGAGCAGTCAATTTAAATTATAGAGAGGTAGATTTCTGGATGAGTGTCAGGAAAAGATGTTTAAAAACCAACAAATACATTTCTTACAGACTTCCTAGTAATTAGAAGCATCTAAATGCAAAATGGATTGTTGCTGTGGGGAGCAGATTTTCCCAACCTCCAAACGAAGACCAAATGTATACTCGCCAATTATTGCAGAAAGAATTTCCACAAAGTCATACCGAAGTGCCTTCCAGCTCTGAGTCTACCCATCTGTGATTTTTAGCAAACTGTCAAACAACTTCTACCAAATATCTAGGTTTCCATTGATTTCACCTTCTCCATTTTTTAAAATTAATCTGTGACTTTTTTTTAATATAATGAAGCCCTGGTGAGGAAACTCCTACCAATGCAAATCAACTGTTCTGCAACTTACAATCTTGGGAACTGAGAGTTTATGTTGCTTGTTCAGGTTCACACTGAACACAGGTCTTCTTGACTCTGTCCCCTTCACCATAATGCTTCTCTCTCCATTATTACTAGCACCTCTGAATTGTAGTATAAAGTTGGCTGAAGTTCCTCTATAACCTTTTTCCTTCTTTTTGGTTCATATATTTATTCAATGATATCCTTACACCACTTCTTGCATGTAGATCACTGCTAGAAACTCTCTGCAGCCTATATGGGACCTTTAGAGGCAATGGAGGTAAACTGGTCACGTGGCAAGAAGGATAACCATGACTGATGTGAAAAGGTATTTAATAGGAATGTGTGTGCAGAGCCCATATCAGATTGCAGGCCGTCTTGGGGAGGGAGCGGGAAGATCATTTAAAACTTATAGAAGTGAATGTTGAAAACTAAAAATAAATTAATAAATTTTAAAAAAAGAATGAAGGATAGCAGAGAGCTCCTCTGGTACCCAGCAAAGTATAAAAAGACTATTATAAGTCCTCCAACACATTGGATGGGTCCTTTGTGGAGGAGCTGGGCAAGAACTTGGGCAAGAATCATGTGCATGAAAAAGGCATAAATGTGTTCCAACCCTGACCAGTAACAATAGCTAACATTTATATAATGTCTACTATGTGCCAGGCATCTGCTAAGCACTTTATAATTATTATCTAACTTGAGCCTCACAACAACCCTGGGAAGTAGGAGCCATTATTATCCCCATTTTACAGATGAGGAAATGGAGGCAGAGATTCAATGATTTGAATTCAGGTCTCCCTGACTCCAGGGCCTCTATTTACTACCCCAGATCAGGGAAAGGAAGATCATATCAGTGAGATTCCAGACACACTGATATCTTGTCTACTCTGATTCTATGAACATCAGTATTATTTAAATACAAGAAAGAAACCATAGGAGACCTGGAATTTAAAGGCCTGAGATCCAGGCCCAGTTCCATGTCTTACTAGCTGTGTGACTCTTGTCAAGCCACTTGATTTTGTTCAATCTGTTCCCTCAATTGGATAATAGGGAAGATTAACACCTTTTCTTCTTATCTTACAGGGTAGTTTGATCAAATGATACCTGAATAACTATAAAAACCCATGTAAATATAGCAGTCATATCTACCTTCTAATAGAATCATGGATCCCTTTAGCTCACTGGTTCTCAACCTTCCTAATGCCACAACCCTTTAATACAGTTCCTCATGTTGTGGTGACCCCCAAATTATTTTTGCTGCTACTTCATAACTGTAATTTTGCTACTGTTATGAATCTATCTGATATGCAGGATATATCTTCATTGTTACAAACTGAACATAAGCCACAGGTTGAGAACCGCTGCCTTAGCCAAAAGAGACCTTAGAAGTGGTATAATCCAGCCCCTGCATTGTACAAATGAGAAAACTGAAGACCTGGGAAATTAAACTTCTTGAACAGTCATGTAGAATGTGAGTGTCAGAGGTAGCATTTGAACCCAGGGATCTTTATGCCATGCTATCTCGTCATTTTTATATACCATGTCAAATGGAGAAAGGCAAAGTGGGAAACCAAGTTCTATATAGGTATGCAAACACAAAACACATGCAAAGGGAAGGCTGATTAAAAACAAAAACATGGGGCCAAAAAGATACTATCTCCTGTAAAGAGGATTATTAGAAACATAAGGAATTACAAATACATTGCTGTTTTGGATCTCTATAACTAGAGTATGACAGAGGTTTATGGCAAACAACAAACATTTACTGAGTCCTGAAACTGTATGAGACCCTATGCTAGGTATTGCATACAATAAAAAGATAAGTAAGGCACCTGCCATCCAACAGCTAAGCATCTGTTTGGGGAGACAAGACAAAGTCATGATGGTAATAGGAAAGAGGTGACTCCACTTATCCACCACCACAGTTGAGGCATCAGTCATCATGATGCTTTCAAATTTATTTCCTGTCATAGAAAAGTAACTCTAAGGTCTTTCACCACTCTAAGGAAAGAGTACAATGGTGGGTTTGGCCAATGCATGCAGGAGCACACACATGTATACAGTCACAGTTGTGAGCACACAAGGACATATCTCACACACACACACACACACACACACACACACACACACACCCTAGGATGGGTCTCTACCTGTTTAGCTAGAGCAAAGAATTCAGCAGTCATCTCTTTATAGGGAGTTTTTTAATTCAGTTCAATCAATAGTCAGAAATCCAAGGTTCAACTCCCTGCTTTTACCTTCACTCACTAGTTATCCCTGGGTAAGTTATATAAACTCTCTGAACCTCTATCTCTTCCTTTATAAAATGAAGATAATTATAGTTGCACCGCCTACCTCACAGGGCTACTATGAAGGAAACGCTTCATAAACTACAGGTGTTTTATAAACCATAAAGAACTACAGAAAAGTCCCCCATGCCTTGAGCACACTCCTTCCTCATCTGTGTCTCTTGGAATCCCAAACTTCCTTGGAAGACCAGTTCAAGGGCCAGCTCCTCATCTAGGCCTAGAAAGGCTCAGAAAGACCTAGAAGATGAGATGGTCCCACCCTGACTTAAATTGTATTGCATTAAATTTGTATTTACTTTGTGTCTATTTTAAATGTACTCATATGCACATAGTAGGTACTTAATAAATGTTGATTGACAAGCATATACACTGTAAATTATATTCACCCTCATCCTCCCATTGAATGTAGGTATCTTTTATTCCCCACTTTCATCTTTGAACCTCTGATATCTAGCATATAGTCAATGCATAATCAATACCTATTGAATTGAAATGAATATGAGCTATCACTAAAACCCTGTTATTGTTAGGATAACTCATTCATTCATTCATATACATTCCCTCCTTGTGACCAACATCATGCAGCTACAAAATAATTGGTTAGTGTTTCAGGAGTAGTCCATGACCACAGTAGAGAGCAAAGTTAACAGGCCCCAAACAGAAGCACTTAACCTCATTAAAATCATGTCAACCAACTGATTTACCTAACCAGTCCCAGACAGTTTCCCTTAAATTAATTCCATCAAAATTCTCAATAAGCTGGCTCCTTATAGATATGGCCTAATACACTGAAGTGGCATACTTTGAAGAGCAGAGAAAGTTGAATTCCTGAGTTTATTCAACCAATTGTCATTTTTTGGGACACAGCTACAGAATCCTGGGTCCAAAGTTTGTTTTTTTTTAATGACAAACATTCTAAAGCTATTTTAAGACTAACTTACTGCATAAAAGCAGACATTTCTATTAACACATAATACATCTGGTTCATATGTGGACCCAACAATATAAAATGCAGAGTCAGTAATAATCTTCATGGATATTGTCTTCAATAATAACCTTTATGAACTGTGGAAAGCCAGTCAAAGTAAAAAAATATCTTTTGAAAACTTCAGTGTCTGTTATTTTTAAGCCCTAAGAAGGGCAAGACAAGACAGGGCTGATGAATTACAAAGGTCAGAACCACAGAATCATAAGATATCAGAACTGAAAGGTAGCTCTGAGATTCTTTAGTCCAACCCCTCATTTAACATAAGGCATGGGTGATGCCAGTTAGTGAAGATATGAGCTGGATACTCTGCCAACCAGATTCAGAGAGAAATCATTTTGAAGTAGAATCTGGAGTGATGATAGATCAAACCAAAATGATATGCTCTTAACACTCCTCTATGGGGTACTGAGTGTGTCTAATGTCAGTCTTCCCCAAATCCCAAGTTTGGTTTGGTAACTACATGAAAAGTAGGTTGGTTACCTCCCAAATGATACACACACTACACACACACACACACACACACACACACACACACACACACACACACACACACCAGGACTAGTCTCTACTTCTGTAGCTAGAGCAAAGAGTTCATTGCTCCCTTTGTAGGTAGTTTTGATCGTATTGAGAATCAAAGGAACAACTCCTCAACCCCTTGGAAAATCTGCTTCCAACTGGTCTGCATTCTATACCAAGTGATTATTGCTAATGGCAGCAATATCATTCCGCATCTACTTACGTGCCACTTGGGTTTTTTTTCTTTTTTTCTTTTATCAAATCATAGAATGTTGGAAGCAAAAAGAATTTTTGAGAAAATTCTAGTCCATCTCCCTCATTTTACAGAGATGGAAACTGCAAATCCAAGAGGGCAAAGTGACTCGCCTAACATGACAGTAGGAAATTGAAGGTCCTCTACCAGAGCTCACAGAATGATAGAATGTTGCAGCTGGAAAAGACCTTAGGGTAACTTCTTTTTGAAGCAGAAGGAAACTGAGGACCAGAGAATAAAAAAGAATCACCCAAGGTCAAATAGCCAGTAAGGGGCATAGATTTTTATCTTAACAAATTGAGTCAGCATAATCACCCTTCACAGGTGAGGTATTCTGTTTATTCTATGGAGAATCATTTCAGTTTAAATTAAACTCTTTAAATGTTGTGGTGATTGCTGCAATAAGGACACAACAGGGAAAAGTGAAGAGAGCATGCTCGTTGTGTTCAGCATAATACAAGTATTGCAATACTTTCCAGAAAGTAAAATCACTGAACTAAAATTTCATTTAATATTGATGTTCTGTATCATAGAAAGATACTTAGGCATAGATTGCAGACTGGCATCAGCTTAAGATATAATACTTAGCATACTAATTATATTCATTCAGCAAAAAAGATTCATAAAAATATGCACCCCTAAATCAAAAGAGTTTAATATAGTACCTAGTAATAGAAACATAACTGATAACATGTAAAACTAAATGAATAGATAGTTAATATTTGGGGCATAATTTGGCCAGTGAAATTAGGTTGGAGGCTAGCTAAAGGCCTGAGAAGTTTCAAATCCTGATGTGGTCCCAGGAATTAGGTAAAACAGGAACTTAATTGAAAACTCAACAGTAAGAATTAAGATCCACAGTACTTTGCTTCTTGAATCTGTGCTCAAATTCTTCCAAGAGGTCAAAGGTGAAAATGTGTTTGGAAGTCATATTCTAATTCTACCCTGTCTTCTTTTATTCCTGGAAGCAGAAATGACTATAAACTTTTCACACTGGGTTAACTACAGTCAAAAGATATGAATGAGGTGATCATTTAATAACATGCCACTACTAGGGACAAAATTAGTCTTTTATATAAGGATAGTTAGCAACTACTTAATTTCTTCTCTGACCTTGGGAGTCACTTAATGTTCCCCAGTGTCATTTCTTCAGATATAAAATGCAGGGGTCAGTCTAGATGACCTCTTAGGTCCCTTTTAACTCTCAGTATTTTAGACCTATGATCCTACAAACTTTATCACTAGCATTCTTTTGGGAGATGTATAGGGGAAGGAAGAGTAAGTGGGTACCACAGCAGTGAAGGAGAGAAGGTGCCTTTTCATGGTGGAATCCAAGAGCCTGGTTTGGAGTCCATGGTCTACCCTCCCCTCACTGCTTGACCTTCTCCTCTCTGGGTCTCAGTTTGGTTTCTTCGTCTTTTAGATGAAGGGATTGTTCATCTCTAAAGTCCCTTCCAATTCTAATATTCAGTCTTGTAAAGTAGAATTTGGTGGCAATGAATAGTTTCAATTGTTCTTCAAAAACAAAAATCCATTAAGTCTCAGAAGCACCTATATTTCATAATGCATATTACCAAATGGGCAAAAATGAAAAAAAAAATGTGTACAGTTATCCCTCCCACATCTCAACTTTCTCCCGTCACAATTTCGACATACCGTGGGTCAGCATAAGAAATTAAATGGGAATTTGGGAGGAGTTTTGTGGAAGTAGCAGATAACAGATGAAGCCCAGAAGACTAACACAGAAGAAGTTTAGAAACTCAGAAATGCTTAAAATATATGCATCGTACTGAATAATATCAACATATTTTATCTTTTAATACAATAATAATTCAGACTTCTTCTTTGGCATGAAGGGAGGGCCAAAAAGGTTTATGCAGATTTTCCAGATTGAGGGAGCGTTGTACCCTTAACCCCACAATATGGAAGGGATAACCATAGTTGCAAAGCCAGAGCATGATGACCATTTTCTAGCTACGGTTTTGAAAAAGTCATCAGTGTCTCTTATTTGTGAAAATGCATCTGTGATACAGCATAAGAGAACATGGAAAAAAATACATGGCCCCAATGTTTCAGGTCAAAGAATATTCACATTTCAGGTAAATACATAATTGGGCATGAAAAATTCTATTAACTCAGGATCAATAACTGGCCATTTAAAGCAATGCCCTATTTTTTGCAATATATTTTAATACCTAATTTCAATTAACCAGCACAATACAATAAAACTGACAAACACCAACTGGGCTCCAAAAATTCCAGTTCATAAACCCATCCCTGCTGCCTCTTGAAATCTCTAACTTCCTTCAAAACACAGCTCAGGCACCAGGTCCTGATTTCCCTCATTGCACCACAATTATTCATTCACTCCCCTGAAATTTTTTTATATTATTGTTTACAGCTTCCATTAACTTGTGTGTGCATGTTGTGTCCCTCCAGAAGGACCTAAAAGTGCTATGGTGGACAGACGGCTGCAGTTGGAATTAGAAGACTCCAGTTCTAATACTATCTCAGACACTTACTAGCTATGTGACCCTGGGCAAAGCACTCATTCTCTCTGACCCTCAGCTTCTTCCTTTTTAAAATGGGGAGAATAACAGCACCCACCTCACAGGACTGTTAGGAGTATCAGATGAGGTAACATGTAAAGGGTTTGTTTTGTTTTATTTAGCAGGATATAATGGTGCACACCTGGAATCCCGGCTTTCCAGGAACCTAAGGCTGGCAAGTCACTTGAGTTCTGGAGCTCTTCGATGCATGGGCTAAATGAGGATATTTGCACCAATTTTGACGCTGATATGATGAGCCCCCAGGAGTGAGGGGCCACCAGGTTGCCTAAGGAGAGACAAACAAACCCAAGTCAGAATTTGAGCAGGTCAAAGCCCCCGTGCCAATGAGAATGGAAATGGGCCCAAGAGCAGCAACCCTACCACAGTCTGGATAAGATAGGAAGACCTAGGTTGTAAAATCTACATAAATATAAGCTATTATTGCTGTAATTGAGGGCAGAAACTGGTTTGTTATTTTCTATCTTTGCAGCCTTCTCACCTAGTGTAAGGCCCAGAACATTAGCAAATGATTAATAAATGTTTATTGAAATGAATTGACTTCATGTACTATTTTGAATATTATTATTGAATCACCAATAAACAAGTCGGGGCAGCATTTCTCATGGAATCATAAGAATCACTATAAACTAATAGGTCAGAGACTGGAAGATAAAACAAGCTTTGAGGGAAAAAAAGTGGAGGGGATTCCAAACTAGGAAATAAAAATCTGGTTCATTATAATGGGACTATAACTCTTTTGTTCCATTAGAATGTTTCCTCTCTTGTCATAAGAAGGAAGTGGATTAGATGACAAGTAGGGTCCTTTACATTCCAATATCCTATTATTGTTGGAAATTCTAGTAATCCCCAAATTAACAAAAAAGTTGTGTTCCAAAATTTCTCTGGTCATTGGTGACTGGTACTTTCTCATACCTTCCTTCCACAAATGACTATTTAACTCCTAATGTAGCAGAAATGTATTGTTGCTCTAGAAAATAACTATTGTTGGGGCGGCTAGGTGGCGCAGTGAATAGAGCACCAGCCCTGGAGTCAGGAGTACCTGAGTTCAAATCCGGCCTCAGACACTTAACACAAAAAACTAGCCGTGTGACCTTGGGCAAGTCACTTAACCCCAACTGCCCTCCAAAAAGCAAAAAAAAAAAAAATAACTATTGTTAATAGCACTTTCTGTGGGGAAATATGTTTCCTGACATTGGGGAATGCTAAGAGTACATGTCCCTCAGGGCTGACAATACTCCTACCTCCCACAGGAGGCAGAGATGTGGTGCTGGGGAAGTTGAGGCCACCATTACCTTTGTCTCCTTTGTCCTCTTCTGTCATAGCCCTTGCTCTACTGACCATTGGACTTTTCAGACTTTGTAACCTTCAGCCTCTAAATGTCAAAGCCCCCGTTGCCAGACATTCTGGCATAGGAGCCACCAACACCACAGGAGCCCCAGCAGCCAGATCCCTCAAGAAGGGGACAACACCAATGGGAGCTCCAGTGGGTAACTTCCAAAGTAGCTTTGGCCAGCAATGTACCATGCTAAGTGCAATTCCTTCATAGATCAGGTATTCATCAGATATAGACTGCCTATAAACTGAGCCACAGACTGGAATTTAATAGTAGGAATATTTTTGTAATGCCTGAATTTACACTATGAAGGCACTATCCCAAACAGTAGCATCGGAGCTATAATGAGCAGTTCTGGTATTTGGGCGAACATCACAGAATGTGGCTGGTGCAAATAGCATGAAAGGCCCTGTGGGCAGAAACCCTGCAATACTCTAAGGCTATCAGCAGAAGAGGTTCTCCAGCAGGGCCAGATTAGAAAGTAGTCCACCTGAAGTACAACTGCTTAGCATCAGTAAGAGAGGGGAAGAACTGTGCCATCTAGTAATTTCCTAATTTAACAACTTATTCTTGCTAACAACGCACCGCCTTCTGAAGGGGCTTGAGTTCTGATAGCACACTCTAAATTCTGATGCCTGTGGGCAAAACACAGATCACTCAGCCCTAGTTGTAGTTCCAAAGAGAACAAGCTTAAAGAATCAAGTCATTTTTAGAACTAGAAAGAACTTTGGAGATAAACTAATCTTAATTAGTTGTCAGGTAAGGAAACTGAGGCTGGCTCATGAATATTGGTTGTATCATTACTAGGCCCTTCCTGAGTAGAAAGTGCTAGAGAATGTTTTGCAAGGTGGTGACGGGAATTTTAAATTTATCTGCAGCGCTTATGTAACTCTTCTGTTGGCAGATCACTATCCAGGTAAATGCAGGCCAGATGTGGCCTAACAAGCAAAGCCAACATTGGATGCACATTCCAGCATCACATTTGCAAACTCCTTTTCAAAGGTGGGTTAGAAAATGCACTATCTCTGTATCTATAGAGGAAAATGTCATTCTACTTCCTTTTTTGCCAAAATAACAGTTGGCCTGCTAAACATTGTAATCAATTATTTTTTCTCTTAAAAAATTTACAACACTCCCTCCCCCAAACACTTCCCAAACTCAGGTCTTTCTTGTCAAGACCTTATAGGCTTAAAGACGGCCTAACAATCCTAAGAAATCCCTTCCTTCTCAGGGGATCTTATTGACAAGTCCTACACACACACACACACACACACACACACACACACACACACACACACACTAAAAAAGGAACCCAGTGTAAGCTATGCATCTGTGGCCATCTGCCCTCCTCAGAATATTTGGTTAGATAAGTTGTTTTTATTTCTTTCGTCTCAGGCCTGAACCAAAGCCATTTCTATTTCTGCAGCCTCAATGTGTCAATGTTATTTTCCATGGCGCTGGCATGTTGTTATTCTCCAGATCACCCTCACATGAGGGGACTATTATCGATTGTGAAAGCACAACAGGTGGGTCACATGAGAGGTCACATTAGTTTTGTTCACAGGCCCAGACACAAGGTTTTCATTATCCTTAATAAAAACAGAAGCAAGTAATAAAAACATATCACTGCAATAACATCTTTCTCCATTCATAGGCAATAATCTCAGACATTAGAACCGACTGTTTCCAAACGTGGCTGCTGGCTCTAGTAGCACGATTATTTTTGTGGCCTTAGTTATGAAAATAATGGTATAAATCACGACTTCACAAGCAAATTTCTCCAGCAATTGTTTGAACTGTTAAGTGAAAATGTCTATTAGAAGAACCCTCCGCCAATCACCACCATGCTCCAAATTCAGCAAGGCACTCCTGGAGCACAGGAGGCCATAAGGTGGCTACAATTTTTAATAAGGCCTGTCCTGAGTATAACAGCAAATCATGATGACCTCAGACACGGCTAAGCACCACATTTCAATCCTGATGCCAAGTGAAAACAGAGGTATAACTCAGTCCTAACATAGCATGAACAAAAAATATTCAATCCTCACTCAGGCCCTTGCTCTGCACCATTAGAGCTAGGCTGGCCTTTTTCCACCCTAGTGTGACCAACAGATTTTATTGCAACAATTGCAACCAATTCTGTGCTTTGTAGTCCATTGTCCTGGGTCTACAAAGCTAATTATTCATACTGTCCATAGGTACCTATGCTTATTCAAACGATGTTCTCAAAATTATTTTGTTCCCAAAAAATCAAAGTACAGTATACATTCACACATGGGCATGTACAAATATCCATAGGGGACTGGGCCTTGCTAGGGGAAATCCTGGTAACTTACAAAGCATATAAAAAGGGAGTGTATATTTTACATGACAAAAGGATCTTTTACTTTATAAATAGTGATCTGAATGCAAGAGGACATGATTTACAAAAATTCAATTTGCAATAGAAAACATGCTGGCTTTGTAGTCCAAGGACCTGAGTTCAAATCAGAGCTCTATCATTCACTATTTGTACACTCATATATAAAATGAGGAAGCTGGACTAGGTGGCTTCTAAGGTTCCTTTGGATGCTCAATCTGAAACCTGAGGAGGCTTGAATGTGTTGATAAAATGTTTCCATCAGACTGGGATGTCGTTATTATCCAGGCCCTCTTCATAAAAGTGGTGTATTCACAGGCAATTGTATAAAGCAAGGTACAACTACATTTTAATTAAGGCATTTTTTCCTCTTCTATATCTATAAAATCCCTCAAACAATAATATCTCTTTGAGACTCCTTTTTCCACTTGAAGGGCAACCATTTAGTCCCTTCTCTTTTTAAGCCAATATAAGCCTGGCTTTATTTATTTCCTTTCAGGCATTAGTATAATTGATGTTCCCAGTGATGTCACCATAAAAAAGTTTGCTAGTTAACTTCCATATTTCATGGAGCCAAATTCCACACTGGGCTAATCCAAGATCAAGTTCATATGTAAGGGAAATGGGCACCAACATCTCCACTCAAATTGTAACTTTCAAATACATATAAATATTTTTTGAGTCTTAAAGGCTAAGAACAAATTGCCTTCTATCTGCCCTATGCAACTGCAAACATTCATGTCAAAACACATACACACACACACACACAGAGACTATGGTCCAATGGATAGAGTACTGCACTTAAAGTAAAGAAATCCACCTTTTATACTTATTAGCTTGTGGGACCCTGGATAAGTCAACTGCCCTCTCTGAACCACATTTTCCTCATCCACAACATGAAAATAATTGGTACGTTGAGAGATTCAGATGGAATACTACACTGTATGCAAAGCATTTTGCAAACCTTAACATGTTTTATAAGTGTTAGCTATTTATTACTCTTTCACACTCATGTACATATACATGATTCAAATTCCCTTAACTCACTATTACTTTTAAAGAGGAAAAAAAACCCACTTACTGGTTTCTTTCCTTTCACTTACAGACAAGCACAGTAGCATCAAGTTCTTACTTCCGTGACATAATTTATACCAGCAATAAAAGCTCTTGTAGTATCTGAGTGACCCTCTGATAATAAAGACTGAAGCCATTTCTAAGTGAGATCTGTATGGAGATGTTGCATTTAAAAGCATTTCTAAAGGGGGATGAAAGGAGAGTTAAGGGAATGTCCTATTCATTTTAGATCAGAAAAAGCTCACCTTAATTCTTCTTTTGATACTGAGAAATTCATACTGGGTCGTATTCCCCTGTTGATAGTAGATGCCAGAACATTTATAGATAATGTGTTAAGTGACAAGCAGTGGAATGTAAAAACCTTGGACGTGAAGTACCTCCCTGAAAGTGGAGCTTGACCAAATAGAACGTGTTTTATGCATTCGGTGTTTAGGCTAAACATTCCAAGAGCTCTCTACAAGTATTCCAGTCGATTTATTTAACCAAATTCATAGTTCACATTTGTCTTACACTTCAACAAATTGTTCTTTCTTTTTCTCAACTTTGCATGTGGCATGGGAACTGATCACCAGAGAGACGAAAGATCATGACAACACCTCAGATTGTCCCCAACACTTTAGAAGAGAATGTAGATGGAAATCAGTTCTTTTCTTGGTTTGAGTTTGTTTTCTTTTGTTCTTCCACATGACAAAACTAATATGGATATGAAATAGTAAGAAGGTATTAATGGGGTTCCTTCTGGAGGAGAGTGAGGGGAACTGAGGGAATAAGCAGGAATCTCTATTAAACACACAAAATCCATTGACTCAAAATCGAAGCAGAAAAATATATAGTACGTAGTTGACATTTTCCAAATAAAGCCCACTGGAAAAACTAAAATGAACGAGGTAAAGTCTGCAGGACAATAATATGACTTATGTAATTCATAAAGGTCAGTCTCATTTACCCCTTGAAAAAAATGTGTGCAATCAAAATACGGCTTACACTATGGGTCAGTGCAGTCTGACAAGTTTCATTCTCAGGGTTTTACACTACTCACCCTTTTGGTGCTGTTCTAGATACCTTAAACATCCTGATAATGTCAGTGAGTGAAATTTAGTTCACTATGCACATGGGGCCTATAAGGTCTACTGAGTTGGCCTCTATTTTTTAACAAAATTCTTTATTCTATTAAATGTAACATATCTCACAGAAGCAAAATTCTTCTATAAACAAAGATAGCTTCTAACAATGTTTTCATTTCATCACTTTGGGTCCCTTGATGGTCGGCAAAGCATAAGAGAAAGAGGTCTGAGCCTGGAGTTAGGAGATAAGAGCAAGCCTTGGCTCTGTCACTGAGTAGTTGGGTGATCATGAACAGGTCACAGAGTCAAAGTCCCTTGTACCTCTAAATCCCAAGTCTTTGAGTTTCAGTTTCCTTCTCTGTAAAATGGAATAATAACAGTTTCATTATCTTCTTCACAGGGTGGTTGTCAAAGGAGGGCTTTGTAAATGTGAGTTATTATTAAGATAACGTAACAAAGGCTTAAATTCCTCATATCACACAGTCCTGTGAACTTTAGAATGGGAATAGTCTCTCTACCTACCAGAGATTTTTATTTTAACAAGTCACACTACTCCCCCAAAGTGGAAAGACCAGGGATTCAAGTCCCAGCTTGTCCACTGACCAGTGAATGTGACCTTGGGCACATAAGGTTGTCTAAAGGTACCTCACGTGCTTCCCATATTATGGAACGACCCCTTCTATAAAACAGAGTCTGCCTTACCTCAGAGAATTGCTAAAAGAATAAAATTATGTAACAGTTAAAGCAACTTTGGGAAGCAGTATCATATTCAACAAACTTAATTTACTAATTAATTATTAATATATTAATTGTATAAATTATTTTGTTAATTCATTATTAATACAATAAAATATAAAATTGTATTAATGAATTATTAATCACTTGAAATTTTCAAAGAATAGCACTAGTTATTACTGGTATGTACATTTTATGTTTATAATATATCCCATATGTGGGGTTTACATATGATATGGAATATATCTTACAATGATCATTACAATGTTTGAATATTTTAAGAATCTATAAATTTTTGTGTGGTTTTTTCCTCTACTGACACAGATCTCAATCCCTCCATAAAGAAATAGATGGTCTTCAATAGTTGCTGTTGTTGAAAATGCATTCCCCTATAGTTAACCTTTTGATGGGCCTCTCCAGACTTAGCTAGGAGTGTATGTATAGACAACCCATAGACCATCACTAGTCTCTACTCAAAAGCTTTCCATGCTGGTAGGACCTGTCTTCCATTGGTCTAGCCTTTAGAAACCCAGGCTCACTTCCACATCAGAGAAGGACTTTAGTGGAATCACTTATCATCATGTATCATTAATAACAATTGTTATCAGTAACATCATATGATTAAAAATTGGGGCTTTGGACCCAGAAATTTATTTCCAATATGAACAAACTCCTATTTTTTCCATTTCTTTTTCCCTTTATAGGAACCAAACCAAATAAGAAGAGAAGACATTTAATATAGCCATAATTCAAAAATCAACAAGGTCAATCCATAGACAAAAAACATTTATTAAGCACCCACTACCTGCTAAGCTCTGGGAATATCAATTTTTAAAAAAAATAGTCTCTGCCCTCAAGAAGCTCACAATTTAATGGGGGTGTGCCCTTAATGCACATCCAGTATTGGTGAAGGCTAACTGCAAAGAGACTTAGATGCCAGGTCTATCTACCACAGATTAATGTGCTGGATTCTTAGATGACCTGAGCACACATTTAGTTGCAGTAAAAGTGGATGTAATGGTTACCAGCCCATAGGAAGGTGGGGATGCTTAGCTGTGGCCCTGGGGAAAAAGGGAAATAAATGACTTCTCAAGGTCTTTCCTGGTCCTATAGATGTGAAAATCCCTTCAGTCATAGACCCTAATACAAAATGAGAAAACTGAATTGGTCACTGGCCATCAGAAGTAATTCTGAGAGTTTGTGGAATACCTTGGAATACTCATGAGAACTCCTATCTATTAAGGATTATCAATCCCCAGTGTGGGGCTGCAGCCAGCCTCCATCAGCAAGGAGATTGGTCTCAGTGATCTGGAGCTTTAAGAAAAAAATGTATACATTAGTCATGATCATGTTCTACTGAGATGCTATACTTCAGTCCCAGCCATCCTAAAACTACTTAGCAAAAACAGATTGGGGGAGGGAGGGAGAGGAGGATAAGGTCCTCAGCTGGTGATTTATTTGGCATGGAGGTGAAAATGGACTCTCAATGGCCATAGCAATGAAGTCCAAGATCTATAATAAACTACCAAACTAGAAAGGGCCTAGAATTTGGTCCCAACAATGGACTACGTGTATCCTGTTGTAATGGTAATTGGGGGTGGGGGGTAATTGGAGCAGCCAAGGTTCACATTACACCTGTTTAAGGACTAACCTAGAAAAATGGAGAATCTTATTAGTAGTGGGACTACTACCAAGAAATGATTTTTCCAGTTACAATAAATCATGAAGACTGTCCACTAGGCATAGAGAGGAGTGTGATCTGTGTTGGTAGATAGAGCTTTCACACTTAACAAGATCACAGAACCTGAAATTATTGAGGTAAAAGGAGAATTAAATCACTATGGACAGCTGACAAAATCTAGTACACCAAACCCTCCAGTGGTTTGAGATTTTTTTTTTCCAGCTTTGTGCTACTCAGTGTGAAGGCCATGCTTCATGTGAATGACATTGCTGAAGATGAGAGATGCATTGGGAAGAGTCGCACAGCTTTTCAACTTCCACTCAGGCAATTTCACACTGTGGTTCAGTTTTGCTTCCCCAATGGCAGTAATTGACAGCTAATGAGATGGCACAAGGTCCATGCCCATTTCCCATGAATTGCTTAAGGCCAACTGAGAGCCAGCCCTCACTTTGTGAAAAGCAATGAGGACCTGGAGGAATACGAACTAGGCATGGGAATGCTAACTTCTCTTCACTCCCCTGCATATTCCTATAAACTAACTCCTAGAATTATAATGGGAGTTTTTTTCAAGGAGAGGTCAGTCTGAGCTGTTCCAGTGCATTCTACATGTGATCAAAAACAGGAAGGGGGAGGGAGAGGGAGAAGGAGAAGGGGGCAAAGAAAAACCCTTTGTACCTGCCAAAATTCAGCAGTGGTGTGATCTCTTAAAAATCAGTTGTTCTGCACGTACTGATATAATGACAGGAAAAAAGTAATTATAATTAGGTGTCTATTTTGATTTCTCTCTCCATAGTATCAGTATTGAATGTCATTTGATTTTGGCAAAAGATAAGGTCATTTGCTGCTTGGAAGATGTGCTGGCTTACTTCTCTGAATGTTTCAAATGAAACCACATAAATGTCTAAAAAGGAAAAACATCTCAGTTTCAATCATCCCTCTAGCCAACAGAGTGGTTTGTGAAATTCTGCACCAAAATTTAAAATAAAATAAAATAAAATTGTGGTCTAAATAACATAAAAGAATTCAGGATTATAAAAGGGAGAGGTTTAAAAAAGACTAATCCTGTACATTAAAAAGTTGACAATGCTGTGGAAACTCATTAAATCTTTCAGTGTGTACACTTATTGAATCTAAATTACTACTAATTAGCTGATCAGCAGCAAAGATAACTATAATTATATCTTTCTTTTTTTGCCCAGGTAGGATAGGAAATATAAGCTGTATGTGTCTTCTTTGAATAATGTATATTATTATTATTATTACACAGAAAATCTCATACAGACGAAAAATTAAACAAGAAGTCCATTCACTGGAAAGCCAAAATACTCAATGAGGACTTGGATGCAATGAACACCTTAACCAATAAAAGAACAACATTCCCTCTGGCCCTGAGCTGGTTAGAGAAAGGCTGGATGTTTAGATTTACCAATTTGGAAACCATAATGTAAGCAGAGAATGCAATCTGGATAGGCTTCTATTGGGGATTTCTTTGATAGATGATGACAGAGTTTCTCACCTTTCTGATAATCTCACGTACCAATTCTAATTTATGTCATTTTTTTCATGTTTGAAAAAATAACAAAAAGCCAAGGATCTGAAAGGAAAGAGCCAAGGGACCTTAGATTATCTAACTTCCACTTTACAGGTGCACACACTGAGATACATGGAACTTACGTGACTTACCCAACGTCAAAAGACAATAATTAGAGAGCCGAGATTAGAATACAGGTTTTCTCACACCAAATCCCAAGCCTTTTTTCCACAATGGTACATTCTCACCCTCACGTCCCAATTGTCAAATTCAATTCAATAAACATTGATGAAATTCCCAGTATATGCAAGTCACTGTACTAGCAAAGATAAAAAAAAAAAAAGAAAAAGAAAAATAGTACCTGCCTTCAAAGAATTTACTTCTACTTAGGAGGACAGGAAGAGATGCTACACATCCACAAGTGAGTATATACAAAGTATATAGAATTAAAACAGTAAATTAAAGGAGAAAGTGTGAATAACTGAGGAAAACAAAAAGGGTGTCTCACACTTGGCTCAGAAGTGCATCATACCTGAAAATTCCTTTTTATGAAGGTTTCTATACCAAACATCCAACCAAAAAAATTCCTTAAATGAATTTATTATACTCATTAAAGGATACTGACCATTCTATAAGAGATTTCATTAGCCAAAATAACTACGGATATAACACAGTCATGAAAAGCAAGGTCCCTGTATAGCCAGAGCCTAAGGGTAGACCATTAAGAAATCATTAGAATCCCAACTCGTGTCACGGGCTCCATGAAACTGCACTAATGCTCACCTTTCCACTAGTCTATAATAATGACTTTCACCTTCACATAGTACCTTTGAAATGCACTTACCATATAAAATTGGGTATTGTTATTATCTGTGTGTCTTAACCAAAAATCAAAGATTCTCAGTGGTAGAATGAACCCCAAATATCTACCCAACATCATGAATGCACCCTACATTGCTACCACCAAGCCCAACTAGCTTTCATTAGAAAATTTCAAGTGATAGGGAGCCTGTTCTATTCTCAGGCAGCCCATTCCACTTTGGCACAGCTCTTATTTCCAGGAAGATTTTCCTCATATCAAGCAGATATCTTCCCAATATTTTGCAATCTCTGTAAATGCATGGCTTGTATCTTATCTGAATTTTGTCTCTCCTGTGCCATCTAATGCAATGCTTTCTTTGCGTGCAGGAATCACTTAATAAATCTTCACTGACTGAATGAAGGAAGTATCAACTAGGGGTAAACCATGAGATTTTTTTGAATCAGAGAAGCTGGGTTCAAATTCAAGTTCTCCACTCAGCACCTGTATGATTTTGGGCACTTTGCTTTTCCAGTCTGTTCTTCTATAAAATGAGGAGGCTGGATTAAAATAATAACAACAATAACAGTAATGATGATAATGATTATCACAATGACAGCAAACATGTATGTGGCACTGGTTTGTGAAGTATTCTACTTTTTAGATACCATATCATTTGATGCTCTCTTGCTGACCCTTCGAGGTAAATATTCCAGGCACTATTATGCTCATTTTAGAGAATAGATGAGAAAATTGAAACTCAGAGAAATGAAGGGACTTGCTCCTGGACATGGGGCCAGTCTGTGGTGCTGCCAGGTTTTCCTGACCCCCTCAGAGTGGAATGGGCTGACTCGGCAGTGGATTCTGCTTCCATAGAGGTCTTCAAGCAAAGAATAAATGAACACTCCCCAAAGGTATTTTGAAGAGGGGCGAGATGAGCCAGGAGGGCTCCAAGGTGCCTTCCATCTCTCAGATTCTGCAGTTCTGGGACGCCAAGTCAAACACTTTCCCCACAACACCACAGCATCTCTCCAGACTTTCCAGCTCTAAATCTATGATCCCATGAATGAGAATTAGGTCAAGGGCACTGATGTTACAGCACTTCTACAGATCAGCACAACTCCCTGGCCATCAGATGCAAAAGATTATAAATTCCTTTTTTAAAAAACCCTTTCACATTTCTACCAGGTTTTTTTAAGGCTACCTGCAATGCTGATGTAACGTTTTTCTCCCCATAAAAAAGTGACATTTCTGACCCTTCTAAGTGCTAAAGTAAAAGAGGACTTTTAGAGTCCCAGCTACATCTTTTGGCACAAATAGACAAATGCACCCAAACCACACCTGACAACAGCCACTTCATTCATAGGGACATTTCAAATATGACCACAAGCCCACAGACAGACAGACCAAAAAAAGTGACCACAATATTATTAGTTATTTAATCTGGCACAAAACAGTGCTGTAACAGTTTCTTTGTTGATTTAATTACTCAACAGTCCAAGCTGACCAAGTATCAGGTATCAAGTTTCCTGTAATTTTCTTTAAGCATTATAGTCAAAATAAAGGAAAGTATATGGAAGGAAAAATATGGTTTTCATCATGATTATAAATGACCCTACTGGTTTTCCTCCAAATGAGTGCTAATATCTACATGTTACTGTTCCTTGTTTTCTTGTCATTCTGAATTACCAAATAGGATGGTAGATATTTATTCCCAAAATAAATTGGCAGACATTCTAATCTCCAGTTGAACAACTTAAAACAACTCACAGGTGTCAGCAGAGATAACTTCTTGATTCAAGTAAGTCACCTCATTCCATAAACAACTAACTACAGACATCCTCCCACACATCACTCTTCCTTCCTTCCTAAACCATCCTGATGCCACACATTCTTCCTCCTGCTTCAGTTAAATGCTATCCTTCCTAGCCAAAGACCCAGAACCTCCTAAGAAACTTTCAAGACATTCAGCATAGTGTCTCTATATACTTCTATGTACGCTGACCATTGGATTCATTCTACCTCTACCCCTACATGCACACAGACATACACATGTGTGTACATGCATATGCACATGCACACATACAAGAAAATTTTATCAAAGTTTCAAAATATTCTCTCTGTATCCCAATGAAGAGTTCCAATGGGTCCAACTGGATTGTGAATGTAGACAAAAGAAAGCCTGGACTGACATGAACACCTTTCTTCCATTCCTCTTCACTGTCTTTGCCTCTTCTTTTCTCCTACTTAACAATCCAAGAACTCAAATCTGCACTGTGCCAAAGTTTTACCAGCAGCCTTGAGGAATTAGTTGGCATCAATATTATTAGTCCCATTTTACAGATTAGGAAAATGAGGAGCAGAAAAGCGAAGTAACTTTGCCAAGGGACATACAGCAAGTGAGTGTTTGAAGCAAGGTTTCTTGTAGGAAGAGCAGCACTGTCTCTCTCTCTCTCTCTCTCTCTCTCTCTCTCTCTCTCTCTCTCTCTCACACACACACACACACACACACACACACACACACACACACTCCCTACTTCTCCTCCTCTCACTCCTCCCAAGCAAATGTACCTTATACTGACTATATCTAACTATCCCATGACCACCTTCTGTCTTCTTCTGGGTCACATCCTAGCCCTGGAATCATGAGAGCTGACATTTCTAGATTGTTTTAAAGTGTATAAAACACTTCAAATAATAATAATGGCTAGTACCTATATGGTACTTTAAGATTTGCAAAGTACTTTGCAAATATCATCTAATTTTGTTCTCAGAACAAGCACAGAATGTTGAAGTTATTATTATGCTCAGTTTATAAATAATGAAACTGAGACAGGCAGAGAGGTGAAGTGACCTGCCCAGGGTCATATGAAGTCTGATGTGGGATCTGAACTCAGATCTTCCTGACTCCAAGTCCATTACACTATCCATTCTACATAACAACCCTATGAGGTAGATATTTATGGTTATTATTATCCCTGTTTTAAAGATGAGAAAAAATGCCTCATAGAGATTAAATATATATGTATGTGTGTATATATATATGTGTGTGTGTGTGTGTGTTATATGTATATAAACATATATATTTAAATTGAGATTCAGCTGCCTACCTGTCCTTATCTTCATGAATATGGTTTGTGTGCTCATCCAAAAAACAAGCACTAAAAGGTCAGCTTTGTCTAGGTGAGAAAGTTAACTTCCCAAAGTCAGAAAGTCACTATTAACTACATGCATTGCTCAGCCTCGCAAGATTCAGCTCCCATAAACTCCCATGATTCTTCTACCCTAATGCAAAAGCCTACTGTGAGTGGTGTGTTCTTTCTAAAAATCTTTGACAGTATTTGTTAGCTTGATGTTATTTCTGTGATGTCAGAGTGGAAAGAAGATGAGCCATTTTACAGGTGAGGAAAACGAGGTTGAGAGAGAGGAAGGAATTTGCCCTGGGTCACAACTTCCAACACTCAGAAGGTGGAATGATTAAGTAAATGGAGAGGAATGAGGAAAGACCATCATTTCTCTACCATACTTTCTCCTCTGTCCCTTCAGTCCTATACTTCAGTCCAAGACAGAGAAAGAGAGAACCAGTTGTGAAACATAACCCTCATGGGCAAACTAGCCTGCTTAGCAATCCAGCAAATGTAGACGCTTCTGATTTTCCATATGGAGCACCAATTAAAAAATGAGAATCCTCAGCTAAATAGCAGCTTTTCTCTTTCAAAGTAAAAAACAAAACCCATCTCACAGTGCTTAAATTTGTGATACATCTGTAAAAAGTGATTTTTTAGCATCAGAAAGCATTTTAATTGTAGTAAACGGAACAATGTGGAGATTGTTTGAAGACGAGATTAAATTTAATGAAATTCACAAACAACCCCTTTTAGAAAGTAACAACAATTTTTTGAACATTAAAGAGGAGCTCATTATATCAAGACAACTCCACTGTAGAAAGCAGTCTGACTTCAATCACTGCATATCTACATGTTAATGAACTTGCTGTGTGCAGCAGGGACTGAGCAGAGAAAGTAATGGGCCAGGCTGTCTTAAAGCACCCAAGCTGGAGAAGAAGAAAAAACCCAAACCAAACCAAACAAAACATCACCTTTAATCAATGAAACACCTTTTCACTGGTCCTTTAAAAGGAACTAAAATTATTTCAAATGTAACACAAAAAGAAGACAATACTTTAGTAAAGGTTACCCCAAGCCCAATATTTTGTGCACATTCTTAGAGGGTTTACACGCTGTCAGCATCGCTGCAGCAAAGACTTTTAAGTTCCAACAGACAGATACCGCCTAGTACAAAGTCTTTGTCATAATAATTTCAGAGCAGCCCCGTGATCAAACATCCAGACCAATCCGAGACTGAAAAGTGAGAACTAACCAGTGAACTTTGATTAGAACCACAGAGCCCAGGCTTTAATAAAATGCCTCATTCATTGCTCTGCTGTGCCAACAAGGAAGGTGTGTTACAGCCTGAAAAGAGCAGTCAATATACCATTTACACCCATATAATGATTCTCATTATTCACAGTTGGAATCTGTGATTGTAGCAAGTGAAACACAGACATCTCAAAATAGCTAAATGAAAACACCCAAATGCAGCCTTCTACCTTTAAAATAAATAAAGTCACTCTCCCTCTGGTCTCTCTGTTGCCCGCTACTGGCTTTCATGCCTTACTAATCGTATTGTAATAGTCTTTCCAAAACCATAATTTACACAATATTTGGTTTGTTGCTTTTCCTTAAAGTGTAAGAAGTGCTGGCAATATTTACTTTGAACTCCTACTTTTTCCAAGCTAACAGTAAGCCATTCAAATGCATGACTGTAAAGCTTATTTTAATTAAAGCAAAAGTTTTGAAATTGGGGGTCATTTTGTTTAACTGGACTTTTTGCACCATTTTATTTTGCCAAGAGAAAAATGCCCAGAAGGGACCAGTAGATGATCACAGTTTGGTATCAAATATTTTAAACTACAGCCCTTTAAAGCTATGTTTCAAGGAAATGCAATCTAAATCCATAAGTGGAATTTCATGCCAGGGAACAGAGGAATCAAGAACAGAAGAGGGGGTCCCAATCCCAGTCAGTTTTCCAATGAAAACAGCAAAATATCATAAATGGACAAATATATCTTCACCAAAGAATTGGTCAGGGAGACTTAAAGATGAGAAATAATGAAACCTATCTATATAGGATGGGTAGGTGCTTACCAGAAATATAACAAATATTTATTAAGCATCTGCTGTGTTTAAACATATAACAATGGTATAGAAGTAAGATTTGTGTGTACCCTTCTATCCCTGCCCTAGTATTCTATGAATAGTCTGTGATTCTCCAAGTGTTACTTCAAGGCTGGTGAATGACAGAGGCATTAATTAGGGTGGGACAGTCGGGGCTTTGCCCCAGGGTGCAAAATTTAGACACTCTAACAATGCTTCAGCAATATAGAAACAGCAGAGCTTAGCACCTGGTTAGCAAGAATAATTAGTTCAAATGGGAAACTACCAGATGGCACTCAGGGGGAAGCATTTCCCTTGCCCCACTCAGCCTGCACTTCCCTACCCTTTCCCATGTCTCATGCTAGAGGTCCTGAAGTTTGTCCTTCTTACTGCATGGCTATATCCCACCCATATTCAATAGAGGTTACCTTTTATACTGCTTGCCTCAGCTATAAAACCCCTACTTACACCTTTAGTCAATGATCTAGGCAATATAGTTTCCAAGAGTTAGATAAATTCTCCATACAACAAACAGATGGGAAATCAAAAACAATTTCCCCTTAAACCTCACTATTAGGAAGATGTGAGATAAACCCATGGAAAGTTTACTAGAGTTTGTTTTGTTTTGTTTTTTCAGCTTAAATATTACTTATACCACAGAAAAATAAATTAAAGCTTCTCGTCCTTGAATCACTGTGTAGATTTTTTTTTAATCTGCAACCACAAGAAATAGCTAGTTTAGGGAAGTTTATTAATAACAAGAGAGAAAACCCCCAACTACCACTATCACTCCAATTAGAATCTCACTATGGAACCTTTTACAAGTCATAATTAACAAGAAGGAAGCAACATGGAATAGTAGGTGGAAAAGCTGAGCATGGGGGTCCTAGCTTCAAATATCGCCTCTAACTTACTAGCTATGTGACCAAGTTGTGAATCAGCTCAACTACCCAAAGGAATATCACTGTGTTAACAAGAAATCTCTAGAAGTATAGAATATTTTTTACCTCTAGCTAGAGGTTTTTACCTCTAGCTAGCAGTGTGGCGGAGAAGAAAAACTGAAGTAGGAGTAGAGAGGTGAAAATCTTTTCCAGTGGGTAAGAATAAATAGCAAGTTCAGTCTGGACACCAGAGAAAGTTTCCTGGAATATATTCATTGTTGCTAATAGAAGCCAGTTTCTCCTTTCAGCACCACCACAACCAAAAATATAGTGTCCCAATGTGGAATAAAGGATCTAAACAATGTGTACTTTTCATAGTCAACCCAATATCTGTGATTTTTAACACATACACTAAATATGCACTTTTACTTTTAAAAAGATGCAGGAGTTTAAATAAATCCTTACATCATAAGTACTAAAAGGACTACATCAGGGGTACATCCTAAAAGGTACTACATCCCCACCCTCCTCCTCCTCCCCAAAGAAGCTCAGTGAACCATGAAAGGGAAAAAAGAATTACATCTTTATTTTCATTCATCTCTAACTGAAATTTAACATTTCTTTCCATTTAAAAGGTAAGCAAAACAGTAATATTAGCAGTACTTAATATTTGGTTAACAAGTGAAATCACAGATATTTTCGTATCACATTATAGTTGTTACAGATAACTCAAAATATTATTTATGCATCACTACTCTGAAATCACTGTAGTTACTAAACCCACTGCTAGTTCCCAGTGATCACAGTCTTATCAACTACAGACTTTTTCAATATAATTGGTTTCCCTGTAATCCTATATATTTGATTTTATGTATTTTAACACATTATTCTGAGAAGAGCTCAGTGGACTTTCAAATTTCCAAAGGAGTCCAAGACAGAAAAAAAGGTTAAGCACTATTAATTAAAGCAAAACTTTTGAAATTGTTTAACTGGACTTTTTGTACCTTTTTTTGCCAAAAGAAAAGGTTCGCCCTGCTCACTTGTCAGGATGACTAGCAATCAGATTTTAGAGTTGCACTTAGAGACCTAACTACCAATTTCTTTTTCACAGAGAGCATGTGATAGAAAGGGTAGACAAGAGGCCCAGCAAAACTGGCTATACCTGGGGAGGTTAGAGTAGTATGGGAAGAAATTTGCCTGTGTTACAATCTATGAGAGAGAGTATGGGGGAAGAGGGGGAAGAAAGTGCTCCTCCATCTAACCACTGATTGGATGGCTGCCTGTAGGAGGCAAGTAACAAAGTCAGATGAAGAAGTAACTCAGCAGTGATACGGGAAAAGGGACCTCTAGACATACTCTATATGATACTTTCCTGTTTCAACTAATTAGTCTTGCTAGTAGGTACTAAATTCAATGGTATCTCTGCCGAAGTGTTTTCAAGTGCTTTCAGTCTTATATAAAGTTCTCTATCCTGAGTCAAAGCCCTGATCATCCTGCCCTAGTTATGGGTTCAGTTGCAATCAATTCACTTCAACAATTCAGCAAACAGTGTTCCCCTCTGTGCAAGTCTTGGAAACGGTCATATGTACTCACTTAGGACAAGTAAGAGTTTACATTAAACAAGGTCTAAGGTCCTTCCTTAGTTTACCACACAATTTAAGTGCATGGAAATAATTCAGCTGCCCAGTCATTTTGGTTGCATCCAACTCTTCATGGCCCCATTTGGGGTTTTTTTTTTAGCAAAGATACTGGAGTGACTTGCCATTTCCTTCTCCAGTTCATTTTACAGATGAGGAAACTGAGGTAACCAGGATTAAGTGACCACATAGCTAGTCTCTAAGGCTAGGTTCAAGCTCAGGAAGATGACTCTTCCCAACTCTAGGCCCAGCACTGTGTCCACTGTGCCACCAGATTGCTAAATATCATTACTATCAGACTTACAATAGAATCATAATTTAAGGGTTGGAAAGAACCTTATAGATTAGCTAGTCCAATGCCTTCATTTTACAGATGTGGAAACTGAGGCCCAAGGATGTGAAGGGACTTGACAAACCTCAACAGATGAAACCCTGGGTCCTCAGACTCAGAATCCTATTCTCTGCCAAACTACTTCTTCTTATTCAGAAATTGTTCTGATACTTTTCCATTAACTGGGTAAAATGTTCCTTTAGGATAAGCCCTTACCTTTTTATTGATTAATAATGCCTTTATGGCCTTACGCCCCCACCTGATTGCTCTACCCAATGGTTCAAAGAACTACAACTTTTACAATACATATCCCAAAGAAGTATAATGTTGTCTGCTGGAAGATGTAAAATGAATGTGGAGGTTAAGGGACATCAAAGCCCATTATTTAAACATGGGGGTGGGAATTCAATCCATCAATGATTCCCAACCCTGGTTTTTCAACACCTCAGGGTGGCTCCAATTATCTCAAAGGGTATTGCAAAATCCCCCCCCAAAAAACTTCAAATCTACATTAATTTTAATTCACTTTCATTTTAAAAATAAGTATATGTCATATATTACTTTTTGTAATATAGGGAACGCATCAGAATCAATTCCCCCCCCCCAAAAAAAACAACAGAATACTGCAATTCGAGAATAAGTAAGACTGTGGGTAGGTATCACCAAGGGTCCATTCAGAAGGCCTTGTCACCTAATGAAGAGGGTCTGCTCTGGACAAAATGTGACTATAATGATCTTGTCATCGTACTATACTAAGATCAAATTCATCTGAGCAACAGAAGTTAAAGAATATGGCGCCATCCTTTCAACTGCATCTTCACAGAGAAACAAATGAAGGTCTTTTTCTCAGAATCATAGAAAGGAACCAAAAGATCATGTAGTCCCACCCTTCCATTTAAAAGATAAGGAAACTAGCTCAAAATCACCCTGCATATCTCTCTACAAGAATCCATTTTTCAAACATAAACAAGACTGTTTCTTAGAATATAAGAAAAGGTTTTAATGACATTTTTTAACTACTGTCAAAAAGAGATCAGTGTTAAAAGTGTAGAAGGAAGCAAGAAAATCAGAAGTTTCAATCCTTAGCTCACACCTCAATAATTTTTTTAATTTTATTTAACTCAAGGATGAACTATTAGCCTTAACATTTGAATATCTTGGCATTCAGTAGTTCTATACTTATAATGTTATAAAAACACAATTTCTGGTATTGAATAGTAATAACAGTCTGTGTTCCAAAGAATGGTGACAATTTGCCAAGAACTACATATTCCAATTTTAAGATTTTTCATATACAGATTTGAAACAGACTTATTACAGTGTACTAAACGTGTTTTATTTGCCAGGGCAAAGCAAAGATAGGCAGGCGTAAGTCACTCCCATGTAATCCTTTAGAGAAAAGGCTTTTCGGGAGTCTAGTTTCCAAACAGGACAAATTTGGGTCTTGAACATTCGCTGTAAGTCGTTAAGCAACCTGTATACTGGTAAGACTATAAAGTAAAAATTTTCCCCCCCTTGCAATTTATTTCAATAGAAATAAAGATAGAGAATTAGCCAACAAGAGTTTCTGTACAGAAAACCAGACTTCTGGGTTTTTATCAGGAAGTCTTCTAAAGGCATTTCCTTTCCTTAAATTCAATCATGGCTCTGAAGGCAGATGAAAGCACAGCACACATAAATGTCCATAGCAACATAGAGAGCCCGCCTACCTTGGGATGCCCTCCTCCCTCCTTCCCACCTACTCACATCTGATACTTCCTTCAAAGCACATTTCAAGTCTCTGGCTCTTTAACCTCTCTTCTGTCACGGACCCTTCTGGCAGCCTGTTGAAACCCTGGGACCCTTTCTCAGAATATTTGTTTTAAAATGCATAAAAATACATAGAATTACAAGAAAAGCCAATGACGCTGAAATGTAGTTATCAAAACAGTTTTAAAAACAACTTCACAGACCCCAGGTTGGGAAGTCCTTCCACCATGAACCTTGTTCATACTATCTCCGTCTAAATTCTCTTCCCCTCTCTGACTTTCTATAACTATTTACCCCTCATTCTAACCTTTGATTCTTTACAGTCTTGGGTTATTCTCGGTATTTTAGGCATAGAAATTATGCTTTCCCACTTAAATACTAAAAGACAAGAGAATAAATTTGTTGCATTCTACTAACTGGCAGCTGGATACAGTGGAAAGAATAATAGCTGAGTGATCAGACGCTGTACCCCAAAGTCCCGGCTCTGTCACTAAGCCAGGGGATGTTGGGCCACTCGCCCCAGTTCTCATAACCTCCCCAGTTTCCTCCTCTATAAAATGTGGATAATAATAATAACAATACTTTTATGCTCTAGCTTCTCACAGGATTGTCATGGTAAGGAAATCATTGTAGACAAAAGAGCTACGCTTCCTTCTGTTTTACCCCCGGCAGAGTCCAACACAGTACTAGGCACACATAAGAGATATAGCACTGGAAATAACCTTAGAGATCATCTACTGCAGCCCTCTCATTTTACAGATGAGTAAACTGAGGCCCAGAAAGATTGAGTCAAGATCACACAGGTATTAAGAGACAAGGCCAGAATTTGAGCCCAAGTCCCCTGACACCAGAGCCAACACACACTGCCTTCTCTTATATGAACCTAATAAATACTTATCCATTTGACAAAACAAACAACATGATTTTGTGCATAAAGCAATGATGAATTAGTTTAAAAATATTATAAAAAAGGAACACCCCTGTGCACAAATAAAAGGGGTGATAGGAGAGAAAAAACGTAAATATCCTAAAATGTTTCTCAAATGGCTTTCCTGGTAGTTTTTAATTGAACACACACACACACACACACACACACACACCCCTTAATGTCTTCTCCATTTTTTTTTCTTCATTCATTTAACATTCCCTTGTTAAGGGTTGACTCCACCTATAATCAGACACTCTTGGGAGTATTAGGACTAATCAATAGCAAATGTTTCACAGATGCTGTAGTTAACCAGATCTTAAAGGCTTTACATACCAGTTCAAATTAGTTAGAAATGCTTGTACTTTCCTTCCACGATCCCAAGAAAAAGAATAGAATTCCTTAGGTGTCTATTCTTCAGTTGTCCTTCAGCTAATGTTAAGAATACTACAAACTTTAAATATTCTCCTAGAATGCTTTGGCCAGCTATAATCTCTCTAATGGAAACAGGGCTAAACTACAAGTATCAGGTTACCTTGCAGAATAACAATTCCAACAATCTCAGAGAAGTTTTAGAGATTCCAACTTCTAGGTAAGTGGAGATAAAAAAAAAATCTTACATGCTGGAAGTTGTACAGGAGGGGAGAAGAGGAAACAAAATAGTTTGCTCAAGACAATATTTAAGTAGGATTTTCTCTATGATACCAGTGAATTTCTAACCTATTCTCGCCAACTTTTTCTTTCTATAAAACCCAGCAGCTTCAAATCTTGCACAATTGAAATGTTAGTATTAGGGGCTCCCCATACAGAAATTACCTTCTAAGGCAGACTTGGTTCTTGGTCGGTAATTCAGAGTCAGAAAGAGTTGCCCCAGGCATACTGAGAAGTTAAATGCCTTGTCTATGGTCACACAGCTACTGTGTGTCAGACACAGGGCCTGAACTCAAGTCTTCCTGACTCCAAGGCAAGTCCTCTACCCCTCTGTCCAGTCCCAATGCTGTGGTCCTAGCTTCACACTATAAAATGAAACATCTTTAAGTCCCTTTTATCTAGGTGTCAAAGAACATTCCTTCAAAACAACGGCCCACCTTTCCCAAGGCTGGATGGAAAAGAGATTCTCCTACTTTTCCCCATCACCTACTTCTTTCCATTTCTGACATTGCATTTGTCTATCCAATAAAATAATTTTAAAAGCAGATTATATTTGCAGATAATCTGCTTTATTATATGCCTGTATAAAAGCAGATTTTATTTGTATATAATTAAATGCATTTCAGATCTTCAAGTATCTAATTTTGAACAAGTGAGATAGAAAGATAAAAAGTATACATATCTCACTAAGCAATTTTAGATTTTTTTTCAAATGTACTCGAAGGATGTAGGTATATATCCCTATGTATTTTTGATCCTGGTGAATAGAAATGTAAGCTGTATGCCATAGCACAGCCCTTTAAATTCACTTTTTTAAAATGATTGTTTTCACAACTATTTAAATGGATTGCTTTGATCTAGATGAAAATTACCTTGAAACAAGATCAAACATACAGGAACGTATAAAGAAAACTCTTTTTATTCAATGACTTTTCAACTGACAGTATCAGCATTATATTATTAAAAGCAAATTTATAGCAGTATGCCTCATTTATAATTGAAATAAGTGTTCCGTTTATTACTACTTTAGCCGAAAGAGACCGAAACACAGAGGGTGTATTCACTCGAATGGATGATTCAGTTGCCTCATCTTAAACAGAGCTGTTTCAGTAACACAGTCAAAAAACGCCCAGACCCTGAATCGTGCTTCTAAAATTAATTCCAATATTTCCTGTTACTGAACTTGCCTCATCAGAACATAATAGTAATTTCATAGTTACAGCCATGCTGATTTCACTCCAGAAATATTTAAGCCAACAGTCAAAACCACAATGCTCAGGAATTTACTCTTCTTATCCAGAAAAACCTAGAGGAGCGGGGTGAGCAGCAAGCTATCTCACTATCTTTGTGACTAATAATATTTCTCAGTGTCAGTCAGCAAACTCCAAACTTTCAAAAGAAACCTTAAGAGTTTTTTTTTAATTCTTTATTTCCCCCGCTGATTTATATGCCACCATATAAAGTTTAAAGTCCTTCTAGTTGCAAGAATTTTTATCTCTTTGCTTGCCATTTAAATTCTCCTCCTGCCACTTTAATAAAGAATGTGGTTTGATCCTTTTAAGTAATTAGTGTATCAGCAAGAAGGAAGTCAAGCCATTACAATTATTGTCCACAGCTTAATTTATACCATAGATTCTACAGGTCAAGCTAAGCATTTTTATTTCATAAAAGGCTATTTTTCCCTTCCCCAAATGTCTTTCTGAAAATGATCAACTGTCCGAGTGTTAACATAATGGCCATTTTTTTGGTAGCTGTAAAAATTAAAGGTAATAAAAACTGCCTTGGACAAGCAGGGACAGAGAGGCCAGCCCAAAAACCCATCACTCTTGCACCTTTCCTTAAGCTGGCTCCCATTTGCTATTCCGTTTCCTATCTCTCATATTAAGTCTGATCATATATATTTAATTCCATTCTTTAAAATTTCAGTAGACAACTACAGTGCTAACCTACAACTGCCCTGTCAGAAAATCTTTGATGTCAAAGCATAATAGTTCCTGAAAGAACAGCACTAATACTTAATGTAACATGAAACCCGGGCCCTGCAGTGGGGCTGTCTGCTGTCAGGAACAAACAATTTCACTGCTGTTCCCCAGAAGTGACAAGGTTGGGACCTAACTGTGCAGTGTCTCCTCACTACCAAATGAGACGTGTGCTGTCTTAGTCACCAGAACGTCAGCTTCATCCACTGAAATAAAACATGTTCTACTTGAAGAATAAAAGTAAAATAATGTTTTCATGCCAAACAACACAAGAAGTTCAATTTTCTCCAGTGCCTAAGGCCGTGTAAGTTAAAGAACTAAAGTAGGCCTCCCCGAATGGTGGCCTGAAAGTATTCATATGCCAACTTGAATTGGCTTAATTTACGAGTGGGATGGGATTTAAGCACCTAGAATAATCTGACTTATTTCCAAGTCTTATGTGAATCAGGACATTCCTGTAACATACTGGGTTGCAAATGAAAATATACATAATATTCTTGGTGTGTGCTCACATGACCCCAAGATAACTCTGATCATCAGTTCTGTCCATTTCAGCCAAAAGGCAATGATTCAATGGGTAGAACACTGCATAAAGAATGCATTGCATTTTCTTCTTTTGGAACTGTGACTTCAGATTTCCTGGTATTTCACTTTCCAAAAAATTATGATTGCTTCAGAATATCCCTTATCCACCACTGTGTTGAGCATGTATTTCATCTGGTTTCTAAATATAAAGCTGAAGCACAAAAATTTTGTTCCCTTACTATGATATATTAAGGGTATAAGATGCACAAAGGGAAGTAGAGTACATCGGCACAGTAAAATAATTAGAATCATAGCATCAAAAAAAAAGTCAGAGCTGGAAGGGACCTATGAGAAGTGATAACACATTTCCCAGAATGTGTCACAACCAGTTGAATTAAGTTGAAAGGGCCACAACCAAAGAAAAACCCAGGAAACCTGAAAAATATTCAGAGTAAAAAGCAACGTAGAAATAATGCCCACAAGATAATGTTAAAAGGAATTCAAGAAAATAAAAGGCTGAAGGACTATCAAATAATAAGAGGGGTTTTTACCTAGACTTTTGCCTTAACTTTGTGTGTGTCATTCACTCCGTTAGCGGTCCTTACTTAAGTCCTTACTTACTCCCTTACTAGAGTAACTTTTTTTTAATTTCTTAATTGAAAAGGAATGCTAACTTTCCACTGGAGTTTAGTAGAAATAATAAAGATGCAATTTTTACCATCCATGTTCACCAGCCCCCTGAAATCTATCTTACCTAAGCATGGAAACTAGCTATTTGGAATGGCTCACATTTAATCTTTGACGATCCGGGGGGATCTTTCATCCCTAAGATTTTGCCATATGATAAAACCCCCATTAAGCAATATTCTAAATCTAAATGGAAATTTTGGGGGGAGGTAGGGGTGGCAGGATGAGGGTGAAAGCAAGCAAGACCTGAGATTCCAGTGTGGAAACTCCCTCTACCAATTAAACCAACAACCTGAAAAGTTTTCCTGTGGTAATAAGAAGCTTAAGTATTTGACCATAGTGACAAAATTATCAAGTGTCCAAGCAAGTCCAAGCAAGTTCCATGGCTCATAGGCTGCATCTCTATTGGTGTTGCTTTGAATTGTTTATTATTCAATACAATTCATCTCAATATGACAATGATTACAAGTGAATGAAGAAATAGACCTCCTTTCTTCCACTGGAGAGGTAAGAGACTATGGGTACAGAATGTTGTATACACTGTCAAATTCTATATCTGTTTCGTTTAACTGTCTCTTTGTTACATGGGAAGAGCTCACTGAGTGGAATGGAGGCAAATAGATATTGAAAAAATGATCATGATGTAAAAATGCAAAGCACATATGTATTTATTGCTAAGTTTTCATCTTGTCACATCTTATCTACCCAACTAATGTAAACTTCTTGAGGTTAAGGACTAATATATCATTGCCCAAAAATAGTTGATTTTTCATGGGGTTCTGGGGACTTGGGTATTTTTTGTTTGTTTTGTTTTGTTGTTGAAAAAAATATTCCCAGAATGTTGGTCTGCTTTTCTGCCTTAATGACAGATCATGTATAATGCTTCAGTATCTTCATTCTGAACATATATTACTACCACAAGCAGCTACTGTAGTTAAATAGCAGACCCTTGGCATTTGCAGGATTCTAAAGGTTCCTTGAGTAAGGAAATCCCATGAATACTTGATTGTACCAACTAATAATAAAGAAAGGGGCTGAAAGGAAGGTTGTACTTGTGCTTTCTTTCTCTTTCCTTTTCTTCCTCCCTTTTCCTGTCAGAAGGCTGAATTAGAGAGAATGAAGTAGTTTGGAGTGGGAATATTGGGTTCAACTAGGATGAACTGGGGAAATCAAGGACAGAGCCTTGGATTTTGAGGGAGAGGAGCTAAATTCCAATCCTTGCTATCCTCTTTACTACCTATGTGACATTGAATAAATTGCTTAATCTCATTGGGCTTCTCAGGATTATAGATTTAGAGCTGAAAGAAACCTTGGAAGTCTTGTAGTGAAATCCTTTCACTTCATAAATGAGGAAGCCAAGTTCTAGAGGGGCTAAGTGACTTACCCTAAGTGAACAGAAGATTGGATTATATTACATTATATCACATCACATTATAATACATTACAATTGGACTTGTGATTCAAACCCAGGCTCTCTGACTCCAAAATCCAGGGTTCTTTCCCCATACAGAAAAATGAGGTGACTAGACTATATCAGGGTTCTCAACTTTTTCATGTGTCGTAGTCCCCTTTGGGCAGTCTGGGGAAGTCTATGGACTCTTTTTCAGTGTGATGTGCTTAAATGCATGAAATACATAAGATTACAAAGGGAACCCGTTATATGGAAAAGCAATTATTGAAATATTTTTTAAAACAAGTTCATGGACCCCAGGTCAAGAATCCTTGGACTAGATGATCTCTAAAGACCCTAACCTCGATTTCTATGCTCCTATGAAATTACTTTAAGCATCTGTGATTCTCTTGGGTGTGAGTACTGCCTGCATAGAAGCAAATCAAGAGCCCTATAAAATTAGGAAATCAATATATGCTAAGACAATAAAACAAGAACAGAATGTTTAAAAGGAACTATAAGCTATGTAATTGTCATTATAGTCGTAATTGTAACATAATTTACTACTGCTGAAGAGATAGGTAAATACACCTCCCTCCCTTTATTTGGAAAGGTGAGGGGTTATTGTTGCACCTGTTGTCAGACCCTGTGTCTGTTTCGCTCAGCTCTTTTTCTTTCTGACATGGGAAGGCCCACTGGGAGGAATGGAGGCAGGTGGGTATCCCCAAATGACTATGATGTAAAAACCAATAAAACTTTTTATTAAATAAAAATAAATTAGCCCTGATATAATTAACTCAGGCATTGGTGCATATGGCTAATCATAGGCTTAAGAAAAACTCAGAAGATATCTGAAGTTTCTACTTGTCATTTCCCACCTTGAATTTTCTGAACCTGTCTTTCACTTGCCTTTTATTTCCTGTGCCCTCTGGAGACTATCCTAACCAGAAGTGACCCATGGTTCCAAAATTTGTACTTTTTCTCCTAAGCTAAATAAAAATTCAGCTGAGAGTTGCTAAACTACATATAACTGATTATCTAGTTAAAGAAATTCACACTAAAGTATAAATGTCTCTCCAAGCCTAGCAAAGTGGCTAGTATGTATGTAGTCACACATACCACTTAAGAAATGATTGTTGACCAAAAGAATCTAGAATTTAAAGCTCTGTGATACATGCAACTAGGAATTAAGATATACAGGGACTGGGGTAGGGAGACCCTCCCTGCCCTACCAGAAAGTTAGAGAGGTGTTGGAGGAGGACATAAAAGAGAGCAGATCAGGGAAAGGGCTTTACAGTGGAATTGCTGTTTTGGGGTTGGGGGAAGGGAAAAGATGGGGAGAAAATTTGTAATTCAAAAATCTCATGGAAATGAATGATGTAAACAAGAAAACAAATAAAAATTTATATTAAAATTTAAAAAAAAGAAATGATTGTTGAACTGGATTAAATTGCTTTAATCCTCCTAGAGAGTCATATGCCTTTTAAAAGAGAATCTTGTTAACCCATGAATTGCTATTTTGTAGAATGTATTAGAGACATATTTTTGAGCAAAAGGCCTTCCCTACTCCTTACATATTCCCTGATACCACTACTCACTCTAGAATAGACTATCAATTTAATCTATCAAAGAATTAAATGATTGGATAAACTTTTATAGTCATATGCCATCCACTGTCCTACCTTCGTCACTCTTGCTAGCAAAGCCCACAGAACAGGAAAAAAAAAGTAAGGACTCAGGTTTGAACCTGTGGGTTGGCACAGTGACCAAGAAATCTAGGAGAATATATGTGGTAAAAAAGGGCATTCACTGAATATCTGAAAATGTCTGTTGTACTGGATTCGGATCAGAGCCCTGCCTGGGTTCACTAGGCAAGGCACATTCTTTGTCTGAGTCTCAGCTCCTTCATCTGTAAAATGAGGCTAGACTAACAGATCACCTCCAAAAGCTCTTCTAGCTCAAATGTGCTAGAGGCCAAATGAGATCCCATACATGTAGCACTTTGGAAACCTGAAAGTGCTAGTTATTATTGTTGTTTTTGTTGTTGTTATGGTTTTACAAAAGACAAATGCTAATTCCTAGAGCTCTCTTGTGGAACATTATCCTCCTTCATAGTAACGTGACTATCCAGTTTTATACAGGAGATACTCTTTTCTTTAAGTTTTCAAATCCTGGCTTCCAGCTAACTTGTATAGTGGGAACATGGCTACTATTCTGTTTACAGAAAATAATCCTCTACTTGACCTAATAAGGGATGCAGAATCATAATGGAAATCTACACCCAAAACTTTACTATTCACTGTAGCAACAAAGGATACATTCCGAGATGATAAATTTCAGTCATAATAATCATAGGTAAGAACAATATAGAAAATGTACATAGGAACACAAACCAGTCCTTGCCTTCTCTGGAGGAGCCTGGAAAGGGGCTCATGAGGCCCATGAAGGCCTCCTCTGCAGTCACCACCTCTGACACCAACCCAGGCCAGAGGAAAGCAGGCCCGACCCCATCTCCATCCCTACCCACGTTTCCTTTCCTAACAAAATTCTTTCTTTTTTATTTAATGGGGCAGATTTGTTTATAAAGAAATTCAGGCTCAGAGGACTTATTAATCAAAGTCCTTGTTTAACTCACTCTAGACAGTTCAATTTTATAAAAGTTCACCAGGGTCTTGCTAGTGCCCTCCATCCCCCAACCCAAACACTCCAAGTTATCCTGTATTCACTTCATGGTACATATGTACTCATTTCTGTATGTGTTTGGTTCCCCCAACGGCAAAGAGGCTTCTTGAGAACAGAGGCAATCTCATTTTTTATCTTTCTATTACTAGTAACCAGCCCATTGTAAACATTTAATAAATGATTAATTAATTAATTAATTGACGAATGTTGAATTGAATTGATTAGTCTAGATGAAATTCTCAAGGGAAATCTGTAGCTGATTTAGATTGCTGATTTAGAAAGTACCATGTATAACTCCTAGTTTTCACAGGGATTCCTGGCCTGGCTTACTTCTAGCATTTTGAATGAAGCAGCCTGAATTTTAACTCTTAGACTCTACCCTCAGGAGTGAGGCACATTTCTCTCTGTATCTCTGACACTCTCTTTGTACCGTGTAAGGAAGGTAGTAATAACTTTCTACTCCTTAGCAAGTCAGCCAAAAAAAGAAGTCTGAGAAACAGAAAAAGGGCGGGAGGAGGGGGGCGGGGAGGGAAACACTTAAAGAAACACCAGAAAAATTCAGAGAGGCAAGTCTGGAACAAAAAAACAAATACACATTTTCTGAGACCTGTGAACAGAAGGTCTACTTCTATAACTGCCTCCATTTATAAAAAGAAAAGAAAAAGAAAACAAAGATGGTACAAAATCAGAGATCAAAGGACAATATTAAACAAATGAGAATGTTACTCAAAGTGGGATCCTAACTTTGGAGCTAGAAATTACATCAGAGATAATATAGTCCATCCATTTCATCTTACAGAGACTCAATAAGACAAAGTGACTGTTCACTTTAATCACTGCCATTTAATTGTGTTCAAGCTTAATCACTGCAGAAATTTGTATGAGGTTTTAAAGCTTGCAGAGCAAGTTACAGGTTTTGTCTCTTTCAGTCTTATATGGAGACCTTATGGCATAAGTGCTACAGTTATCCTTCATGTCACAGAACAAGGTAAATGCCTTGCCCAGGGGTCACCAAGCAGTAAGTATCTGAGGTGGGACTCAAACGCAGGTTTCCTCTAAGTCAAGTTCACTATCTGAAACAGAGTTTGAACTCAGCTTCCCTTACTCCAAATTCAGTGCTTCTTGATTTTCTGAACCACTGGTTCCTTTCTGAAACAAGCTCTGATTCTTACATCATTAAAAGTGTCTGTATACTATGCCAAAATCTTCTTAGTAGGAGTAAAACAGATGCAGTCCCTCTATTCTCTGAGGGCTTACAACTACTGAGATTCAACAATGCTTTTCATGTTACGATAAAAAATAATAATGATGATACCTAGCACTTGAATAGCCTTCAAGATTTACAAAGCATTATATATCTTATTTCATTTGATTCTCCCAACAATCCTGTATGACAGGACCCCCATTTTACAGATGAGGAAACTGAGACAGGCAGAGGTTAAGTAGGCAAACCCAGGGTCACATAACTAGTAAAGGTCTGAGACTGGACATTCTAGTCCAGGTCTCCCTTGCTCCAAGTCTAGTACTCCATCCTGAACTCCATGCTAACAGATTGTTAGTCCCAATGTCTTTTCCTGCCCATTTCTAGAAGAAGACATAGATCATTTCAGAAGGAGGCTAAGAAAGGCCATTGAAAACCCCAGTTGTCTTTAGCTAATCCCACAAAGAGATCTATACATATAACTCCAACACGTGTCAGTGGTGCTATGCCTACAGGGCAGAGAGCATTCTGCAAGGCTCTCCTCTTAGCAGAGGGCAGAACCTTAGGAAGCCAAGGAGGAACTGAAGACCAAATGAACATGATCTATTTAAGCAGCCTAAGGTAAGGAAAACTGGATAGCAAATCTATTTTTTAAGATTTTATTTTGTCTTTATTTTTATATTTATGACAGAATAAAGCTTCTAGTCATTAACTTGGCTGTTGGCAGCACTAGTGACACCTATTTCAACTATAATAAGAGTGTCAACTTTTGATTATTTAAGCACTGGTTATCTAGTCTGTATATTGGGCAGACAATTTTGCTGAAGGCAAAGGCCTCACCCAAGGAACTAGTACCTGTCAATACTCCGATACTGGCATTAACATAAGAGTATTAAATAGATGTACAAAAGGGCTCCATCTAGTTGCAACTCCCAATTATACTGATCTACCATAGTATCAATACCTGGCCCCAAATTCTTACCATTAGATATGCTACTTTTGGGTTCAAAAATAGAGAACATTGTCATTAATAGTCACATGTCTTAGCAAGGAAAGGAACATGCTATTGATTCCTCGCAGACTTTACTTTTGACATTATCAACCACTTCATCTTCCCAGACATTTTCACTTGCTTTGACCTGCTCTCTCCTGATTCTCCTTCTATCTATCTAGCTGTACCTATTCTATCTCTTTTCTTCCTAATGTAGCCATCCTCAAGACCCTATGCTAGACTCTTTATTCTACTTTCCCTACACACCATTTCTGGACCATCTTACCCATTTCTAACTCTACACAAACAACTCCCAGCATCTTTCTTTCTGGCCCCTAATGTCTCCCCTGAGCTCCAGTCTCACTTGCCTAACATCCAGCTAAACTTTTCTGTCTAAATAGCCCACTAATACCTCAAATCCAATATGTACAAAACTGAACTCACCAAACTTCTCCCCCTCCCCCAAAGCTACTCCTTCTTCTAACTTCCCTAGTTAGACAGGGCTTAAACCACAGAAGCATTCCTGACTCTTCCCTCTCTGTCACCCAAACCATCCAATCAATTGCCAAATCTCATCAATTCTGCTCACAACATCTCTCCCATTGATCCCCCTTTCTCGCACTACCAGCACCATCCTTCCCACAATTCCCCAAATAATCTTCCTGATCTAACCCAGCCACTGCATGATCAGAAACCTTCATTGATTTCCTATTGTCTAGAACTTGAAGTCTTAACCTTTTTTGTGTCATGAACCCCTTTGGCAGTCTGGTGAAAACCATATTAAAATAAAATATAGAGGATTACAAAGGAAATTAATTCTGTTTAAATTAAATGATCAAAATAAGGTGTTTTTTAAAGTTCATGGGGCTCAGTTTAAGAACCCTTGGTCTAGGGAGCAGCTAAGTAGAGTAGTAGTGAATAGAGCACTGGCCCTGAAGTCAGGAGGACCTGAGTTCAAATCTGACCTCAGACACCTAACACATACACATGCCATGTGACCTTGGGCAAGTCACTTAACCCCAATTGCCCTACCTTCCCCCCTCCAAAAAGCAAAAAAAAACCAACCCTTGATCTAGAATATGGGGGAAAACCTCCTTTATCTGGCATGACCCCCAACATAGGTCCAAACACCTTGTCAGCCTTCACACACTCTACATTCCAGACAAATTCAATTTTTTGCTCTTCCCTGACCTTGACCTCTTGTCTCCTGCCTCCATACATCTGCACAGGCCATCACTTATGCCAGAATGCATTCCCTCATCATCTGCTTGTAATAAAAGCATGCTAAAATCCTTCTCTGCTCATTCTCATATTTTAAACCTTCCCAGATTCTCACTGCCATCACCACCATTCTCTTCCTCCCCAACTGAAAGCTCTCTACCTAAATATTCTTAGAGTTGTAGAAATTTTTCACCTCAAGTCCACAGCACCTCCACCCCCAAGGCAGTCCATGGATAGATTTCAGGGGGTGTGTGAACTTGGATAGGAAAAATGACATCTTTATTTTCACTAACCTCAAACTGCAATTTACCATTTCCTTCAATTACTTAAAAACCATAACTCTGAGAAGTGATCCATAGGCTTCATCAAACTGTCAAAGTGGTCCATGACACAGAAGAGGTTAGGAACCCCTAGCCTGGAGCTTTTTGTATGGCTCTCTTCTTTGCTCCTTTCTTGACTATATCCTACCATGGATTAAAACTAACTGTGAAAATGTCTAGGTCCTCCAGGTAGAGTGTAAGCTATTTTTTCATCTATTTGCCCCATGCCAATTGGGATGCATTATATATAACAGGTGTCTGGTCAGTGATTATTGACCAAATTGATTACTGATTGAAGACAGAGTAAAAAAAATTTTGGAAAGTCTTAGGTGACCAAATATAACTAGAGTGGGTAGTAAAACAGGAGCATAGAAGACCAAAGCCGGGCGGACCTCAGACATCACTGAGCTTATCATTTTAGTAATAAGAGACTAGAATCCAAAGAGCCAAAGAGATGTGCTCAGTCACACAGCTATTTAGTGGCAGAGTCAAGATGAGAACCCAGACCTCCTGGCTTCTGGTACAATGCCCTTTTTACTATACAGCTTTGCTGAAGCTATATAGGAGACACCCTAACAGGCTGGGGGAGGAAGAGATATGAGAGAGAAGGGATAGGAAAAAAATGTCATGGAAGACACACCAACATCATCATTTTGCCTATGATCAACCCTAATTGCTGCCTTACTCCCCTTCCCCAGCTTCTGACCTGGTCGTAGACAGATCCAAATGAGGCTGAGAAGGTGGGAGCAGTAGCAACAAAGAACCCATCAGCCCTTTTTGGGAGCAGTGATCCTCCACTTGATCACCTCTCCTGAAATACAATAGACACTAATATGTAGCTATGGAACTTCAGTCAATCCCTTTCTTTTATCGAAAGGACCTGAACTGACTTTCCAAAGGGGTAAGAAGGGCTAGAAGTGGCTTCCTTCCTCAACCCAAGGAACACTGGAATTGTTCCTTCCTCCCCTCCTAAGAGAATTAGCTAAACTCCAGGCTCCTCAGTCTGATCTTCAGTAACCAGCAACCAGTAACCAGTAACCAACAAAAACACTTTTGTGCCCATCCAAGAGGGCACCCCAATAGGCCAATGTTTACTTCCCTTAGCTTACCACTCCACGCACAGAATTGCCCCTCAGTAGACCATTTTACTCCCTCTGTTCAGAAGTTCTACAAGCTAATACTGTTGGGTTTTTTTCTATCTGAAGATCCTTTTCCTTCTCAGTTTTATCCTTTCCTCATGGATCTGCCCCCTACCAACATATGTTTCTATCATAAAATCAAACATTTTAAGGATCTTTTTACAAAGCATACCATACTTGGTGCTGGGGATATAAACACAAAAACTGATCCAGCCTCTGCCCTAAGGATCTAGCATTCTTTTACGAGGGAAGAGGAGAGGTACGTAGATGAGTGTAATCCATAGTAGGGACTGAAGCTAGCAAAGCAGAAATCCAAAGAAAACACCACAGGAAAATTTGACAGGGAGAGAATACTTTCAGCTGGAAGAAGCAAGGAAGGCTCTATGGAAAAGGTGGCACCTGAGCAGAATGCTGAAGGATGAAAAGGATTCTGATTTGAAGGGATGGCACTCCAGAAACAGGAGATTGACTACATGAGCGCTTGAAACTTGATGTCTTGAGTCTGAGGCACAAGTAGTCTCGTTTGGTTAGAATGTGAAGTGTATGAGGTAAAATCATGTGAAATAAAGCTTTAAAGATGGGCTAGAGCCATATTTGGAGAACTTGAAGGCCTAAGGATGGGCATATTATCTCAGGAGCAGTCACAAGCTATAGCAAGTGAGTAACACAGCCAGCCCTGTGTATTACTCTTTCAAGGAGAGCCTAAATTTGACCTTTAACCAGATCAGAGGTTGTGTAAGGAGAAAAAGGGTTGGCTGGAGACCAGACAATGATAGCTGTCTTCAATGTCCTCTCCTTTTCCCAGTTCCCCCCACTTTGCATCCCTAATCTGCCACTGAGTAACTATGAAGTAATAACAATAATATGTCACATTTTAAGGTTTACAAACCTTAATGTGCTTTGCAAATATTACCTCACTTGATCCTTACAACAACAACTCTATGAGATAAGTGCTGCTATTATTCCCATCTTACAGATGAGGACTACTAAGACATACAGGGGTTAAATTACTTGCTCAAGGACACACATCTAGTAAGTGTCTGAGGCCAGATTTGAACCCAGGTCTTCCTGACTCCAGATCCAACACTCTAGTCAGTGAACCATTGAGCTGCTTCAGTCAAACCACAAGTCTGAGTCTACTCTCTGTGCCTCAGTGTTCTCAGCTATAAAATATGCAGGAAGGCCATTGGAGGCCGCTCTCTTCTCGTCTTCTTTCAAGCCTCTCTCCACGTAGGCCCTTGGACTGAGAAATTTCCTCATGACCAAAGATAAAAGAGCCCAACCTGCAAACCTGCTATCTAAGACTCTCAAGCAAACTATTCCTAATAAGGATTTATAAAATAAACCATTGCACTGAAGGATTAAATCTAAACAGAATCCTTAGTAAAGACAATTTAGGATAACCAAATAATTTAAGGCATACCTCAACTAGGTTTAATTAAAAGTGATCTGAGATTCAAACTTGCTCCTCAGCTGCTCTGAAAGTAAAAAATCATCATGGTCACATAATTTTTTTAAGAAAAGGATGTAGCCATAAATGTCCTACTTTATTAAAAGGAGGAGAGAGAAAAGCCTAGGAAACCAAGCAGAATACACAGAGGAGAAAGGAAAACAGTAACAGCCCCAAAATGAGGAAGTAAAGTAAGTGAAAGTGAAAAAAATCTGAAGAGACACCAGAAAGGGAGGGGGGACATTTTCCTCTCTGTTTTATAGGCCTAGAGCCTGGTGACATTAATGAGAGTTCCATGTGTAAAGCTAGGGGAAATGAAAGCCCCAAGTTTACAACTAAGACAGGGATGGTTCTCCCGGCTACTTAGGAATAAGGCCCAGGGATGGCCAAAAATAACTTTGGACTGGGGACCTTACTGTGGGTTTAAATTAAATCTTTTTTGTGACATGGTTGCAATTATATGTAAAGTGAATTGTGAACAGTTCCCTGACCACTCCATATATAAGAACTAAAGACACCCAATTTTACCAGACCCCCAAATTTAGGACTCCTACATATGCCTGCCTTAGAAAAAGTAAATTCCATATTAAATGCCAAAAATAGCTTTTGCAAATATAAACGCCTTGCCAACCCTCCTAAAGCATTTATTCTTTGTGTAACTATACACAAAAAGTAGACATATCACCCATGCGGGTTACAGACATATTCAGTTCAATTAGCAATTCCAGAAACACATATTAGATGCCTCATAGGAGGCGCTAAGATACAGAAAAGAAAAAAAGGCTTAATTCCTGCCCTCTAGGAGCTTTGAAATCCAATAGAGAAGATGTGATATAATAAAAATAGCTTATATTTATGGAGCTTTAAAGGCTTATAACTCACTAAGCAGGAGCCTGGAACGGAGTAGGTGCTTAATAGATACTCATCTAAGGGACTAGACTTGACTTTGCAGGCTTATTTCATGTCAGTTTCACAATTACCCTGTGGGGCGAAGGGATGCCCCACCTCACTCCCACTATTATCTTCCTTCTTCAGATGAGGAAACTGGAGCTGAGTAAGGTGACTTACCCAAGGAGACACAGCTACTAAGCTCCTGAGGCAAAATGTAAATCCAGGGTTTCCCAGATCCACATGCCACTCTTCTCTCTACGAGGACATGGCATTTCTCACTCATAAACTATACATACACAAGCAGACATGCAACAAGTTCAAAAATGACTAATTCCGTAGAAGAGGTCCAACAGAGACATGAAAGAGCCAAAGAGGAAGCTGGGGGTGGAGAGGTGAGGAACAGAATTAGAGAAGGTTTCAAGAAGGACAAGGTACCTGTTAGGCCTTAAGGGAGGGAAATTACAGCTATACAGGCAGAAATTGGGGGGGGGAGGCAGCTAAGTCATATAATAGCTAAGAGTGTGAGAGTTAGGAATACCTGGGTTCAAATCCTCCCTCAGACACCAGCTATGTGACCATGGGCATAAATCATTTAACTTCTCTCAACCTTCATTTCCTAATCCATAAAATGGGAATAATAGTAGCCCTTACAGCAAAGGATAGCTGTTGTAAGGATCAAATGATGTGTGTGTGTGTATAAAGTGGTTTGCAAACCTTAAAACTATATAAATTGCCATTATTATTTATAGATCATGCAGCTATCCTTCTATCCATCCATCTATCCATCATCATCATCATCATCATCATTCATTCCTGGGGAAGGCATGGTATATGAAAACAGAAAAAGTCAGGATAAAATCAAGGAAGAAAAATAGTGAGTGATTCCTCTAGTTTGGCAAGAGTATAAGGTGTGTAAAATAAGGTTAGAAAGGTAGCCAACCTGCAAAAGCCTCTGAATGCCAAAGTCAAAGAGCGGATCATTTATTAAGCAGTCAGTAGGGAGTCACTGATGGCTTTGTGAACAGAGGAAGGATGTGATTGGGTCTGCTCATTAGGAAGATCCCGTGTGGAGTGGTGGAGGATGAAATACCTGACAACTCCCCCAACCCCCAGCCCAAACTGGATATAATCGTCTCCTCATCTGATATTAGTTCAATTTGAAATAATTCAACAAATACTCATTAAACACGTATTGTGTCAGCCCTGGTCAGTCAATAAGCAAGAGAGTGTCCAGGGTGGATGAGAAATCAGGATGGTGAAGAGCCTCAAGACTAAACAATATAGGAATTGGTTAAAGGAGGGAAGGTTGTTTAGCCCTAAAGAAGAGAAGACTCAGCCTTAAAGAAATTATAAGAGCAAGTCTTCACTATTTGAACAGTTGTCATGTGAAAGGAAAAAGAGAATCTTTTTTACTCACAGAGCGTAGAACTAGAAACAAGGGGATGATGTTATAGAAAGGCTTTATATAAGTAAAAAGCTTCCTGACAATTATAGCTCTCCAAAATGGAATGGGCCGCCTTGGGAAGGAATGGATTTCCCCTTATTAGAGCTCCTTTGATGAGCATTCTTGTTACATGCTATAGAGAGGATTCTTATTTGTGTATGGTTTGGACTTCACTATATGGCCTCTACGTGGAAAGACTTGAGTTTTGAGCCAGGGACCTGGATTCACAACCCCAGCTCTTCCACTGAGAACCTGCATAACTGAGCAAATCACTAAAATTCTCTGAGTCTCAATTTCTACATCTGAAAATACAGGGTTTAGATCTATTCTAAGGTCTTTTCCAGCTCTAACCTGACAAGCCTATGATCCCTTCAAACTCTGATCTTCTGTGAGGCCATAACAAATGATCTAGGCAGGATATGACAAAGGCCTGGGAGTAGTGGTCTTGTGGCTCAAGACACCAGAAACAAATGAGAGGAACTGTTGAGGAAAACTGGAGACACATATAGGGCCACAGATTAAGAGCTGGCAAGGATTTCAGAGGTCATTAATTCCAAACCACTCATTTTACAGATAAGGAAACTAAGACCCAGAAAACTGAAGTAACTTGCCCAGAGTCACACAGATAGTAAGTGTGGGAGGACAAATTTGAACCCAGATCTTCCTGACTTCAAGTCCAATGCTTAACCACTATACCAGACACAAATACACACAGTGTCTGAGTTTATTATATACCATCTATTTCTTATATACCATATACCATGCAATATTCTCTGAACATCTTTGGCTGGCCACAAAGTCCTTTAAATAAAAAGCAGAAGGGCCTGACTGTCCTCAGAGAAGCCGACAATTTTCTTTAACACTGAATAGCAGAGCAGCATTGTTTGTGAAACAAGCAGCCCTTGCAAAGAAGAATTAAAGGTAACTTTGTATAGCTTTAGAGACTCTAGGATTAAGGCATTCCTTAAAAAAACAGCCCATCTATTTTAGTAATCATTTTTATGGTAAAAATGGACAGCTAAGAAATTTAAAGATATTAAAATCCCTATCCATCATACATTTTAGCCTTCAAAAGCTTCCTGAAACTTTGTTAACAGATATTCCTGGGCACCATATTAATAAAGCTTCATATCCAGCAACTAGACTGTCTCAGGATTTAAATGTTTGTTCTCTTTTGTTTGGGGTCTGGCTTCCTGTTAAAGAACTCATCTTATAACTTCAGAGGAAAATATCCTCTGGACCAAAAAGATGCATCATCACTTACAGGATACAATGATGAGGGATCTTTTTAAGCTATTTAATAGAACTGTCCTGTCTGTGTTTTTTTTTCTTTTCTCAACATTGGAGCTTCTACTGTCTTCTAATTTTCATCAGTGTTTTGTGGCATTATCAACACAGCAGGGCTCCTGCTAGTCAGGGTCCTGGTGAGGAAAATGACAGAAGCAGGGAGGAGATGGAGACCCGGCAATAGCTCAGAGCTTCTCCTGGTCATGCCACTGCTTAGCCTTTTTTGGGTGGGGGGGTGGAATCTGGGATAGGGAGAGAAGGTCTAGATTAGTGATTTCATTGATTTCTCACCCTCTTCTCATTAAAATAAACTCCAGTGGCTCCCCATTAATTCCAGGATCCAATATGTTTTGACATTTAAAGTTCTTTATAACCTGACCCCTTCCTACCTTTCTAGACTTCCTTCACTTGACTGAACACTATGGATTATACAATCCAGAGACATTGACCCTCTTGCTGCTCCTCATACACAACTCTGCATCTCCCAACTCAGTGCCTTTTTATTGTCTATGTCCCCTCTTCCTCCTCCCCTCCACCTTCTGGCTTCCTTCAAAACAACTCAAATTCTACCTTCTGCAAGAGGCCTTACCTGATCCCCTGCTTCCCATCAGCCCTGCCCCAACCACCACTTCTGATGCCTTCCTGCATCCCATACATAGTTTATATGTATACAGATACATTTGGACATCATGTCCCCCCACAGATCATGTGCTCCTTAAGGACAGGACCATGTGGTCACCTTTCTTTGCTTCCTCAATACTCAGCAATGCCCAGCACATAGTAAGTGTTCTGTTGACAGATGGACATGACCATTTTCCCAGATAATCTTTGTTCCAGTGATGCTGTCTGTCCTCCTTGCTGTTCCTCCATTTCTCAGCTGCAGGCATTTTCTCTGGCTTTTGCCCCTGCCTACTATGCCCTCCTCATGTCTGGGTCCCAGCTTCCCTGGCTTATTTCAGAGTCCCAGACAAAATCCCACCTTCTACAGGAAATCTTTCCCAATCCCTCTTCACTTGTAGGCCTTCCCTGGATTGATTAGTTCCTATTTTTCCTGTATGCAGCTTGTTTGCACATATCTGTTTGCATGTTGTCTCTGCCTTTATATAGTGAGCTCCTCAGGGGCACAGCTGCTCTGTCTTCTGCCCTTCTGTGTATCCCCTGTACTTGTTTTGGTGCCTGGCACACAGAAGGTGCTTAATAAATGCTTATTGACTGACTGGCTGACTGACCATACCTAGAATGCTTTCTACCATTACCTCGGCTTCTTAATTTCCCTGGCTTCCCTTGAGACTTAACTCACATCCTGTTTTCTACAAAAGGCTTTTCTGGGTTCCTTTCAGGTGCTAGTACTTCCCACTCTGAGATTATTTTCCATCTATATCTGGTTTGTACCTCACTATGTCCCACTAGAATGTGAGCTCCTCAAAGCAGGGACTATTTCTATCTTTCTCGGTATCCTCAACACTTAGAGCTGCGCCTGATACATAGGAGTTCCTGAATAAACACATGTTGACTTATTACTTGCCTAACTGACTTGCTCCCAGAAGGGAAATTCCTTCCATCCATTTTGCTGATCAGCAAGTTGCATGGAAGCACCAAGGGCTTGAGTAACACATTCTAAGTAGAAGCAGGACTTGCACCCAGCTCTTCTTAACTCCCAAGCTGGCCAACTATCTATACTGTGTCTCTTAGTATTCAGAAAATATGGCCACAAAATATGACTGTGCTACAAAATCACATATATTCAAACCACTCTCTAGAAAACAAAAACCAAACAAACAAAAAATCAAAAAGCCTCCCTTGGAAAGTTGTCATTTGCTTGTCCAATAAGTTCAAAGTTTCCAGGCAGCCAGAGACCCAATAACAGACCCCGATGGCAGAAGGGAGGACTACCAGGGCTTGGAGAAAAGGGATCAGAAAACTAACAAGAACTAGGGGATTCCAGATGACTTAGAAAGGGGGTTGTTTCAGGAAGAAGGCTGTATTCATGTGGAGAGATAGGTAGTTTTGTTGGGGGCTTTTTCTTTTGTGCTTTTTTTTCCAACAGCAGCAGTATTATTACAATAATAATACTACCTTGAATTTCTTCCAAGTAGCTCAAACTGCTTTGCCAAATGATCTCATTAATTCTCACAGTAACCCTTTCACCAAGGGAGGCGCTATGAATTATACTACTTTTTAAAATGGAGAAGCTGAGCCACAAAGGTAGTATGCCTAAAATCAAACCACAAGTCCCTGACAGAGTCAGAGCTAGCACCCTGCTCAAGAAATTCCCAGACAAGAGTTCTTTCTTCAAGCCCAGGCTTAACTGCACTCCTCCCCCACCCACCCCCAAATAAATAAATAAATGGATTTATAGTGAGACTTGCAAGATATTACCAAATCTCAGCCCTGAGCCTTGGTTCATAAATTAATAAGCTCCCTTTTTCTATGGTTATTTGACGAGATTTGAGAAAAATAATAACTTCTGCTCATTTCTGGTGCCTTTCAAACTCAAATTTGCTCAAGATGTCCCTGACCACAAAATGAAGAAAGAAAAACGGGAGGTTAAGCTGCTCGCTAGCAGCCACATCACATACACTGACAGACAGCTGTTGCTTCTCTAAAAGTAACAAAATAACAAGGATGTGATATTTCAGTATCTGACCTACAGTCTGTTGACAGGGATGTAGAAGAATGTTCCTGCCTTGCCGCATGTCCAAAGGCCCTCCAAATGCTGAAGCCACAGACTCAGCCAATGGATTGTAAGTTACAGATCCAAGGTGTTTGGACTGAAAATTCAGACCCTTCCCCATCCTGTTTCCTTCTCCAAACATTCTCATGCTTTTGTGGTGTCCACTTAGCTACACAGATGTTAATGCCAGAAGAAACCTTCAAGACTGTCTAGTATAATCCTATCGTTCAATTGAGAAGGAAATAATAATAGCTTACATTATACAGCATGAATCATCAACATGCTTTGCATGTGTTATCTCTTAACAACCCTCTGAAAAACAGATACTATTATATTCCCATTTTACAGAGGAGGAAACTCAGATGTAATGAGATGAAGGGACTTGCCATCTGAGGCAGGATTCAAACCCAGGTTTTTCTAACTCTAATTTGAGGTTCTATCCACTAGGCTACACTAAGCCCATAGAAGTTAGATGACCTACCCAAGATCACATAGTTGCTTTTCTTCTCCTCCTCAACACCTTCATGATTCAAGTGCAATGAATCAATTTCTCATTCCTCCTCCACATTCCCCACCTGAAACATTCCACAAAAAAATTCCCTGCTATCTTATATTCTTTACTGTTTATCAGCCTCAAGTCAATTGGCTTAATCCTACTGAGAATACAGAGTACAGACCTCTATATACGTGGAAATAATAACAATAATAATATCCAGCAATCATATAACTCATTAAGTTTTGAAAAGTACTTTATGAATGTTATCCTTTTAATCCTTAAAACAACCCTAGGAGGTAGGTGCCATTATTATCCCCATGTGATAGATGAGGAAGAAAGACAAAGAGGCTAAAAAAATTGCCCCATAATAGTAGTAGAAATAAAACCTGAGACAATACCAGATGCACTCATTGATACTGATGTGTGGGGACTGGGAGCGTTGGCCTTTCAAAAAAACCATAGATATAAAATACCTAGAAGCCCACATGACCCTAAGATCCACAGCAGATGGGCAGACAGAATTCCAAAATCAAATCCCAGAAGAAGGCAAGTGAGTTTTGTTTGGCACTGATACTAGGGAGGGAAATAATTGACAATCTAAACACATTAATATTGCTGCTGTCAGTCTGTCTTATCCTCAGTAGATGATTTCAGCTTTCTATCACTGTAAAACTGAGAGGGAGAGGGAAAAAGCTTTATCCAAGGAACTCTCAGAGAAACTATCAGCAGAAGTGCTTTGGAACCACCCTTCTGTCAGAGTCAAATTGAAATTCTAGTCACCACAAAGGAATAAGAAATACCTGTGCCCCTAAGGCCTCCCCCATGCCATATATATAGGAGATAGATAGATAGATAGATAGATAGATAGATAGATAGATAGATAGATAGATAGATAGATAGATAGACAGACAGACAGACAGACACAGAGTGTCCCAAAAGTCTTAGTGCAGTTCTAAATTTTAAGATTTCCTAGCTTGAAATTGAACTGAGACTTTCAGGACACTGTATAGAATGAAATTTTGCTTCCTTAGCCTCATACTTAGGTACTTGTCTGGATGAGCTCACTGGCATGGCTACTCCTTCCAATAATGCAGGTCACAAACAATAAATGCCCACAAGATTTTTATTCATGCTTTTCAGTAAATCTTTCACAGAGGGTTCACCCAACAAACTGGGAGTTTTCCACTAGATCTCCTGAATAAAAAGGAGGTTGTGATATTTTAAGGAAAGTTACCAAATAATAATTTGACCCTTCTTATTAAGCAGTGACCACCTATGGTATTTATGGGATTTATGTAGTACAGGAGAGTACAGATGAACAGTAGAATATAAGCTACTAGAGGGTAGAGACTATTTCATTTCAGTCATTGAATCCCAGAGTCCATAATAATTATTATTAATAATAATAGCATTTATGTGGCTCTTTAAGGTTTGCAAAGTGATTCACAAATATTATCTCATATTATCCTCACAACAACCTTGGGAGGTCCTATTATTCCCATTTTATAGATGAAGAAACCAGAACAGGGAGAGGTTAAGCAATTTGCCCAAGGTCACATAGTAAGCGTCTAAGACCAGATAACCTAACCCAATTCCTGGAACATAAAGGGGTGGGGAACCTTTGGGCCTTGAGACAACATGTGTTCCCTATACCTGTTAGCCTCTTTTAAAAAAATCTTGAATTAAATTGAAATTTATCAAATCAATGGCCTAATACTGCAGTGGTATTTGAAAAAAATGTTAAAAGAAGTCAAGTAAGTCTTCCAGAGTGTTGGGTTGTTCATCAGAGGATTTATAGAAAGACATAGCTGAGAAGAACCTTGGCTGAGACAGAATGGACAGACTGTGATTTGAACCAGAGGCAAGGATATTCATGTGGATCAGATCACAGATCCATCCAAATATGAATGGAGCATGCCAATATGAAGAACTGAGGCAAATCCGAAGGTTGGAATTAAAACTTATGAGGAGAGTCTTGAGAAACAAAAGCTACTTAGACCATAGGAGACAAAAGGATGCCTTAAGAAGGGGTTGTCATATAATTAATAGAAAACATTAGCCTCTTGAGACCAGAGCAAGAGAAAGGGGGCTGACAGATTCAGTATATAAGGAATTTCCTGATAATGAGAGTTTTTAGTCTTCTGGTCAGGTTTCCAGGGGAGCTTCTGGAATTTCCTTCTTTGAAGGCTTTTAAAACAAGGAAAGATTTTCATCTTGAAAGATTTCATTTTCATAGAATAGGTTGATGTGCGCAGCCCTAAAAGAAAGGAGAGAATTGGAATGACCTCTTGAAGTCCCTTCCTATCATTGGGATTTTGTGATTTTTTTTCAAATTTCTAAAATCTAGACTCCTATACTGTCCTTCTAGCCCCCCCAAAAAAAAATATTAATTTCTATTCCTCAGCAAGTTGACCAAAGTTTTTCTTTTACAGAAAAACCAGGTTCAGGTGGATAGAGTTCCTTCACCTACAGAGAAAGCCTAGGAAGGCTGTTAAGGTTTATTACAAAGATGAAGGGAGGATGTGTGTGGAGGGGGCAGGGGGGGGGGACTGATTCTTTAGCCCTTTGTAGCTGCTTCCAAATCCAGAGCATAAGCTATTATCTCCTAAAGGAAGATATTGTTTTGCAATTTTATTAGAAGCCCTTAGCTGTGCCTTGGATTCCCTAATGGCAAGATAATAGTTTATTCATAGAGCAAGAATAATGACTGACATTTACATGGTGCCTTATGCTTTCCAAAATTTAATATTATATTGTATTACACATAATATGTATGTATGTATGTATGTATATAATTACATATCCCACAATTCTGTGACATGGGTGCTGTAAATATTATTATTCACCCATTTTATGGCTAGAGAAACTCAGGCTGAGAAGTTTAGCAATTTACCCATGTAACTTACCAAAGACTAGCAAGTGTCAATCTTCTAGGATCCAAATCCAATGTTATTTCCCCCTAAACATTAGAAACCTAGTTGCTAAAAGGAAAGAACCAAGACTTGTAACACTCTACAGAGGCCCTGGCACATTACAGGTTCTCAATCAACATTACTTGTTTCTTTGCAAGATATAAAAAGAAACACTTGCAACCGCACCTCAAAATGACTTCAAATTTATTCTTTTCCTTTGACAAAACTTCAACTCTATTTTTTAATGCATTAGACTCTTGTTGTCTATGAAAATACAGTTCCTTTCATTTTCTTTTTCTAATTTTGGAAAGTTTTTCCCAAAAGTGATAGGGGGTGAGAGATGGGACATCGACCAAGATAGAATCAGTCTGTCTATGATCAGTGAAATTAAAACACATGAACACAACTCTTGAAACATAATCAAACAAAACTCAGGGCACAGAAATTGGTTCTTATCTTTCCTCTTAACTGGTTTGTTCTCCTTTCCTCTCTCTTTCACTTTATGGTTTGGCTCTCAGAATCAATCTGTCTTTGCCCAGAGTCTTACATTTATATTTCCCCAAACTGAATTCCATCAATCCTACAAAATTAAGACAGATGCCCACATACAAACAATTCTACCACTTGTTCATTCAGCCATAAACACTTTAACAGCTTCTTTCATGGTGCAGTGGTAAATAAATAAATATAACTTCCCAGTTGGAAACTGGGACTCTGCCACTTAATATCTGTGTGACCTTGAATAAGTCACATAACCTATCTAGGTCTTAGTTCCACCATCTGTTGAATGAGGGAGTTGGACTAGAAAACTTCTCAGGTCACTTCTAGATCTAACTGTGGCCTTATGTGCAAGACCTTGTGATAGGTTATGTGAGGAACATAAATAAGAAGACGTGTAAGCTCCTTGCGGACAGAAACCATTTCTCTGTCTTAGCTGTCCCCAGCACTTAGTACAATACATAGGAAAGAGTACATGCCAGAAAATGGAATTATATTCCCCTCATGGATCTTACAGTGAAGGACAATCCACAGATTCCAGAGACTGAATAAAGTTTTGCTTTGAAAATCCCAATATAATCTCCTTTCTCTCCTCTAAGTGGCCAGGGATACAGTTTTTGTTTTGTTTTAAAATACACTTTAAACTGTTCTATTTGTATTTCTATTAACCCAACTACTATCTTAGATATTTATTCCTCTCTCTCACTTGAAACCAAAATAGAAGGAAAAGACTAAAATACGTCTCAATGTGGACACATTACTTAAGCTTAACTTACCTAAATTTTACCTTTTTGGTCTCTTTCCTAACAAATTTTGCTTGACTTGCTTTTCAATGAACAGATAAAAACTAAACCTTCAACATAAGGAATGAACATTTCTTCTTAGAATTGCTAGAGACCTTGTATAATTGAAGGCAGAAAGTGGGAAAAGAGTATTTGGTAAAGTATCTTTTGAAATTTTCAGGGAAGAAAAGATTGAGGAGAAAACTGGAACATTAGGAAAAAAATCTAGTTTGCAAATGGAACCCTAATACACCAGACTGACCATTTTATAATGCATGCTGAATTGACCATGTATTGCATGTGCCTATATTGGGTATGTCAATGTAGAAAACTGTTCAGTATCAAGTTAATATGTTTAAACAATATGTTTCAAAATATGCAAACCTTTTAAAAGCTATCATAATACCATATGATGACTTTTATTTACATGGTGCTTCCATCCAGAAAAAAACTCACAGGGTTTTACAGAATACCATTCACCAGGAAATGAAGCTTGGAACGGATGAAACATAGTAGCCAACACCATGTCGCCCATAAGCATTTTATGGGAGATGGCAAAGTAAGAAAATGTAATAAAAAAAAAAAATCCAAGCGGGCAGCTAGGTGGTGCAGTAAGTAGAGCACCGGCCCTGGGGTCAGGACAACCTGAGTTCAAATCCGGCCTCAGACACTTGACACACTAGCCGTGTGACTTTGGGCAGGTCACTTAACCCCAAATGGCCTCCAAAAAAAAAAGCAAAAAACAAAATCATAGCATCATGAAGAAGCAAATAGAACTAATAAGTGAGAATCTGACCTAGAGACCAAGATTGATTACACAAGGAACTACTATGTATGAAAGTTTGAGCACCAGTATAAGAGACTTCAGTTTTCCTGTAGTCCCCATACTTGGCATTTGAGTGTCTTTGGTTCTATCAAACTTTTGATACTCTATTATGCTCTGTTAGAACATGATGAGAGACAGCAAACCCAGAACACCACCCCAGCAAAAGACAAAGAGACATACAACATGGTTAGTGTGAGGATTTATCTATGATTTCGAAAGAATGATTTGCAAATTTGGGTTTAAATAGGAAAACAGTATAAAAAAGTCTACCACATGCCTATGTCCTCCTTTGCTGAAAGGTAACAGAGGACATTAAGAAGGCCTTGCCTGGACATTTTTAAAGGCTGCATGTTTGGGAATCATGTGCATGGAGAATTCATATTGTCAAACAAAAGGAACTATGCCTAAGTATACCCTATAGGTTTATTCTTAATATGGGTTATTAGTTTATAATAGATTCTAGTGTTGACAATTAACCTCAGAAAATAATTCACATTCTGCATTACCACCCCCCTTCCAAAGCCAAATGCCATTTTTTTGAGTAAGGAGTAAAATGTGAGTGATATATGAGGGGGTCTCAGAGAAACAAGAAGAGATTCTGAATATAAACAAGCTATCATTCTGGTAAAAGGAAATACAAACAACCAGAATAAAAATAGTTGATGCACAAAAGCCATAATGAGGGGGTAGCTCAAAAAATAACTTCTACTTTGAATGGTTTGGATGAAATACAAATTATCCACAGAAAAGTGTGGACTGGCATAAATGTTTGTACAAAATTATAAGTGTATTTTGAGAAGTATGCAAGAGGCAACCGCCTGCATGATGCACAAGGTCCCAGCAACGCTCTGCCTAAGTGCTAGTGCACAGAGTCCAAACCACTGCATTTTAATTACCATGCAGCCTCAGATATATTGCCTTTGATATGGAAATGTTCTTGTTCTCTCATCTTCACATATGGTCTCATGCACAGAAATCTTTATCTGATTCATAAAAAATAAACTAGAATCCAATCTCAACACCTGACCTCAGTGCTTAGAAGTTTTTTACTAAGCATGGTGTCACTATAAAAAGAATGGCTAATATTGGTGTAAAGTTGGATATTTTGAGCAATGATATTAAGGATTTGCTGTTAAGGACTGAATCAATACTGTATCTCTGAGGTTTGAGGGTTTCATGTTGCCTTATGTTAGACTACCACAGATAGGAGGAATAACAGACCAGCCCTTATTTGGAGGTGAGAGAGTCAATAGCAGATATAAATGAGATCCCATCTTCTGACCTCCATCTACAAGCCTTCCATGGATATTTTGCCCTAACTATAGTCAACGAAAGCTCAACACCTGAAAAGCTACAAATACATCTTCTAGTTTAAGCCAAAAGGCAAATATTAAACTGAGTTGCCCTATCTATCTAAGCAAAATAATTCTCTGAGAGATGGAGTTAACATTTGAGGAGATTAAGTCGTTCACCTTCTTGTACAGAATTGGGAAAATGAGTATACTGCTCCTATAAGTGGATAATTAATATATAATAAGAAGCTTGTGAAAGGAATGAAATTTCTTGATCAAATGCATATCAAAATAATTGATTTTCAGACCAAAACTGAGGGATCCCAGACTGAGAAGTATGCACTATGTGTGTAAATGTGTTTCCTCCTAATGGGACTTATTTTCTCATTAAAAAAAAAAATGAACCAAGATGAGGCATAGACACTTTTTTTTGAATTGAGTATTTTCACAGTCAACTTAAAATGATGAATTTTGTGATGGAAGGGAGTCTAATAAGTTTTGGTTCTTTGGGGGGGGGAGGGAAGTGGTGACACTCCTTAAAATAATAAGCAATCCAGACCCAAGGATAAAAATCCATTTCTTGCCCTAAGAGACAAGGAATTTTTTTAAATGCTTTTACTCTTCCTCAAAATTCCCTATTCATATATGTTCATCCTGATTCTCAAATAGTCAGTGCAGCCTAATAATTTTGAAATCACCAAGATTGATTTTAATATAGAATGATATGACCCACATAACCTCATGCCAGTAGATAAGCCAGCCCATCTGTAAATCATCTTGCTTCAGGTTATCTGTGTTTTATCATTTCTAGTACCTGTCTGTGCCTGATATGGTACTCTCAGAAACATTAGCCTGATGGAATGTTTCACCTGACTTCAAAAACGCCAGCTGATATATGGGCATCTCATACTGTATTTAAACAAATAGCTCTTTGATAAACTAAATTTTCAGGCATCCTTACTTTTATGCAATGTCTATCCTGTGAAGTTTACAAAGGCTGAAACAAATCTGAATATAATTCTGCTATGGATGCTTTCTCTAGCAAGCAAAGGCATTCCAACCTAGAAGAAGAAAAATAGCCTGACAAAACTGAAGAGTAGAGACAATATAAAAAGAGGATGGCAAAAGCCAGTGTGTGCTGACTCGTGTTCAAAAGGAAATTCATTTATTCTGTCCCTATTGTATTAATTGAAAGAGAATTATTTAAAACTTCACTGGCTCCTTGAACATAAGATGGATATATGTAGCAGTTTCATCAATACCAAGTAACCCAGTAGTTCCTAAAAGAGGTCAAACTAGAAAATGACATGAAACCACAACCATGTCACAAGCATTTATTATTTATCTTTTAAAGAAATAACACTTATCTGAAACCATTTTTAAGTTGTACGTGCTAGTTACAGTAAGCATGTTCCAAAAGGATCTCGCTTTTCTGAGGGAAAAAAATCTATGTTGTTTTCTGAAACTAATGAAAAATATATAGTGAATAAGATATGTTCCCTCTTAACTACATAATGCATGGCAGCTGCAATTAAAAGGTTCTGACATCTTATATCCTTTTGTTAATTTCTAGGTTTATACCAGAAATTAATGTTTTACAATATAAATGCCACAGAATGACTTTGTAATGTGCAATGATAGGATCATGTAATCCCCTAACCCAACCCACCCTGGCAAAAAAAATCAGCAAATATTGCTATATTAAAAACAAATTATTTGATACACACACATACATAGAAAGCCTTCTCTTGTCCTCCGTTCAGCAGAACAGTATCTTTACTATCCAGTTTTACCATTATGTCTGAAAGAATATGGGAGAAGGGGGATGGGAAGTGTTAGTAAAAGTGAGAAATAGGCAAGAAAGGGAAAGGATGTCAGTTTGCTTAAGGGATTAAGGACCTGGCATTTGATGTCTGCATTTCTGGTCACTGCCTTTAGTAAGAAGCGGCATCCTAACTCCTGAAGCATATATGCGTTGGAGTTTCTTTAGACTGGGGCAAGAACCACCTGAGATCCGCTCTCCTAATTTATTAGGCCTTCAAAAGCCTGATGCGTGTGTGCTCACATGTGCACAGGAAGATTGTCACAAGATCACAGACATCACACAGATATATGCATGCATGTATCTTCAACGGTATATCTGAGAACACTAGTAAAAACTTTTCCTTACTGTTAACTACAAGACAAAAATAAGGGGGGGGGAGGACAGAGAGAGCGTATTCCTTGATCCATAAACATTGTAAACTATTTTAACACCAATATTCCTTAGCACCAGAGAGATGGACCAGTCGCTCCTGCACTCCGATTGCCTATAGAGGAAAAAAATAAAAAAACGTGATCTCTCTTTTAAAATGGGGAGGTGGGGGGAGAGAGAGAATGGCGCGCGGAAAGGGAAGAGAGACACAGTACCACGCTGAAAGAAATCACGATAACTCCGAGGAGTACGGGAAGTGTGGCCTAGGCACTTAGGAGAACTCAAGCTAGGAGGAAAAGGGCAAGTTAAAGTGTTTTCCCTCTTTCCAAGGTGCCTGAAGCTAGTGACCCGCCAAAGGTCATGGTCACGGTTACAGAAAACTACTCCTAGGTCAGATATCACAGACTGGAAACTGAAGGGGGCGGGGACATGGGCCTGGAGAGAACTAGGGCCACCGGGCTGGGTGGGGACAATGGGGACAAGCAGCTGCTGTTCCCCCTGTGCCAAGGAGGCTCGGGGTGGGAGTAGGTTAAGGAATGGGGGAAATTAGGACAATGGGAGGAGGGGGAAAAGGTTCGAGACAGATCACGAGAGTCGAATTGGTCCCGAACTCTATCAGCCTTTCTCCCCTCCCCTCCCCCTGGCCCCACACCGGCCGCGCCCGCTCGGCCTCGAGGGGGAAACTTGATGCTGCAATCAGGGCACCGAGATTTACTAGGACAGGGGCCCGCCCGCTCCGGGCGCATCTACTGGGATGCTCGCCGCGTTTAGCTCGTGCCGGTTTGCCTCTCCTGCCCAGTCAGGAAGGCGTGGAGGGGATTCACTAGGAAGGGAAAGAAACCAGGAGAGAACACCACCTAACTCCGGGAACTCGAATCAGGCCCTCCCCTAGTATTCCCCATCCCCTGGGGCTACTACCTACCCCCTTCCCAGTCGCCCGCCCGCCCGAGCTGCCTGAGGGGGAGTCCCAGAGCCATCAGATACTGGCAGCTCCCTCTCCGGGACTGGCCCGGACTGGGAGGAAGACCTTCTTCCTGACCGGCTGTTTTGCTTTTTATTTCTTTTCTCTTCTCTTCCGTCTTTTAGCCCGCAACCAGCCGAGGTCCGCTGCCCAACCGGCTGTAAATTAATCCGCTCCTCCTCCTCCTCCTCCTCCTCCTCCTCCTCCTCCTCCTCCTCCTCTTCTCCTCTTCCTCCTCTCCTCTTCCTCCTCCTTCTCCTCTCCTCCTACTCTCCTCCTCTCCTCTTCCTCCTCCTCCTCCTCCTCCTCCTCCTCCCCAGGGCTCTCCCCTGACTGATGGTGAGGGGGGTGGGTGGGAAAAAAAACTAGAATGGAAGTGGGCAGGCTACCCTGGCCCAGTTGGTGTCTCCCCCGCCTGGAGCTTCCCTTCCCTGTGCGCAGCTTGTTGGGCCTGGCACAACAGAACCGGACCGGACTGAAGGGACCGGCCCGAAATCCCGGCAGCTCTTATCCGGGGGGCGCAGGGGACTTTGTGCTGAATGCGCAGGCTAATTATATACGTGGCATTTGGGTCCTGGACAGCCCACGGACACCTTACCTTATGAGGAATAGTCAGCCCCAGCAACTGTTCAAAACAAAATGCCATCGCGGGATCAGCTTTGCCCGCGCCGGCCAGCCCGCCTGCCCGGGCGGGGATTGCTTTTCCCCACAGCCTCGCGCACTTAGCGCAAGAATGTGCCCTGGGGAAACAAAGTTGCGAGCCGCCGCAAGGACCTGGAGGACCCGGCCGGAGCGGGCCGGGCCGGGCCGGGAGGCGGGCACAGGAGCCGTGCCTGCCAGGTGGCCCGCTCCCTCCGTGCACTCTGCAGCCCCAGCCGCTGACCTCATTATTTTCCCCTAAAATCCACCTCCTATAAATAGGCTAGGTAGTGGGTGGTGTTTTTTTTTTCTTCTTGGTACTAGAATGAAATGCTAGGTATGGTTACTATTTATAATGAGCGGATGATAATGCAAACTGAGACACACGAAAGGGAGAAGGTGCTAGGGAGGGGGAGAGAGACGTCCACACCCCCTCAGCCTAAGCCCAAAGCCCGCAGGACACAGTGAGCAGCGCCGGGGAAAGCAGTGCGAGTTGAGTACCCTTGTCCCCGGGGCTCAGCCGCCGCCGCCGAAGGCTGGAATGCACTGGGAGTACACAGTTTACTAGGAAACCGATCCGAGTCTGACAACTCTGCCGACCCAGCACAACCCGAAGCGCGACGGAGAGAACTTATCTGCGTCAGGGTAATGCTCATAGGCTCAAACTTGAAGAATAAAGTAGCTTGGATGGAAAAGAAGTCCTGAGGAATGTATTTCAATCTTGCCCTTCCCTGGGAACGGGTTTGTTCCTGTCCTCAAACACAGACCACCAGAAACGTCTGGCAATTCTAACAAAATAAAGGTTTTCAAATTAACTAATGCTTAAATAAACAAAAAAGCCGGAAACAAATTCCTCTTATCTGCTCCAAACACGTTAATTTTCTTTAAAAAACAAAACAAAACAAAAACAAAAAAACTTGACCGGACAGCACTCGAGAGATCAGCCAGAGCATGGTTAATCTGGCCTCTGAAGCACCCTTCCCCCAACCCCACCCCCACCCCCGCGCACCCAGGCCGCTGCTCCCCGACGCCCAGACACAACACTAACAGCCTTCTCACAAGCCATTTCCAATCTCTGTCCAGTCCTAGAAAAGATAGAGAAAGCAAATCTCCCGGGAGCGCAGCGTATTCAGCACCCGAGTAGCTGAACTATCCCAGAGTCAGGACTCGGAGGCCCTGAACAACTTAATTCAGCCCAGAAGAACCAGGAGAAGCCCTCTGCAGCCCTGCTGAAGCCACAGGCAACTAAGCCACCCGCCTTAGTCACCCGCAGGGAAATAGAAGAGGAACCAGGGGCAGGAAGGGAATGCCCCAGCCCATAGCTGCTCACTGCAGTCCAGTGTGTCGGTCGGGACCCCCTTTCCTACCACCGCCATACATACACACACCGCCAGAGTCAGCCACCGTAGAGCTGCCCCCTCCTATAACATCAGCAGTCAGCTATCCTGGAAGGAGTTAGAAGAATTATCATCAATACTGTGACTGACTTGTTAAGGGTTCGGTTTCTTTATTCCGGGGCGGGGGAGAGGGAGAGATCATGAATGAAATATCAAAATTGGAAGGGGGCAGGAGGGAAGCGGGGGAGAGAGCCAAGAAAAAGCGAAGTATGAGGGAGGCACGTCGCACAATGTTCAGGCAGCTAAGCTGGCTAGGGCCACGAGGAAGGTGAAGGGCAAAGGTAGAGAAACACATTTTCTAGCGATCCGGGTTTTCCATAAACTTAGGGCAAACCTGGCTACAGCTGAACCCGGGAGGGAGATACACCACTCCGTACTTCTTATAGTAACCGCAAATAGCATCCCTGGTTTACAAACCAAAAACAGGGGGGCGGGGGGTGGGGATGGAGGGTGAGGAAGTACAGTGATAAGAAGCAGAGAAGCCCAGCCCCTTCCTACCCGGCAAACACTAATGCCTTCAGAAAACTGTGCCGATGCAGTGATGAGGAGAAACATCTCAAAACTTTGAAGGAAAACAAAATCGCTAGGAAACTTATTTAGTCTGTAATGGGGGGAGGAAGGTGCGGGGGGGGGGGCGTATTTGTTCACAGCTCACCAGGAAAGCCCGATTTGTCCAGGTTTGGGTATTGTCTACTTACTTTCGGATCAACCCCTGGGTAAGGGTTTCCCTTAATTTACGGCTTATGCATTCTTTTAAGGTCGATTTACATGACCTCCGGCTACAGCTAAGAGCCCAGAAAGGCTCAGCAGCCGTCAGTCGGCCAAACCCTCAATTAAAACAGCCTTCCCTCTCCCTTCTGCTGGTGTGGATGGATAGGACTCTCCGGGGGTGGGTCTATTGGTCTGGTTTGTCGAAGCTTAGTATTAATTTTGTTGTAGTTGTTGCTGTTTAATATCACGGACTGGGATGTGGCGTTAGTTAGAAAGTTTTGTAGCCTAACTTTCTCCAAACCTCTGCCTGCAAAGAGATAAGAAGGCTAGACGCCGACAAAGCCCCGGGACGCTGCCCTCTGGTGGGAACACAAGGCATTGCTGCCCAGTGGTCCAGTCAACGCAGAGTACACACGCATGTATATATAGAGATAGATAGCTACACCACACACACAAACACACACGGAACTACACACAGAGCTACATAATCTTCCTCGATTATACACTTACGGCAAACTTTGATGAAATCACCTACCTCAAACTTGTGGGAGACTTAAAAACCCATCCGTATAGTCACCTGACCTCTTTTCCATATCATTTGTATTGATCTATTTCGTATGTATATAAACAAATATTTGTGGGCAGAGGAGGCGAAGGAGGAATAAGGTAGCCGGAAAGAAAGGACAGATTTCCAGACGGATACTTAGGATGGCGATAACAGCTTTCTGTTTTCAAAGGTTGCTCGGTCTTCCTCTCTCCCTGCCCCTTCTTAGTTTCTTAAGCACAGTTATCTACAGCTAGACCATGTGTTTTCTCGCAGCAGCGGGTCTTAAGGGGGGAGGGGGGAGAACAGAATAAGAAAGACAGAAGCCCGCCACACAGATCTGTCACCACCTCAGAAACAGGGCACAACTCTAAGGGAGGAAGACGCGGCAGCCTCCGAGTCCGTGCGACGGAGAGTCGGAGGCGCCCGGGACTCGCTTTCCCACCCGCCTTCCCTAGCCCCAACTCCGGGCTCCGCGCCGGCCCGGCCCCGCCGAGCTCCCTCCCCCTACCCCCCACAGCAGCCCGCCCCGCCAAAGTCCGGAGACTGAACTGGCCAAGGCTGCCGGCAGCTTCTAGGCTCAGCCTCTTTCCCTGACCCGGCTGCCATCGCTCCCCACTCATCCCACCTCCGGGCCCGGAAAACTAAACCCAGAGCCTCAGGGGAAGCAAGAGAAGACAAGAGTGGGGAGGCGGGCAGCCAGAGCCGCTCGCTCGGAGAGAGGGGCGCTGCGAGGCCCGGCTCGGCCTGGGCTCCCTGTCCCCCATCCCCCTCCAGCGCCCCAACAGGTAGCGAGCGCACAAAGAGGCCGCGCTCCCTCTGTCTCTCGCTCTTCCTCCCTCGCTATCTCGCTCGCTCGTTCGCTCGCTCCGTCCCGGTTACCTGGGCGGGCTCCAGGATGGTACCGCACCGGAGGGCTCCTTGTGCGCTGCGCCTCGGAAGTAAATGGCATTAAAGAAAAGGGAAAAGACACAAATAAAAAATAAAAATAAAAAAAGGAAAAGGGGGGATCGATGCTAAGTCAATTAGGCACACGCCCGGGGTGGGGGTGGGGGCGAACAACCCTGCCCCCCCCCCCCGCGCCACAGCCAGCCCAGCCCGTTAACTCGAGTCTGCTGGGGGGGTGTCCGGGCCGGGAGCGGGGCTCACTGGCTGGCAGAAGTTTGAGAGCGGGGTGCCGGGAGGTGGGCGCGGAGTGGGGTTACTAAGGGCTTTTCCCCCTGAAACAAGTGAAGGCGATGGTTAGTGCTGTCAATCTTGGCAATCAATGTGAGCGGCCATGTCGTAAGTATTCAAAGCATTTCCCGTCGTGCAACATCAGAAAGTGAGTGGCCAGGGCATTGATCTGAAAGAGGGAGAGGAGGCAGGGCTCCCCTCCCAGACAACACAGGCAAGATGAGACAAGAGGCAGAGGGAGGGAGCGAGCGAGGCAGGCAGGCAGGCAGGCAAGGAGGGAGGGAAGGAGGGAGGGAGGGAAAAAGGAAGAGAGGGAGGGAGAGAGAGACTGGGGGAGGCAGAGGAAAGGGAGAGTCCGCCGGAGACAGCGAGCAGGGCAGGGAGAGCAGCGACGAGAGAAAATAAGAGAGAGAAAACACAAAGTGAGGAGACAAGGAGAAAATTAGAGAATGAATAGGTGACAAAGAGGAAGAAGAGGCAGGTCCAAGTGGGGTGAGACAGAGTAGGGGGAAAGATTAAGAAGAAAGGGGGACCAAGCAGAATAAAACCTGTGGTAAAGTGGAGAAACAGTACGACAGAGTGTGGAAAAAAGCAAACGTTAGAGGGAGAAGGTGGTCAAAAAGAAAGAACTGAAGTATAAGAAGAAGGAGATGCCTAGGGAGCGAAAAGTTTAAGGGGGGGCAGACAAAGTAGCAGGGAGCTGGAAAGAAAGTAGGAAGAAGGAAGAAAGAAGTAGAGCAAGCTGTGAGAGACATGAATTGACAAAAAGAAAAGTAAGTCGTGGGAGAAAAAAAGAGAGAAGGGACAGGTACTGAAAGAAGAGGGGTAGAAAGAAAAACAGCAAAGGAGGAGAGGGAAGACCAGATGTGGGAGGAGGAGGAAGAAAAAAGGAGAAGAATACTGAAAAGGAACAAAGAGGAGAAGGAAGCTGAGGAATCTTCTTAGGAAGAGAGAGTTAGAGCCAGGGAGAGAAGAGCAAGAGAGAGAAAAGGAAAAGAAGAAACAAGCCACAGAAAAAGGAAAGAAAATGCTAGTAAGAAGGGTAAACATAAGTAGGAAAAAAGAAAGGTGGAGAAGATGGGGGAAAGAACAGAAGGCAAAGGACGATTTGATGAAGAGAAATCTAACTATGGGCAGAGCATGAATCTATGTAGATTATGAAACTGCCTGTACCCTGCCCTCTAGAAGCTTACAGGATAAAATTCTCATAACAGACAGGCAGAGAATATAATCAATGAATTACTTGATTATATTCTGTGCATGTAAATTACTTGATTATATGGTAACAACTAAACAGGAGTTTACTACTTTGAGTATGGGTGTGTTCTGCTCTGTGTAGATTATGTAGAGGGTATAGAGCTCATACCTTACTTTAATTTTCTACGTAGAAGAGTTTGGGGAGGGAATAAAACAACAAAATCTGCTAGCAGAGTGGCTGTGAGAGGTAGAAAGGGTGTTTCAATCAGAATAAGTAAAAACAATTGAGTTTGGTGTAGGAAAATTAAGGCTCTTTTGGGTGGTTCCCAGGGAACCCACAAAAGAAACAAAGAAGTGAGCAAAAATAGGATGTTCTGGAAAAGGGGGAACAAGGATCTGAAAGTAAGGAGTTTGATTTGTGAGCAAAAGAAGCCACAAGAGGGATAGGCAGGAAAGGTGACAGTCAAAGTGAAAAAAGATAATTAGAAGTTGCAAAGGCTGGAATGACTCTGGAAAAAACTGTGCCACAAATAGGAAAATGGTAGTAACCCAGATCCAAGGGAATGACACACCTGACAAGTGAAGCTAAGACCAGGAGTCAAAGATGAGATGAAAGTTTTGGAAAGTTGGGCCCAAAGTTAGAGACTTCAGAAGAAGACAACGTTTCTTCAACTTATTATGAAACACATAGACAGAACTGGATATGAAATGAATATCAGGCAGAAGGGAGGGGGTCATGTAGATGGTAACCCAGTGGAACACCATAGGTAAAATCACCAAGATATCATTGATGAAGAATAAGCAGTAGGAAGGAGAACAATATAGTTTGCTTCTTCAGCTTAGAAGAAAAATCTCAGAGACCTGAAAACAAGACACAGGATAGAACAGGCAAAAGGGTTAAACGATTGTTTCAAATCTGGCTGAGATTAATACAGGGGGTGATAAAGGAAAGTGAAAAGAGGAATGGGACCCTGTAGATGTAGGAAGAGTGAAAAGAGAGGGAAGGTTGAAGAGTTCAGAAAAAAATGAGGCAAGTTATTGGTGAAGGAGGGAGCAGCACAAGAGAGTTCAGCTGGATGGTAATCACTTTAGTTTTCTCTTTGGAAATGGTGGGGTCATTGATGAGGATGGGGCTAGGGCCAGAGAATACACCAGGCTTGCCAGGTAGTGACATCAGTGTCCCAACACTCCTCAAACCTGAAGTCCTAGGGTCAGAGTGCCTGGGGGGAGGGGGGGTGTATAGGGGAAAGCTTGGCATTTTTCTATTGCTATCTCAGTGAGAAGGCTTTGTATGGGGAAAAGCCTGGAAGGACACAAGGAAGGAAATCACTCCTTCCTGCCACCTACAAAAACCAATTTTTCTAGGAATGAAGACAACCCTTCTGTGCTCTTTCCTGAATGGGAGGATTGAATGAGGGACTTTCAAAAGTTGTCCAATTTACAACAGGGGTTGATGCCTAAAAAGGAAAACAAAAGTGAACAGGAGGGCTGGGAAGAGAATCCCTGTGACCTCTGTGCATGTGTGTATAAATCTAGGAAGAGCTTGGAACTGAGACACCCCTCTTGACCCACTAGGCCTATGGTTCCATCTAACATTTAGAGCCCATTCTCTCTAAACAAGGTAGCTCTATCCCTTTCATTCCTGCGTGTATTTCATAGCCCCTCCTTGCCAGAGAACTATGATGTGGCCTGGCCGGAGGCTGACCTCCCTCCTTTCCTGGCCCTCACCTGGTGCTCTCTCATGCAGCCCACAATGTAACCAGGGCACATGGGCCAGGAGATAGCTCTCTTTCTCAACCTGAAGCAGTTGGAAAGCAAACGGCCTTTTCCCCCAAATCTTTGGGAAACAGCCGAGGGCCTTTAAAAGGAAGGAAGGAGTGTGATGTAGTAGATTCTACCGGACAGGTGAAACACCGAGGGCCAGCAACACTACTGCACGACTGGGTTCCTTGCAAGGTGCTTAGACAGTTCTGGCTTCCGAGTCAGCGTGTTCGCCGCAACTCGGCTCTGGAGCGGGAGGATGACTGGATTTGTCCCTCGGAGACTGGTGGAATGGGGAGAGGAACATGAGAAGTTACGAAGTCCACTGACTTAGAATATGGGAAAGAACAGGCACCGATAGTCCCTTGACTCTGGCCAGAGTGACACCTTTATAGGCTTCCACCTTTAGATTTTATCAGATAAATTATTCTGACATTGAGAGACCCCAGATGAATTACGAGATTTGCTCTACTGAGTAAAGAAGTAGGTCTTTGTATACGCTCAAAATATGAATGAAGTGCAAAGGAGGTGATCTTCATCTCCTTGGGGATGTAGGTAGTTTGGGGCACATGCTCCTTGGTGTCTGTTAGTGAGAATCCGCCGAGGAGAAAGAACAACCCGCTTCTGAAGGAGCATTTCGAAATCCCACCCTTCACCCAACAGGGATGCTGCTGGACCTAAGATATTCAGATTCATTTTCCTTCCTCTCCTCCCTCCCGCTCTCCACCTCGGGCTGTTCAGGAATGCAGTGATGGAATGCCAAGCCTTTGGCCCAGGGAGGACACTTTACCTGCTCGAAGCTGCTCTTGAGTTCTATGTGGTAACCCCTCCCTCCACCCCCACGCCAAAGGCTAAACCAACAGTTTGGCTAGGAGCAAAGCAAGCCCAGGTATCTGTGAAGTTTGTGCTTCGCACCTCCTCCGGAAGAGAAGCAAGAGCAAGAAAAGAAAGCGGGTAAAAGGGTCCTGGAGAAGACACCACCACCACTACCACCCGCTCCTGCCCCAGGTTTGGGAATGAAGAGCACTGTTCTGTTCAAGAAATTAAAATTTAAGGCATTCTTCTCCCCTTCCCCCCCCCACAAAAAAAGTCCGAATTTCCCTCAGGTTGTGTAATTGTGGGATTCTACTTACAACACCAGCCAATTAAGAGCCATCTGCGACTTCTTCTCAAAGATATTTCTACTCTGTCGCTAACTTTCAGCGGAAAGGGTTTTATAGTTACTGTTACAAATAGAAGATACAAATGTCATTTATTCCGAACTACTGGAGGTGAGGAGGAGGGATGACTGTTACTGAAACGAAGAATAAATGAGATTGGTGTGAAAGCCAAAAGGGAGAGAGTGGGAAACTTTCCATCTGATCCGCAGAAAAGTTTTTGGGGCCGTTTACTGCAACAACAAACCAATAAACAACCGCAACTTGCCTGCGCAGTTTACTCTGAATTCACTCTCACAGGGTTGGGGAGGGTGAAATAAGCCGAGCTCCCCAAATAACTCGGCCCCCAGTGAGTGCCTCCAAGAGCGCGTGATTGTGTTGCAAGAACAAAAAACAAAACAAAACAAAACAAAACCCTGAGAATAATGCCCTGCATTCCTTAAGGAGATGTTTGCCAAAGGACAAGCTATTGTCCCTTGAGCTGAAATGGATGGGGGGAAACCTTTAATTTCATTTAAATCTGCCCATCTCGCTGATAGGGAGAGAAAGCAGTAGCAGCAGCAGCACCACAAAGAGGAGTTGGGGTGAAAGGAGAGTGAAGTGACCCAAAAGCATCAACTTTTTTCCCCGAGGGAAAAATAAAGAAATCAAAAACAAGTTTCGCGGGCATGCTCTCCTCGCCTGGGAAAGTTCATTTGGTAACGGCGTTTGCTGCATGTTTAAGGTGCTAATGCAGTGAGTGGCTGGAATCTGCATGCTGATAAGAGAAGACTGTTGTACTTACAGTGACAGAGGGCAGGCTGCGGGAGAAAAGCTGTTTGTGTTAGCCTGAGAGTCACCCTGGGCTGCGATGAGCGGAGCAGAGAGGAGTGGGAGTGCCAGGCTGCGTACACCTTCACCGCGTCTCATTACATCTGCCAGCCTCTCTCTCCCTCTCTCTTTCATTTCCACATTCCCTTTGTTCCTGAAAAAAAAATCTACACGTCACATCAGAGTCCCCAGATGCAGTCTACACCAAAGAAAAAAATGAATAATTCAATCAAACTGTGCATAGTCTCTCAGGCAATAAATCTATTGCACTTAAAGAACGAAGGGTAATTACCGCTATGGAATTAGAATAAGGGCAAAGACCGAAGGAGTCCCAGGATCTGTATGTAAACTCCACGGTCAAATAAAGTTTCGTTTATTTAATCCTTCTACACATTTCAGAGGGAAAGTGAGAGGGAGCAAAACTGATTTCTGGAGGGGTCTTCTCTTTTCAATTTAAAGAGGAACGGGGGAATCTGGCCGAAACAAGTCTATTTGCTACCCTGCTGGAAAAAGCAGGCGAGTGAACAGGGCCAAACCCCACGAAGAAGTCCCATGTCAGTGGATCCTTTCCAGGGTCCATTTCTCCCCCACCCCACTCCACTCTACTCCACCCCCTAGAAGGAGCTGAGGATCGCCCTCCGCTCTCACCCGCTCCTGTAGAGCTGCACAAGTGCAGTTGATCTCATGGACAACCTTACCTGCTCCAAGAGCTGAAAAAAGCCACGCTTCCCTCCCGGCCCACCGCCGCCCTGAGCCAGCCTTAACTGTGCCACCCTCCACCCCACCCCACCCTTAGGTCCCTGTAACCTGCTATTTGTTCCGTCTGGCTAAGAGAAACTCTAAAGGATTTTTTTTTTCCACGATTGAATGGAAGCTCTGTACTGTACCGACTTCTGGATTTGTCCTGGGCTGAGTTTAGGGAATGTCTGGAAGGGAAGGGGGGGGGAGGGTGGTGGAAGGAAACAACTCGAGCCCTGATCCAAGTTAGTCAGAAGAAAGCGATTGTTGGTCAGGAACGCTCCTGCGGGAGAAACAGCTGGGATGCAGGATGCCTGCAAGGAGATCCCAGCCCGGCAGCCCAGTCCTTACGTCTCCGAGGTAAGATCACTAACTACATAACTAGAGCTCGTTTATGCTGTGTTCCTCTTCCCCATTACCAAGGTCTATCCCCTCCCCTGTACCCCTCCCCACCCTACCCCTCTCCACTTCGGGTCAGAAGGTGTTCTCCAAGGTGAAGAGCACTGCGCTCAGAGGTGTCACCGAAAGAGACTAAGTGTATTATATCTCCATCTAGAGCTGCGTTTTGCCTCGGTATTCCTAGTCTCTTTCAGGAGCGCAGACAGATCCTCCCCCCTCACTCCCACCTTTCCACCCAGGGCTCTGAGCTCTAGGGGAATGCGCCCCAGGAGCCAACTCGCTTTCATACCTTCTTCCCCTCCCAGCCTCAACACACACACATACACACACACACACACGCACACGCACAAGCACACACACACACACACACACACCCTCTTCTACAACTTGAGTCCTTTTAATAGTCAGTTCTTAGTGATCTGGAGCTGGCACAAAAAGAAAGCACAGCTATTGTCATCAGGTAAACTACAAAGCCTCTCCGCATCCTCAGCGGTCCACAGCTTTGTTTACGTGCTTAAGACGCCACCTTGAGGTCAAGGCGGAGACTGCGCCCGGGGTCCAGACAGTGGTCATGTTCGTTCTGCTGAGCAGGAATTCATTCTAACTCTCCAGCTGTTCAGCTACCCGCAAGAGGACGGGACCGGGCAAAGGAGGGGAGGGTAAGAAAAGGGAGAGAAAGGAGTACAGGGTCCCGCGGAGTTTACTTGGGTGGCGAGGCGCCGCAGCCTACAGAATACTGGCTGGTGGGTGGATGGGATGTAGAGATGCAAAAGAAAACCCAAGAAAAATCAAATATTTAGAAAAAGAGAAGAAAGTGAAACTCTCCGAGGTTCCCTGCAGCCTCGAACTTCTGAAAGTAAACTTCTCCAGAGGGGGCATATAGGTTAGGTGCTGGAGTTTGGGGCTCCTGCTTATCCTGGTGATAGATAAGTGTCTCACACCAAGGCTACCGTTTTACCTGGCACCAGAAGGGACTGCTTTGGGCCGAATGCCAGGTTCACCTCTGGATAATTTGATTTGGGGCAGTTACTTGAGGCCCAGTGTCTGTGAGTGAGAGTTATGTCTTTGGTAGAAGGACTCAGCCAGACAGAGCAACTTCTGGGTCATTCCTCCACCCACTTTTCAAGAAAATATTTGTTTCTACATGACAAACAACAGAACATTGTAGTTGCTGCTGCATTGTTGTTATTGTCAGTGTTTTTGTTAATTACTGTAAGGTCCTATTCAGTTCAGTAGAGCCCTCCTTCCTACCTTTCTCTCTAGTCTCACATACAAAGAAAAGGATAGCAGGTCTAAGATTCTCCATAGCTGAAACCTGTAATACTCCTTCATTCTGGGACACCAGCACTGAGAGAGCCCTTTTCAAGATTCCTACAGACCCAACCCCCCCACCTTCCCCAACTCCTGTTCCTGCCATACACATACATACACATATACACACATACATATTTATATTCCTTACACACATATACACACATACATACATATATTTATTCTTTAGCATACAGTCCATTCAGGTGCTCTGACAAGAAGACTGTTTAAATATGGAGCTTTACAAAAGGAGAGAAATAGCTATGTTTATCTTAACCGGAAAAAGACTCAGGAATTGCTATATATGTCATCTGAGGACTTAAGCCAGTCCAGGCTAGTCTCAATTGAAGCCGCTTTACTACATTACAAGCTGGTAATGTTGGGGTAGAGGGGAGGGAAGCCTCAGTATTAATAGACAACAGGAAATGCCTGTTCAAAGAAGAGATGCAACAGGCCCCAAGCTAGACCCCATTCCCATGTTTCATACCACAGCCTAGCAAATTAACAGCGGATCGCTATTCCACTCATGTGGAAAGCTGAGTGTTATTGAATACTGAATTTTCCAAGGGAATCCCAATTATAGAAACACCTGTGCTAAGTAATGTTATTCTAATCCACTATGAAAACCTTAAGTGTGTAATAGCCCTCAAAACATCTCATTTCTTAGTCACAGTGGGGTGGGCCAACCTCATGGTAGAAAACTAGGTGCTTTGGAGAGCCCTATCTGAGAGATACCTTGGCTCACCTGCCTGTGTAATGCAATCATTCCCTGAGTTTTCAATGTATTTAAAATGGGAGGGAATAGATATAAGGAGTCTAATGCAAGTAACATAAGCCAAAACTGGGTAGAAAACCTCATTTTGGAGAGGAATTAAATATAGGAGATCAATGACTTCAAAACTGAAACACATCTTCAAATGAGCAGTAATGATCCAAATCTGTGATCTTATATGTTTCCTTAAGATTTGTACTATATACAGTCAATATCTTACTTTACGATACATAGGATTTTAAATTATGAAAACTAAAATAACATAAATAGCAAAGGAAAGCCAAGCAATCAAGTCCCAGTTTCTTCTATGTTCACCCAAAAAGAAAATATGGTTTCAATTTAAGGGAAAGAAGGGAGTATATATGGTATGAAATCTCATGAGATGCCATAAGGGAGAAAAAAAGATTCATCAGTAGAATGTCTTATAGCCTAAGGCTGTCAAAATACGTCAGTGAAATAACCAGATGATACGCAAAATTTTTCATCAATCATCCAGATTATTTCCTAACAATACTACATCTAGCTTGGGAATTTTTCTTCCTAACTAAACATAATCTAGTTATTTAAAAAGGTACAGTAAGCATGTGTACCACAAAGACTGAAGAAAATAAAAAGCTCATGAGGAGTTATAAGGTAGTTCAATAAGGTCAATGAAGTTCACTCACTAGGATTAAAGGTGCCCAGCATTATGGCAGACGCTATGACATTCTCCTGGGTAGTCATGTTACCTTTTCACCACCAAATAACATTTATAAAGCATTCATGTTTCTTCATCTTTGCCTTTTTCAGTCAGTTTATGGAAGAAAACTTATCGACCCAAATCTGTCTTTATAATTCAATGAAATTATTATTTCACCAACACATAAAACACAACTCAAGTATTTTAAAGGTAACAGTGACATTACAAATATAGAACCATTTCTATTCTTAACATAAAACAAAGAAATAATTGAATTATTTGATAATAAATTTACTACAAAACAAGATACTTTATACTAAAAATATACTAATACTTTAACTTAAAATGTTCATTTTTCATTTTTATCCTTCATTTATGGGACTTTAATCATGAATTTTCTTAAAACCTCTCATTTGAAATTTAAGATCACTAAAGAATTTCAATTTGAAAACTCAAAATGGCATTTCTCAATTTTCAAAACTGAAAGCATGTTTGGTACTTGAACATTAAAATGAGACTGGATTTTTATTTGCTTGGTTATTTGAATACTCCTATTTTGTATATTTATTTTGTAGTCTGTATTATTTGAAAAAAAATAAAAATTAATAAAATTCCTAAATTTGAAAGCATCTTAAATAAACAAGGATTTATATTTTGCACTTTTGTGAATAATAAATGTGGTCAAAAGCCAACTGCATGCAAATTAGTGACTGATTTTGTAGTAAATATTCTAACAGAAGAATTATACAACATTCAGCATAATGAGAACTAAAGTATTACTAAATGAGAACTAAAGTATTTCAATTTACTTAACATAACATTTTAGATTGTTTCAAGTTTTTGTCAAATCTGTTTTTACTGAAAAATAAACTATACATTTAGAACAAAAGCATAGTTTGTTCTCTGATCAAATATTATATCTAAAAATGTCTTTATAACAATGGAGTTCCATAGTTTTAGACTAACTTCAAAAAATGCATCTTTTTACATGTTTCACAATTATACCTTTTCTAGAGTGCTTCCAAATAAATCTCTAAATCAAAACATTTTTAATATCTCCATATATACATATGTGTAGATATGTGTGTGTCTGTGTGAATGTATGTGTGTATGGATAATAGTTCTAGATCTTGTTATAATTTCTGTCCCCTTCTCCTATACAGGGTGCCTATACAACTAATACTATATATCTATATAAAGTAGTACATCCAGAAGAAAACTAAAAAAAATAGTCAATCACCTAATGTTCCCCAAAATACATATGTTTGGCATCATATAAATAAAGCTTCTGGGTATTTTCTAGATTTTTGTCCAATTTTATGTAGATATTTTATATCATGTCTAAATGCTTTATCTAAAATAATAACCATAATGTTTTCAGCATTTGTATTAAGGTCAAAGGAGATATTCAGAAGTCTAATAATCACGATGTTTATTTATGTCCTTTTTGGATTATAATAATTTATTTTCCAATGAAATACACAGCACTTAAAGCATAGAATGGCAATATTCTAGGAAACACATTTAAATCAGAGCTCAAGATAAAAATGAAAAACCTCTTTAACCATGTATTATCAACCTACTTCTAAAGATAGGATGAAGTTTAGTTCTAAACTGAATATTTAGCAAATAAGTGTTAACTCTGTTCACTAGAATTAGCATATTTCAGATTGTAGTTTATAAATTTTTGAGAGCATCAGCATCATGATATGGTTGTCATAGAAACTGCAACAATATGTCATTTCAATTAATTTTACATGCAGTGATAAGGCCTAGTTCTGTATCACTTCAATACAACTTTGAAAAGTAAAAAATGAAAAGCAAAAAGATATATACATATATATATATATACAATATATATACATATGTAGCAAGTTTAATATTTCTATGAGTTTGGAAACTAATGAAAGCATAATGCTCTTTAAAAAATACACACATGTAAGTTGCACTGAAAGATAGCATTTTAATAAGTGCTTATCACTTTCTGTTGAGGAATTTTTAATGACCAATGATCCAGATCTGTTAGCATTCCAAATTATTATTTATTCTCGGTTGACAAAAATATGAACTATTATCTACTTTTTAATTAGCAAATTATTAATGTTCTTTCTCTACTGTGCATCTTACATAGCAAATTCCAGATAATGATAGTGGAATTTAAGCATTTTTTAAAGGTAGAAAATGTAATGGTATCTTTTTGTATGTAATAAAGACATAATATGTCATGGCCAAAACCTTCTTAGTATATCACTGCAAGAGATATTAAGTTTATATTAATGGCTCAATAATTTGAACAGAAAAAGCCTATGAAACTAACGGATATATTTCCTTAAGAATAATAATGATAAAAAGTCTTGTAACTATGTTAATCTGATTTTGACTATGAAATACCGGTTTCTCCTCTTGGACTTTTCATAAAATTATCCATTTCATGTAATATCCATAGAGCATGACAAAAAAAAACCACTGAGCAGATTTCAGAAAGACATATCAAAATGATACCTACACATTTATTATATACCTTTTAAAGGGTAAGCAAGTATACATCTACTTTCCTTATACATTCAGTGGGCTGCTACATAGCATGTTACATATAGTATTGACCAAATACATCTAAAATATTGAAAGTGTAAAAAAAGTTTGAAGAAAATGAATGGAATTTATAACAAAGTGACCCCCACCCAAAGCAGAGTCTAAAGGGACTGTGTAAGATAAACATATACAACTATTCTTTCTTGACAGGATTAAGGAGGGTTACAAAAGAAGCATTTAAATCTCCAGTTTTTTCCTGACAATTAACAATGAAAAGCAGATGTTTACAAAGCTGTTTTATATGCTGTCTTATAAGATGCTAAAAGATGGTTTGTGGATGGTAAGAAGGAAGAGCTGCATAACTGCTTGCCTGGTGTATATTTAAAAGCATCTTCATTGGCTCAGTTATTGTTAATAATGAAAGAAAACACTTTGTGCTGCACACACTGTACGACTGTGACTACAGAAAACTGCTATCATAAAGTCCTCAAAAACTCTTAAGATGTAATTTACAAAGATAATAATAACACAGAATTATTTCACTTCTCTGAATGCTACACATTTGCATACCAGGACTGTGTACAATATACTCATAATGCACATTCATAATGACAAGGACTTCTTAACACTGTAACTAAAGCACAAGTTCCGTGCATTAAACAATCTACTGTACCAAGTTCTTCTTTTTGGTTGGTCTCGGTAAGCCAGGTGTTAGCTGCCTACACAATTGGAAACCACATTAAATTCTACACCACCATTGTGAAAGAAAATATAGTGACAATACTGAAAAATCACAGAGCACCGCAAAGCAACAACAGTGCTAGCTAACCAATGTCATTCTAGAAAATGCTAATTTGGCTTTTAAAAATGTTTTGTGGAATAATTAAGAGACTATATTGCATGGAAAATTAAATATTTCAATGTTTTAGCAAATTATAAAATTGCATTACATTTCTATTTTCTAAAAATAATTCTTAAGAATTAATCTTCATAATGAGACTCAAGTATCAGTTATCACCTGGGGACATCATCCTAAGGATAGAGGCTTGGTTTTCACCTCAGATACTGACTAAAATTGAACTTTGGTTGGTGTCAACATTATCTTTTACTTAGTCAATTGTAAATAAATGCATGGCCAAGAATAGAGCTGTTTTTCCTATTACTAAGACATAGTGAATAGATAATTTTTTAAAATAAAGAAACTCCTAGGCTTCTCTGTCAGTAAAGATGAGATAGTTTTGTTTTTGTTTTTTGGAATGAAATAGAAAGAAAACCTTTAAACAACATGTAGAACACCACCAAGATAATGACAATAAAAAGCCCATGATGCTTATGTAATTAATTTTCAAAAGTTATTTCAAGGTTAGTATAACTTCTAGTGGATTAAATATGCAACAGCATACCAGCATGTGTGTGTATGTGTGTGTACTATGATTACAATTAACTTTATTTCAGGGAGGTTTCTATTATCTCCATAGACAATTATTATAAAATGAGAAAGAGTCATACCTCATTGAGGCTGGGTTTAAAAGCAAAGGGGTAAGTATATAAGATACTTGCTTATCTGAGGAACCCAGTACAGATAAAGTGTATGGTTGGAATTCAAAGTTCAAACATGAGAAAAACTAAAGGAAATTACTATGAAGTAATGTTGCCTGAGTCTGTTTTACCATACAAGTTGGCAGCATTTTTCTCATTGCTGTCTCCTTAAATTTCAGGTTCAATACATTGTACAACAGAAAAATAAATAAATAATTATTTAAAATTTCAAAACAAATACTAATGAATGCATCTCTTGTGCATTTACTTCTCATGGACTTTTCAATATTTTTATCTTGAATCTATTTCTAGAGTGTAATATAAATATAATTTAATGCTTAAATTTTAAAATCATTTTGTAGAGACAGTAAGAGATTTGATTATTGATATTAACATACATTACCCTCTGGATAAATTAACATATTAACATACATTATCTATCTAGAGAGAATGTGAAGAAAATTTCTAGGATTTTACACGGTGACAAGAAGTAGAATCCTCTATGATCAAAAAAGGTCAGGAGAGTCACTGAGACAACATGGCAAGATATAGTGAAGGTTTTCACAGAAAGCAAATAATTACATTTACTAAGGCCTTACGAGGAAATAAGTAGAGAGAGTAAGCAGACTTCCTTTTTCTAAGAAATTTTTCCACATTTTCACCTCTTGACCTATATGTTGCATAGTTTTTTGGTAAATAATTTAATATACAATTTTTTTTCCAAAATATGAGGCCAGAAAAAGGAAGGGTTTACCCAACTTCTTTGGAATTTGCAAATTGGTACATGTTATTCCAGTCTGGAAGGAGATATACAGTGCCTAGCTCACTCTGGGGTTTTAAAAATTCATTTTCCATAATTTTGCATCTTGTATGGCAATAAGGTATCACATTTTGTGGAATTTACATTATAATTCTGAAGCGTTATCCAAATTTCTTCTGTACAGTGAGTAACAATGTTCCCTTTTCCTGTTTTATTAGTCTTATCACCTGAAATACAAGTTTTTTGTTTGTTTCATATTTACGCCCAGATGTTTAAGGCAGTAGTTGTGTGACCATGGACAAGTCTATTAACTTCTCAAAGCCTGTTTCCACAAGTAAGAAAGAGGGATGATAGTATTTGTAGTGGCAGCTTTACAGGGCTATTGTGAGGACTGAAGAAAATTGTGTGTGTGTGTGTGTGTGAGTGTGTGTGTGTGTTTTCATTAGGGATCATATATTTAGAACTGGAAGTGATCTCAGTGGTCAAGTGGTCATCTACTCCAAACTCATTTGAAAGACGAGAAGATTGAGACCCAGGGAAGATTAAGTCACTTGTCAAAGGTCCCACAGAAAGAAAGAATCAAAAGGTCCCTGATTCCAAGGCCAATGCTCTTCCCACTATGCCACTTTACCTGCTATAATGTGCTTCCTAACCAATCCCTAAAAAGCTCTATCTATGTCAGATGTTATTGGTGGTAGTAGTGTTCTATGAATCCAGACACTTCTTTGGGGGATGAGGAAATGGCCTATACTTCAGAGTAGCACTCCCTACCCCACTGCTCACTTCTCCAACTCCCACCCACATGATTAAGGCTGGGTCTCCAGAGGGTAGCTGACTACTCCCTACCTCAGAGTCAAGGGATAATCCTCAGAGGCTGGGGTTTCTAATACTATTGCTCAAAATCCCCCACCAGGAGGCCTACTATTCATATCATTCAGCCACACTTCAAATGGCATTTTTTAGAAAAGGATATTTACCAAGATTAAAATACAGTAAGAATAGTAGGTAACAAAATATCCTGCTAAAAGCTCAGAACTCTTCCACAAATACACAGAGGTCACTGGAACATTGAACTCTTAACAGTAGAGACCATGTATGACTAAAGGATAAACACACAATCTAGGGGAAACCCTTTCTTGAATCTATAGCTGGCATTCCTCTCTAATGAAAGCTGTATTTCCCTCAGGTCTCTGCCTTTCTATACCTATCCATGATCCTGTTTTTCCTCAGAGTCTTTCTCTGCTCCTGATTGGATACATTGCTTATGATTGGTCCTGTCTCTCCAATGACACAGTCAGTGGGGCAGTAGAAAGGAGGTATAACACTCCCTCTCTGATCAGTCATACATACACGTGTCTTCTTCCACCATATGAATGTATTACTCCTAGACTCTTTCAATGGTGAAATTCCTCTACTATATAAACCCCCAGGGCTGTGCTTGGCTTGTTTGGTTAGCCAATCCTTGACCCAACTAAAGAGGAATTCACACCTTGTAAAGAGATCACAGGGCATAAGCCATCTTGTTCACACATTTTAAACTTCATCAAATGTGACCAGCCTTATGTTTAACACCTTATAATTATATTAATTGGCCTTTTTACCCAACCCCAACTTACACTGGGGACTGGGTCCCCAGAGAGTAGCTCCCTACTACTTTCCCTACCCTACTTTTAGAAGCAATCCTAAGGGGCTAAATTTCTAGTACTATCACTTATGAGCCCCTACCAGTGTGCTTCTAACTGGTTATCAGGCAAAAGCCTCAATTAGCTTTTAGAAAAGGGTATTTACTAAAGTGGTATAGTAAGAACAATTGGTATAAAACAACTTCCCCCAGGATATTCAAGGTCCCTGGTAAAAATGGGATGAAACTTCAAGTATAAAAGTAGTGAGGCACATGGGTAGGGGCCACATGTGGCAAAGGGGTATATTGTAAATACTGACACCAGGAGTTCATTTCTCTCTTTGTGGAGTAATTCTGCAATTCCCTTTCATGTAGTTCTGGGGATCAGTGCCTTCCTAGAATCCCATAGCTAGTTCTTTCCACCATGAGGGTATCTCACTCCGAACCTGACACAGCCCTTAATCTTTCCACATCTGTTATGCAGGGGCTTCTTCTGTCATAGGTCATTTATCATTCTAGCAGCCTCTGCTACAGACTCTAGTCACCAGTGAGACATCTGACAGTACTCCTGAATTCACAGTCACCTGTGTAGGGGGTCAAAGGGAGAAATACTTTCTTCCTTCTGAGTAATTTTCTTTCAGAGGCTTGATTAAAACTCTCCCATCACTAGATTGGCCTATTCCTGGACACTGAATTTCCAAACTGTTATGCTGTTTTACACAATGGACCCCAAGATATGGTCGATTCTTTTAGCTAAGCAAAAGATATTTCCTGTGTGGCAACATTTGTCCTTATCCAATGATCAAAGCACTTTATTATTCCCAAATTGATGAAGGACTTGCTCATATAGTTTGTTTTTCTGTCGTAACTCAAAGTTTTGTGTAGCTCTAGCTAACCCCTGTCATCTTTATGTTTGACATGAAATCAGGATATAGAAAATCTTTAGACAAGAAATGAACAAAGTATATTACAGTGTTATTGGAAAGAGGTAATACAAAAAAATTGAGGAAAGAGGAGACCTATTGGGGGAATTTCTTCCAGTCCTTGAAGAAGTGATTATAACCAACAGCATCAGTCTTCTGTTGTATGATGTTTGTGAGATTAAATGGCCTCATTCTTTCCCTCTTCTGCTGAAGTTTAATCTGCCTTTCAATTTTTTTCTTTTCATTTCTCCTTTGAGTTGTTGCCTCTCTGCAGATCTCTTTAGCTCATTAAGTCCCAGGAGGGCTATTGATGCCATTGCCCAACAGCTACTGCTGTTGCTGCTCAATTCTTACAATCCTGCTCCTTCTCCTTGAAGACTCTGTGTGTGTGTATGTGTGTCTCCTTTTAAGAACATCCAGGCATGACCCAAATCTGCTCAAAGATTACAATAGTCCTAACTTGCTCCTAGGGCTGAAAGGGAATGCTTGTCCATTTGAACTACAAATCCTAAAATGCTAGTTGGCTCCCTAAAACATATTACATTCTCCCCAGTGTTTAGAACTTTGCAGTCCCTTGGAAAATTTGCTGCAGTAAACTTGGCATCTAGATATTCAAAACTGAATTTTCAGTCTAGTTTTCATATACAATTACTTTTTTTAAGTGTTATGCATACCATAGCTCATGTCTTATAGTTACTTCACTAAAAAGAAGAAAACCACACATTTCGGTCTTTATGAAAATACATCAGAAATATACTTTTACTTGCATCTTTCTGTAGCATCCATAAGAAAATTAAAACTTGAAATAGAACACACAAACTAACCTACACAGGCCAAAGTAGGTTTCACATTCTTAACAGGATTAGCAAAAAAAGTCATGGTACAATATTGATTCAAGAAGACTGATGGTGAGACATTTCTCCCTCCTCTCAGAAGAGAAGTGATAGATTGTAGATACAGACTGAGGCATGTACTGTCAAAAAGGGCCAAGGCATTGATTTGCTTTACTGAATTATATTCCATTATTACAAAAAAAAAGGTTTCTATGGGGTGGGGAAGAGGAATATTGGGAGGTAGCTGTGATTTTTTTAAAGCATCAATAAAATGTATCCTTTTTTTGTTTTTGCTTTTTGGAGGGGAGAGACAGGACAATTGGGGTTAATTGACTTGCCCAAGGTCACACAGCTAGTAAGTGTTAAGTGTCTGAGGCTAGATTTGAACTCAGTCAGTCCTCCTGACTCCAGGGCCAGTGCTCTATTCACTGCACCATCTAGCCATCCTAATAAAATTTATTCTTTAAAAATCATGTTACCTAATCTCTCGGAGCTTACATAAAACATAGGTTATGCCTATGAAAATATAATCATAGAGATACAATTGCAATATGTAGTCATTCTAATTCACTACTGCTTCCTAATGGAGTCCTATGATGTTTCTACTTTGCAACATTCACTAGCCATAGTGAATTAGGAATGTCTAGGTATAGATACCACCATAGACAGACACACACATAATTAGATCAGCTTCACACAAAATTTACAAAATCAGTCAATTACCAAATTTTATTCAGCTGGACAAATGTATTAACTTGTTGATATCGATTAAGTCCACATCATTCCTTTTTGGTCATTCCCACTCCCCACCAATTGCTGTCTCTGCCTATTCTTAAAAAACACAAGCACCAGATGACAGAAAAATATTCCTCATAAAAACAGGCTCCAATGAGCTACAAATGAAAAGAGAAGTAGAGAACATTACGTTTCTTTTAAGCTCACATTCTGATTTTGATCTATGATCTTAGTTCTTCTGACCTAGGGCCTAATTTCTTTTAGCTATTAGGTAAATGGTTATTTTCACATACATCCATGGAAATCATTATATGATAAGACCAGAGAGGTCACTGCATCCTCCTCTTTCTATAGGTAAGAAAACATGTAGCCTAATCACCTCAGCAAAAGTGAAAAGCAGAATTTTTCTTAAGGCTAATTAAGGAGAGCTCATTCCTTTATTTAGCAAACTCTACCATCAGGAAATTTTTTGTTTTGACTAATTTAAATAGCCTATGCTTCTAGATGAATTTTAGAAGGGAAGGAACCCTAGAGATCATCAAGTTTCTATTTCTTCTTAGAACATCTGGTCACTAACTGTGCAGAATAGCCCTTTAGAGACTTTAAGACAGAAATTAAGCTTCTTCTCAACTTTCCCCTTTCTGGACCCAGTGATTTCTGTTCTTTCAACCTTGGCCTGTAGGTTTAATCATCCAGATCTTTAATTACCCATATAGCTTTCTTCTGAACCCAATCCTCTTAAATCGTGGGGCTCAGAACTGGGCTCTTATAAGGAACCAATAAATGCTCACTATAATAAGAGGATTACAGCATAATTCCTTTCTCATACACATTGTATAATTATAAACTTACTATCACATAACCTCACCCCACCCCTTTAACAACTATACTACACTAATGAATTATCTTGAGCTTGTAATGCACTGACCTTAGAGCTTTTAAACATGACCAATCATTCCTCTATCTCATATCTGTACAATTTATTTTTTCATCTTACACGTGCTATTCTTCAAATCTCTACTAAACTTTGTTCTAAACACTTATGACAAGTTCTCAAATTACTAACATAATTTTTATTCTAATAGTATCTTTTAAAGTACTAGTCATCTTTCCCATTCTCTTGCTTCATGCCATCTGCAAACTTAATGAATGTGCAAATTGTATTGCATCATCCAAATCACTTAGGAAAATATTAAGCAACCTAGGCTGAGAATAAGTGCTTTTGCTTAAAGACATGTAATGTCCCTAACAAACTGACAGCAATGCATAATCAATCGATCTCTGAATATAGCTCTTCATCCCACTGTGCACTCAACTAATGGCATGTAGCTACTTACTTTGATTAGTGTATTATTTTGTTGTTTGTGCCTTTGTAAAAAAAAATTTCTGGTTGCAATCACCAAGTTCTGGAGATCATTGATATAGAAAGTCTTATGAAATCATACTCTATCACCAGGTTGGATTTATGCCAGAGAGGCAGGGTTGGTGCAGTATTAGGAAAATTATAAACATAAAATACCACATTAATAACAAAAATAATAAACAGATTCATTGACTTACTATCAGTAGACAAGAAAAATTTGAGAGAATAAGAATAAACAAAGAAGAAATAAAAATTCTTTCTTTTTTGAAAATAATACAATACTCTACATAGAAAATACCAGAGGGTCAATTATTAAACTAATTGAATAAGAACTTTAGCAAAGTAGCAGGATAGAAAATAAAGTAATAGTTGGGCCTTCCAATTATTACCAATAAAACCCACTAACAAAAGATAGAGAAATTTCATTTCCAAAATTACTACAGAATGCATAAAATTTTAGGGAGTTCATTTATTAAAGCACAGGAATTAAATAAGCATCACTACAAAACACTTCGTGGAAATAAAGAGAGAATTAGATAACTGGAGAGATATTAATTGCTCTTTGCTGGGCTATGTTAATGTAATAAAGATAAAAGTTCAGATCAGCTTTCCCACACCTACTCTAGCAAAGCCATACCAGGCTGAATAAAACGATCAAGAAATCCAATGAGAAATTTTGATCAGTGACATCTTCCAACCTAGAACTGAAGAGAAGTCATCCAGAAACCCAAGGGAAACAGGAATGGGGGACAACAGCAAAACCAGCACAAGCACAAGCAAAGACATTCCCAAATGATTCAAGGGAAAGATAAGAATGGTGAAAGCAGAATTTCTGGTCTGCCCAACAGAAATACCTTAAAAAAACAGAAAAAAACCGTGAATCCATAATGGCAAGTTTCTCCAAAGAGATGAAAGAGAAAACAACTATTTGTGAATACAAATCTATAGATGTGAAGGACAATAAAGAAGAGAAGCAAAAAGCTAAAATACATTATTTCTATACCTGCCATACATATTGATCTCAATGACAGAATGCACAGAGAGAACCAGAAAAACATGACATGTCTAAAACTTAAAAATCATAATTCAAGAAATAATGCAAGAAAATTGCCCAGCACTTCTGAACACAGAAAACAAAACATCAATGAAACAAATTCACAGATCTCCTTCAGGAAAAAAAAATCATAAACTACAAACTCTAAGATACATGGTACTTAAATTTAACAGTTCTAATGACAAAAAACCTCTGCTATTATGAAGTCAGGAAAAAGATTTTCAAATATAAAGGAAAGGAAATTTGAATAACAGAAAACGATTTTATCCACTAGAAACTGCAGCAAGGAATAAAATAATGTATTCTAAAGAGCAACAAAGCTCAAGATGCAACATAAGGTGACTCACCCTTAAAACCTGAGCTTAATCATCAATGAGAAAATATGGACATTCAATAAAAGAGATATTTGAAGCATACCTACAGAAAAAAAAAACTCTAGACCTAAGCAGATTATTTGCTTCACAGACACTCCAGTTAAAACCATGGGAAAGATGAGAAAACACAGCTACCAAGGAAAGCACAAATAACAAAATAAAAACAAAAAAAACCCTGAAACACTAGAAAAACATCTATTTTACTAAAAAAATAATAAAATAGTAACAAAATAAGAATTAAGAGACTTCTTTCTAAGTGTACACAAGAAAATAAAAATGAAGGTAAAATATCCCTACATGTGATGGTGAAAGAATAGGACTAAAGCACCTTTGATGAAACCTGAAAATACCACTGAACCAAAAAAAATAATTTTTTGTGGTATAAAACTGTAGAATTAGAGGACCCATAAAAAAGTAGAAAATAGAGGGAAATACACTATATACCCTAATCAAGTCAGTGTTAAAAAAAAATGAAGGGAAATTAACTCCTGAGGTCTCTCAGAAAGAAGAGAGTCTGAGAGAATGGATAAGATAGCAAAGGGAGGGATGTGAAATAGGCTAAAAGTGGGAAAGGTGATAAAGGATTCAGTATCTGAAGGGTGTGCTACTGAAGAACATTCTCGGAAGGAGAAAGATACTCTATAATGGGAGATGAGGATTTTACAAGAAATATAATCTACAAGTATTTGATGCTTGGGGAGACCATACCTGTGAGAGTAACATGCCTCTATAGACAGTATCTTCCCTAAGAAGAACAGGAATCGGAACTTTTAGAACAACTGAAATGCAGAAAAGTGGGAAGGCATGAACCCAGAAAGCAGATCTCATGGTAAATTGGAAAGAAAATGATGATAGGAAGGGAGAGAGAGTAGAAATGCACCCTACAATCAGGGAACACAGAAAAAAATCTAGCATATTGCAATACTTTTATCTTTTCTAACTCCTGCTGAAATAGATATTTCTAAAGGTGAGGGACAAAAGGGGAAGAGGAGGGAGCAACATCTATATATGGCAATAACACAGAAATTGCATAAACAGGGGAACTAAAAATAGGTACTTTAGGAGCTGTAATTCTATGAGGAACACAAAGACTAAGGAAGGAATAAAATAGTACCATGAATCAAATAATAAAAGTTTAAAAATATCAAAAAGGGAAGTCCTTTTTAGAAAAAAAAAGTACAGAAAATAAAGGAGAGAAGAGGAAGAAGATTATTACTTATCTGCTTAATTGAGAGATAAAAAAAGAGAGGATGAATTATATGACTAGATAAAAGAAATTGACAAGTTAAATAAAACTTCAAAACCAGGGACAAATGGAAGAGGAGGGGGATGCTGAAGGTGAGGCAAAGAAAACCACTGAGAAGAAGGTTGTCTTAAAGTAGATTTAGCAAAAAACAGCTGAAAAGACAAAGCAATGTCTTTGAAGAAGAGAAATAACAATAAAAGATCCTAATTCAGAAAAAAAATTAGAGAGAAATGGAGGAAAATAAAATCCAATTTCCCATAACTTTAAATGTGAATGAATTAAATAATTCAATAAAATGATACTGAAAGTTTAGATAAGAAAAAAACTCACAATCTGTTGCTTACAAGAAACACATCTAAAATGCAAAGATATATACAGAATTAACAATGAGTGACTGGAACAAAATTTACTGTGCATCAAGTGAATAAAAAAACAGGAGGGTTAAAAATCATGCTATTAGAGCTAAAGCAAAAATTCACAACACAAATATAAGCAAAGACTCTATCTACATTATGCTTAAAGGAACTATAGACAATAAACCAACATCAATCTTAAAGTAACATACTCCAAATGTCTTAACATTATAATTTATAAAAGAAAAATTAAATGAATTGTAAGAATACAAAGACTGTAATACAATAATAGCAGGTTACTTTAACAGAAGAGACTGTCTCTGTTTTTGGGCAAATATAATGGAAAGAGAAACAAAAAGGAAAATATGGAATTGGACAAATTTCTGGAGAAACTAGAGCTAAAAGACATGTAATTTTCTAAATGGGACTGCTAAAGAATATGCATATTTCTCAGCATCATGTGAAACTTTTACAAAAACTGACCATATATTAGGTCACAGATATTGCAAACAAATGTAAAAAGGCAGAAAGAATAAACACATGCTTTAAAGAACATAATGCAATAAAGACAGTAATCAGCTTAGGAAATACAAATGAAAGACATATTTCCAAATAGAGACTTAACAATTAAATCCTAAATAATGAGGAAGTCAAATAAAATATCATAGAAACAATTAATAATCATGTGAAAGAAAGTGATACATTCAGAGCAAGATCAAGAAAGAACAGAGTTTAACCGGAGACTGAAGCAATCTACTTATTATTGTTCTTTTTTATGTTTGGTTTTCTTTCTTTTTTCCCATTGTTCACACCATTGGTTACAAACCTTCTATACAACCAGACTATTGTACAATGTGAAAAAAAAAAAAGAAAGAAAGCAATAAAGGAGAAACAATATACTAAAATGTCTGGGATGTAGCAAAAACAGTCTAAAGGGGAAAAAATATATCCCTAAAAACATATATTAACAAAATAGAAAAGGAGCAGAGAAGTAAACTGTATTTTCATTTTTAAAAATCAGAAAGTAAACAAATAAGCAATCCATAAACTCAAAACCAAAAATACCCTAGAAATGATAAACAAAACTAAGAACAAGTTCTTTGAAAAGATTAACAAAATGGATAAACCTTCAGTCAACCTGATTAAAAAGAAGATGGTAGAAAATCAGGATTAAATAGCAAAAAAAAAAAAAGGTGACAGTACAATACCAGAAATTATTACAATCCCTTATATATAATTATAAGCTAATAAAACTGAAAATACAGAAGAAATAGAGGAGTACCTTCAAAAATATAAAATGTCCAAACTAACAGAAGACAAAATATAGATATTCACTAATAAATTATCAGAAAAAGAAATAAAAGTAACTGTTAAGGAACTACCAGAGGAAACAACTCCTGGGTCTAATGGATTCACAAAAGAATCCTATAAAACTTTTAAGGAACAATTTGATCAATAATATACAAATTATTTTCAAAAACTGAGAAAGGAGATACTTAATAAGGGTAATTGGAAACTTAATAACATAATTCTAAAGAACTGGTGGACCAAAAAACAAATTATAGAAACAAGAAAATTCCATCAGAAAAGGACACTAATGACACAACATACCAAAGCTTATGAGAAACAGCTAAAGCAGTTTACTACAGGGGGAAGTTCATAACTTCAAATTTTTTTGTATCAACATTCATCAACAAAAAAGGAGAAGAAATATATTAATTAATTTGGAATGCCAATTCAAAAACTTGAACAATAAAAAACGTCACACATAACATACTAGAAATTCTTAAAATTAAAGAGATGAACAAAATTTCAAGCAAAAGGATCATTAAAATGGCAAATAAATACTGGAATTTTTAAACAAATAAAACAGACAGCTAACCTGATTTTTTAAAAGCAAAAGAAAACTAAATTTTTTACACCGGAAATTTAAAAGCAGAACTTAAAATAATTGAAGAAGAAATAAGGGAAATTATTAGAAACTATTTTGCTAGCAAAACTCATACTGTAGAATAAATAGGTAAATGCTCACAAAAATATATATTACAAAAATAATCAAAATAAACCAATTATTTAAATAATCCAATAAAAGAAAAAGAAATTGAATAAAACATAAAAGACCTCCCAAAGAAAAAATTCAAGCATCAGATGGATTCACAAGTGAATTCTATCAAACATTCAAAGACAAATTAATTCTAATACTATAAAAATTGTTTGCAATAATAAAAAATCATCCTTTCAAATTCTTTCAATGATACCAATATGGTCTTTTTTTTTTTTTACCCATGCTCAGATATGTATTCATACACATATATACCCTCCTATATAGACATATGAGTAGGTATACATATTTATACATTTGTATTCCCTTCACCTATCCCTCATACTAAGAAAAGATTCATAAGTCACTATTATTGTTTTTCCATGTTGGCATGTAAATAGTTCAACTTTGATACGTTCCTTATGATTTCTTTCCAAT
>CM053601.1:150131072-150152909 GCA_028646575.1 Pseudocheirus occidentalis | reverse complement strand
CCTGAATCTAGGTGATTGTTTGGCAGATTCAGGAGGGAGCTGGGACCAGGGAAGAGGATCCATGGAATCAGAGAGACTACCCAGAGTCAAAATGAAGAAAAGGCCTCCCCTTGGATTAAACTGAAGTTTGTTGGAAATCAAGGGGTGAAAAGTTTATGTGGTTTTCTAGGGACTGTATTAGGAGACTAAAGTTAATGGTTGCCCTATGAGTGCAAGATCAGTATATTGTTAATTGATTGATTGAATCTTTAAGTGTCAAGCTGGTTTCCCCCTTAGGGAAACTAGGTGATTCTTTTGTAACTTGATTGATTGAATCTTTAAGTCTTAAGCTGGTTTCCCCCTTAGGGAAACTAGGTGATTCTTTTGTAACTTGATTGATTGAATCTTTAAGTGTTAAGCTGGTTTCCTCCTTAGGGAAACCAGGTGATTCTTCTTTTGTTCCTTGTTGTGAATTGTTGATACTGTGAATATTGTATTGAACATTGATTTGTAATGGAATAAACAGAGTGTTCACTACTACTGTGTAATCCAAATCTTAAAAGCTGTTCACAGTAGCATTCTTTTGGGAATCTACTGTTGCTTGGCTTTACAGTTATCCATGCACAGGTAAAGATGATGGTCCCAGTGAATGTTACACTAGATACAGTTTCTTTTGTTAAATCTCCCTCGTTCTGTACTACATAAGAATATACTGGGTGTCTACTACGACATAAGGGAACTCCAGAGGCTCCATTGTCTCAATTCACCTTTACCAGGTCTTCTGTGGGAGGGAGATAATAAGATAACATGCTGACAGTTTTATCATTTCACATGTGACAATTTAGCATGTTTCTCTTTTTTCATGTTTAGCTAGGAAGGTTTCAACAATTCCACTACCTGTTGATAACTTTAGAACTATTTAGAGCACTAATGAAGAGGGGGTTTTGAGGCGTAACTGTTTTGTTTATTTTTAGTAGTTGTAATGGGAATGGGAATTTGAAGATCTTCCCTGTCCCTTAATAGACCCGGGGGGGGGGGGGGTGAAGACCTCCCCTAATTTGAAAGTAAGCTCTGCCCCCTAATAGGCTGAATATAATCACATGGGGCCTGTGATGGAGGGAATTTGCTGAAGGGAAGCAGAGCCCACAGGAAGCTGGTAGTAAGAGCTAGCTCATTAAGGAGATAGAGAGGTTTGTGAGTAAATATTGATCTCGTATTAGTTTGTGGGAAGGCTAAAGGATGGCATAGCTCTCAGTGTTATTATGACTTCTGAATATCTTTGGTACTATGATGGAACTGGCTTATTGGTTTGGGGATTTGGCTTTCTGACATCTAAATAAATTCTTCAATTCTATCCTCTATCTGGAGAGTTTGGTGTATTTTGCAATCCAACATCACGTGATACTTACAGTCACAGTCTTTATTGTGATTGTGGGCACTGTAAATAGTACATTGGTGCTATCTGTAGCAGCAAACACCCTAGCATACACAGGATGGCTGCTAGCATAGGTTCTTTGATCTGCTTTTCTAAAGGAAAACAACTCAAAAAGGGTGAACAATCTTACTTTAATCAATCAAACATATATCATTTACCTAGTTCAGGGGAAAAACTCAGTACCCTAAACTTAAGAATATACAAACAGAAGTTACAAGAGAAGATAACACAATTCAGCAGACAGGGCTTCCAGCCATCTGACCATTACATCCATTCCTTTAAGTCACCAGAGAGAGAAGCACCAACATCTGGGTTTTCAAAGCCAGGGGGCTCAAAGGTTGCCCAGAGTCTCATCTGGTGAAATCACACCACTCTTCCCAAAGTGAGCACCAAAGCAAAACCTCTCATCAGAGGTGTATGTAACCCTCTCCAGGGCCAAGAACATCACAACCCTTATTACTCACTTGACTACAAAGTAACAAAAGTTGTGCTTTCCTAAAAAGGAAGTGTCCCACCACAAGCTCCAGGTGAGTACATGCAGCCTATTGGGGGCAGAGTATATTTTCAAATCAGGAAAGGTCTTCAAGTTCAATTTAGGCTTATTAAAGGGCAGGGAAAAGCTTCAAATTTCTATTACCATTATAGTAGTCTGTGACAGACCTTAGCTTAAAAAGGACAAGGTCTCCTATTGCATCAGGGCCATCGCCAGTAGTCCTGAAATATGTCTTGCCACTGGACTTTGACAACTCCAGAGGAGAGAGTAAAGCTGATAACTCTGCACAGCCCTACCTCACTTAAATCTAGTTCACTTGCAAGTCAAGACATCATCCTCCTGATGTTATTGGTTCTCTTCAAGAGTGAAGGACAAACAATACAAGTGAACAAAGAGCACTAAGTGTAAGTACTGGCTCAGGCACTAGCTACCTGTCCTTGGGCAAGTGATATAACCTCTCGGAACCTCAGTTTCATCTTCTGTGAAATGAGCGTAACAATACTTCAAGTAGTTACCTTACCACTGTGCTGTGAAGAAAGTACTTTGTAAACCTGTATATGTATATGTATATGTGTATGTGTATGTGTATGTGTATGTATGTATGTGTGTGTGTATGTACACATCACAGAGCCATTATTATCTTTCAACCAATCCTTCTAAGGCCCCTTCATTGGATCACCATTCATGTTCTATGAGGCTTTGTCACTCAGTGACTTAGATCCAGTCACTTCTCCTGTCTTGGCTTATTTCTTTGTTTGTAAAATGAGGTGGTAGGGTGGCTTGGGGTGGGGAGGGGGAGGATGTCAGACTAAGTGAGCTCTTAACGTTCCCTGCTGGGCCCTCTTCCCTTTATCTTGAGGATATTATCAGTTTCCTCTCTGTGCAGGTAATTCCTAAGTCTGTCTATAAACCCTAATTTCTCTCTTCAACTCCAGTCCAGCACCACCAACCACCAACCAATCCTCTACCTTATGTCCCAGCAGCATCTCAAGCTCATTATTGTATGTTGAAAATAAAGATTATTATTTAGTTCCTTAAACTTCACTTAAATTTCACTCTGTTGAGGGCAATACCACCCTGCCGGCCAACCAGGTTCACAACTTTTGTGTCAACCTCAACTCTCCCTCTTCCTATTCCAGGAAGTTGCCAAATCTTGTCAGCTCCCCTCACCCCCACAATCTATTGCATCTATTCCTTCTTTCCACTCCTTTTGCCGACACCATAGTTCAGGCCCTCTCACCCCCCAGTGCTTCTTAAACTGTGGGCCTCAATTCCAAATGAGGTCTCAACCCACAGTTTAATTAGGTCAAAAGTGGAAAAAGATTAAGCTCTGATGTCCTAGACTACCATAATTGCCTCCTAACTGGTTTCCCTGCTTCCAGTCTCTATTCAATCCAATCAATCTTTGATATACTGCCAAAGTAACCTTCTTAAAGCATGTCTGGCCTGGTCACACATCCCTCTCCCCTATAAGTCCCCACCACCATAAGTCCCCTCTTATTGCCTCTAAGGACAAAATACAAAATCCTCAGCTTGGCATTTAGAGGTCTTCACAATATATGATTTTAGCCTTCCTTTCCCGGTTTGTTTTACATTATACCCTGTGACACACATTTTTAGCTAAGCAAACAAGAAAAATCTTCAAATTTGGCATCCCATCTTCTCCCTCTCCCATGAAGGTACACTCAATTTAGAGTTAAGGGCCTTGGTCTCAATTCTAGTCTATGTAACCTCAGATAAATCACTTAACCTCTTAGTTTCCTTATCTATAAAAGAGCAAATTGGACATACGCTATCTCCCATGCTTAGAATGAATTTCCTACTTGATTCTTGTCTTTTAGAAACCCTAACCTCATTCAAAACTTGGCTCAGATTCTACCTCCTACCAGCAACTTTTCCTGATCCTCCTATTTACTTGGTGGTTCCTTTGCCCTCCTCACATCACCTTGTGCTTAATTTTTGGTAAATATGGCATATTCCATAACAGAATGTGTAGACTCCATGAGAGTTCACTGGTTTTCATTTTTTTACTTTATGTGCCAGCTTCCTCAACTATAAATGGGGAGAATTATAATCTCTACTTCTCAGGGCTACTAGGATGATTAAAAGGAGATGATATGCATAGTGCTATTATACACCATAAAATGCTATAAACTGGTTATTATACCCAGGGCTGAGGGGAGTGACTCACATTTTTGTTGTTCAGTTGTTCTGTCATGTCCAGCTCTTCATGACACCATGGATCACAGCACGCCAAGCCCTTCTATCCTCCTATCTCTCGAAGTCTGTCCAAGTTAATTGTTTCCATTATCTGTCTGTCTTATCCTCCACTGTTCCCTTTCTACTTCGGCCTTCAATCTTTCCCAACATCAGGGGCTTTTCCAATGAGTCCCATCTTTTTATTATGTGACAAAAAATATTTAAGCTTCAGCTTCAGTATTTGACCTTCCAGTGAATAGCCTAAATTAATTTCTTTAAAGTATTGAATGATTTGAACTCCTTGCTGTCCAAGGGACTCTCAGAAGTCTTCTCCAGCACCACAATTTGAAAGTTTCAATTCTGCAACACACAGCTTTCCTGATAGCCCAACTCCCAAAGCCATTGCTACTGGAAAAACCATAGCTTTATCTATACCTTTGTCAGCAAGGTGATATCTCCGCCTTTTAGTATGCTGTCCAGATTTGCCATAGCTTCCTTTTCAAGGAGCAAGTGTTTTTAAATTTCGTGGCTGCAGTCACTATCTGCAGTGATCTTTGAGCACAAGAATATGAAATCTGACACTACTTCCATTTTCTCTCCCTCTATTTGCCAAGTTCACACACAGTAAACACAATAAACGCTTGGTTAATTGAATTAAATTAGAACTGAGTTGCCATACAGTTAGCAGTAAAAATAGAGGGTCCAGTAGGATTTGAATCTACTGTGAATAAGCAGTCATTCACTACCAAAAAATATTTTCCAGGAGTTATGGTCTATTTTGTTGTCATTAGTATTAATTAATGGTTCCTTCCCCTGGCATGGCTCATTCTCACAGCAAAACTGTCAAGTTAAAATGTTTCTTTTTCTACCTGCTTTCATAGAAGAAAGATTTCTTAAGAATTAAGTATTGTTTTGCATTTTTCTCTGTCTGATAGAGCAGAATACATGCTCTACTTCTGGCAGAATGGATTAGATTTTAATTATTAGAGAATTAGACTGACCATAAGTTTTTATACAGTTCTGTGGCTATCTGATATCTTAAGAGGTTTCACACAAGTTAAACCATGTCAATAAAGGAGTCACTGCTCCCGTCATAAACTTACATCAGGTTGGAGTCAGAATATTCAAATTCTAACTATAATGACTTTGGACAAATCATTTCCCCTTTCTAGGCTTGTTTCTTCCTTTGTAAAATGAGGGGGAAGGGGAGCAGACTAAAGGATTCTTAAGGTTCCCTCCAGCTGAACTAAGGTCCTTTAGATTGAAAACAGGATTTCCTGTGTCTTGTCTAACCACTTGCTGGGGTGCTGTAGAACACTTGTTCAAGTGCAGGTTATACTAGATGACCTCAAAGGTCTCCTGGAACTCTGAGAGTTTATGGTTCTTTGGAGATGAAGTTGGCCCAAATCTAATTAGATTCACAGCTTCAGCCAGTTTCTAAGGGATTAAAGAACTGAATAAATAAGATCCTATACAAATATGGGTCTCAGGTCAGTTTTAGTGATACAGGCCCTAATAATAATGAGCATCTATCAAGTGCCTACTAAATGTAAAGCACCATGCTAGGGATGCAAAGACAAAATGGACAACAGTCTCTAACTCCAAGGACCTTACGTTCATTCTACTGGAGGATAGTTAGACATTCTAGAAGGGAAGGAGTGAATTCCAAGGATAGTGGGGAAGTAATATCAACTTCAGGGCAGCCAGGTTGTGCAGTGGATAGAGCGCTGGGCCTAGAGTCAGGAAGACTCACCCTCCTGAGTTCAAATCTGGCCTCAGTTGTATGACTGGGTAATTCATAACCCTATTTGCCTCAATTAATTACTCATTTGTAAAATGAGCTGGAGAAGGAAATGGCAAATCATTCCAGTATCTTTGCCAAGAAAACCCCAAAGTGAGGTGGAAAAAGCCATGAATTTGTCATCAAAGGTCCTAGGCTCACATCCTGGCTCTGCTGTTTACTCCCTGTGACCTTGGAAAAAATCTAGCCTAGACTGCTGCAACTCCTTAGCTGATCTCCCTGCATCCTCCTCGAATCCATCTGCATCACAGCTTGCAAAGTAAGATTCCTAAAACACAGGTCTCACCATATCACTCCTCTGCTCAAGATTTCCTATCTCCTTTTTGCCTCAGGGACAAAATTGAAACTCTTCAGTTTGAGAATTAAAGCCCTTCACAACCTAACTCAAGTTTATATTATCTCTTGCTCCCCACCCCAAACTCATGCACCCTACTTTCCAGATGAACTGGCCAACCTGCTGTTCTCTGTTCCAGACATTCTAAGGTGAGTCTCAGTGCCTTTCCACAGGTTAATCCTGAAGGAATCCTGGAACATATTCCTACTTCCTCTACTTCTTAGAATCTCTAGCTTCCTTCAAGGTTTAGCTCAAGGGCCACCTCCAGCAAGAGGCCTTTGCTGATTTCCCCAAACCCAATTCCTTTGTATTTATTTTGCATTTTATTATAGTAATACCTGTCATTTTTCTCCAGCAGAATATAAGCTCCTTTAGGGCAGGGGCTGTTTCCATTTGTCTTTCTGTGCCCAGCACTTAATAAATACTTCTGGAGGGCAGGGATCTTGTTTTTATTTATGGAGGCAGCTGGGTGGTACAAGGTCTACAATGCTGGCAAGGGAGTCAGGAAGACCTGAGTTTAAACCCTGCCTCAGACTCTTACTAGCTGTGTGATTCTAAGAAAGTGACTCAACCTTTTTCTCAGCCTGTTTCTCCATATTACCGTGTGAGGACCAAAAGAAGTAACACATAATGATGCTTTTGGGTAAACGCCGTTATTATCGTTTGAATTCACAGCACTTAGCGATGCCTGGTACACAGTGAGGACTTAAAGCTTTATTTTCTATTATCTAGGCCAGCTAGAAGGCAACTGGGTAGACTTGCTCCAAATTCTATCTCTAGCTATGTGACCATACAGGTTATTTAACTCTTCTGTGTCTCAGTTTCTTGTATAAAATGCCACAGTAATAACATCCACCTTCCAGGATGGGGATGAGGATGAAGTTAGCTAATTTATGTATAGCTGTCTGCAAACTTTAAAAAGGTTTACAGTATATTCCCAAGGGTCAGCCCAGTTCAAAGCTATTAAAAGGTAAAACTTTCAGCTGTTATTGTTGACAATGTGAGTTCTATTATCTCCAACTTATAGTGTACATATTTTGTTCAAGCACACCTGTTTGCATGCTCTTCCCCATTAGTCTTCATTTTGAGGGCAGGTGTGTCTTTTGACCTTCTTTGCATCTTCAGGGATTAATAAGTGTAGTGCCTGGCACGTGGCAGACCCGTAATACATACTTATTGGCCGTTTCCCTTTCAGTAAAAATGGAAGATGAGTTGGACTACAAGGCCTCGGGGATCGCTGGGAGCACCAGGGCCCGATTCCAGCTGCCTTTGTGGCCCGGCCCCACCCGTACCTGCCTGGCCACTGGAATTCACCCACAATCAGAAAAAAAAAGTCCCCTCCCTCACCCTGCCCCGCAGGTCCTCGGGCCGGCGCCCTCATAACTACAAAAACAGATGGAGGGAGCCCTTGGAAAGGCCCGTTAGGATGCTGCCTGAAGAAGCTACCCTAGGCAACCCAAGTCCCCGCCTGCACAAGCTCTGGAAATCAGGAGTCATTTTCTTTTTTAAAAGGTTTTGGCCGGGGCCCTGGAGAATGACCATATGTCACTGAATTTGAAACAGCTGGGGGGAGGTTCATAACGACAGTAGAGACGGCGAGGGGGGGAGGGGGCAGCCTCCCCTCAAAAGAAGAACCAAGTGGCCACTTTGCGTCCGCAGCCAAGGACCTCGAGACCTCCGCTTCGGGTTCAGCCTCGAGAATGGCCGAAAGAGGCGTAGTTTCCGAGGGCACTCCCGCCACTCTGCGCGAGAGCTCCGCATGGCTTCCTGGGAGTTGTAGTCCTTATTCCTGATAACTCTCTTTGTTTCTGTCACAGACGATCGAGCCAGAGAACTACAATTCCCAGAGCGTTTCGGCTGGGAGGGGGTGGGGAGGCAAAGGACGAGCGTCGCGTCGGCGGCGTGGGCGGAGCGCGGCGACGACGCTCACTGAGGAGGCCCGCTTCGTCCCGCGATTCCGAGCGGCGCTGAGCTGGGGCTGCGGCTGCTGGCTGTGGGTGCTGGCGGCGGCGGAGGAGACCAGTGGGCGTCCTCGGCGCTCCCCTTGCGGGGTCGGCGGGAGGATGAGTGCGGCCCGAGAATCCCACCCGCACGGGGTGAAACGCTCAGCCTCCCCTGACGACGATGTAAATAACAATGGCGGGGGAGGGGGAAGGGGAAGGCCGGCTAACGAGGCCTACTCGTCGCTCCGAGGCCCTGGTCTGGGAGCGGAACTGGAAAGAGTGGGCTGAGAAGGAAACAAGCCCCTTGGCCTTCTCGGAAGAGGGGGGCGGGGAGGCACCGAGAGCGACCCGTATTTAATTTGGGCTGTGAGGGGTGAAGGGGTTCCCTAGCCCGGCGGTCAGGGGCCCGGGCGCGTGCGCCGCCGAGCTTCCCCTTTGTGGGAGGTGCGCTGCCGGGGGGATGGGGGATGCGGGATGCAATTGGACCCCGTGAGCTTTTGTCCCAGCCGGGCACCTTGGTGGAAGAAGGACGGCCGGGCCGGGGCTCGGCTGTTAGGAGGGCAGCGGAGATCTCCAAGCACGTTTACCGCCAGTCTAGCATTGGCCTGCTAAGAGTTAACTCGTGAGAATGCACGAGCCTGGGACGTTGCATCCTTGTAGTCACTACGGGAGTGATGAGGCTTCTGGCCCTGGTCCCCGGGAAACACGCGCGGCTCCATCTGTCTTCCTCCCTGTGGTCCATGTACAGAGGTCCTTAGGCTTAGTGCTTCTCTGCGCACTGTAAAGCCGCTTGTCACCGCTTCGGTTAGGAACAAAGAGACCGTGCAGCCTTCAGAGCAGAAAAGAAAGAAATCGTCTGCCTCTCGAGGAAGGGGGACAGTGTCTGTATTGTTAGAAATTCAGAGAGGTATATATAGTGAATAAAAAATGTTGGCTTAGGCAGGTGAGAATTTGCCATGCTCTTTTACTGCTGACCTTTAGATACTCTTTGGCCCAAAAAGTGTGGGCACGGAAAGGAAGGAGGTAGTTAATTTACCAAATCAGATGAGAGGCTTGATTTTTAAAATTCGTTTTAAAAAGATTATCTTGGCGATTTTACACCTTGCTGCCCAAAAAAGTTATCTTAAGAATTATCTTCATTTTTAGAACCAGGATCCAGTACTTGGTGTAAATATTTCTGTTTTAGAATAGCTTGTCTGCCATGTTAAAGAAAACTTTTAATCTTACCTCTTCAGTTAAATATATAATAATTGAACTATATATTCTTTAAGTGGGAATCTTACTGGGGGGGGCTTTTTGGAGGTGGGGAAGGCAGGGCAATTGGGGTTAAGTGACTTGCCCAAGGTCACATGGGCTAGTAAGTGTTAAGTGTCTGAAGCCAGATTTTAACTCGGGCCCTCTTGACTCCAAGGCTGGTTGGTTAACCTTTCACTGGGCCACCCAAATGCTCTGAAATCATACCTTTTCAAATTGAAGATTTTGATGTCAGCTCAGAAAAGAGGGATCACTTACTATAAAATAACCGTTGGTAAATGGGATTCACTAAGTTACATCACTTAATGAAGCAGAATGTTGAAAGATAGTCCACAAGCATTTATCCTACAGAAGAGTGAATTGAGAAAATGAAAAGTTGGTCACCGTTCTGTGACACAAAACAATTTCATCCCCGTATTTTACAAGCCTGAAGTTTGATGTACTTTGATATTTTACAATAACTTAATATATCCCATAGTATCCTGTAAATGTCTAAACTTTTAAAGAAGATAGACTTGTTATTTGATAGAGTATATACTTTTAAGGAGCTTCTACTAAACATTTTAATCCCTAATTATGAACACATTCTTTAAAACCTATTTGATAAAATTAATTTATACTTAATGGCAGCCAGAAGTCAGACAACATCAAAGTCAACTAACAGTTTTTTAAGAGCACTCATTGTATACAAAATAATGTGGTTTCAGAGATAGGAAAAAGACATCAGACTAGGCCCAAATCAATTCTGCCATATAAATCTAGTAGTGCTTGTTGGAATGGGAAATACGAGGTCTGTTTCCAGGTGAGTAGAGTAGGTCAGGGAACTCTTCTTGGAGGAGGTAAATTGATCACTTAAGGGAGGGAAGATATTTCAGTAATCACATGCAAAGGTGTTGATGTCATAATGGTAGGTATGAGGACTGATAAGACAGTTTAGTTGACCCAGAAGGAAGAACTTGAATAACTATAATGACCAAAGAAGTAAGGTATAGGAGGAGGGGCCGGGCCATATTTTCTTGTTTCTTTTATTTAAAGTATGTTAAGCATTAGGTTTAGGGAAATTAAAGGATCAGAAAACACATCAAGAACTTGGGTAGGAATATAGATTTGGGAGGTACCTAAAAATCTTAAGTGTTAGTTGAAACCATAGGAGTAGATAAACCTTTCAAAGTAATGAAAATAGAACACTAAGAACAAAGGAAACCATCCCTTGAATATGCATTAAAACAGTCACTAGGCAAAATTTAGTTTGAGTGTCTTTTGTGTCTATGGAAAAGAGGAGGGGAGAGGGTACAAAAAGGTAAATGGCAGTCATTTCTCTTGATAGTACTTAAAACAAATATATTTGATTTTAAATAGTGGTAGGCTAATGTTCACAGCAAATTTGGTTATTCATTTTCACGGGTAAACTGTATAAAAAATTTAGGTATGTAAATCTAATTTTTTCCATTTCCAAGTACACATTAATGTCATCCTTTCTTCTTCCTCCACCAAAAAAAAAGAGCCTTAATCTTATCATTTCTTGTCTAGATTGGATCTAGCAACTGGGAGGCAGCTGACTTGGGCAATGAAGAGAGAAAACAAAAGTTCTTAAGACTAATGGGAGCTGGAAAGGTAAGTATAGGGGGGGTGAAATTATTTTTAAAATATTTTTTCAGTGAATATAATTTTTTAAAAATATTACAAGGTGAAAACAGTTTGCTCAAAAGGAGAGAGGGGACTGTTGTTCCCTATTCCATTATTCTGTGTCACATAAGCTAGTCAGAAAAGTTGTCATTCTAGAATTTGGGGAGAAAACTGGCTAGCCTAAGACAGAGAGCCTTATCCATTATCTCCATATCTCAAATCTTGAGATTATTTGATTGATAAAGGAAAAAGATAAAAGGATGATATGACAAAAAAGATGCTCTTTCTCAAGTGGCAGATGAATACATTTTGTGAATGAATATAAAAGGGATATTTCATGTACTGTTGACTCAGCCATTGTTGAGGATGCCCAGGTGCTGTGGTGTGGTGGATAGAATGCTGGACTCCAAGAAGACCTTCTGTTCCAATTCTGCCTCAGATTGCTTAGCAGACGTGGGACCCTGGGAAGGTCTTTTAACATCTGTCTGCTTCACTTTCCTTATCTTGTAAAATGGAAATGATAACAACATTCCCCTCAGGGTGGTTATGAGGATCAAATGAGATTTTATGTATGTGTGCATATATTTTTATATAGCACTTTGCACATCTTAAAAGTGCTACAGAAACAGCTATTTTGACGCATTATATCTAAATCCTACTGTAATGCTTCCAGTCATACAAATTAGGTGGTCCAAATTTTACAAAAATGTTTGGAAGCAATTTTCTTTAGAAAGAAAGCCCTTTCCTAGAAAGCCTTTTCTACGCTCTGAACTTCAAGAGCACGCCTTGTCAACCTCAAAGGGGATGTCCCAGAACAAAACTAGTACCGCACCTGCCCCCATAACATTCTGTCAGGAAGTTGAGTTCCCTCGATGGCCTTCCCAGTCCATCAGAGGTTATTATGAAGATGCTCTGCTCTGTTCTACTGCTGCTCCTAGGCATGCTTTGCTTTCCCACTGACTTTCAAAGCAGTGGGAAGAGCACTAATCAGAATCTTCACCTCAAAAATACAACCACTTCTTTCACTTTGGTGTTGTAGTTTCTCTTCAAAGGAAGTAGCAGCTCTACATCTTTCCTGCTTTGCTCAGCCTCCATATAGCAGTCTGCAAGGTAGATTGGCTACCAGGATAGGGAGGATGAGCTGGATCAGAGAATTGGATGGAAGTGAATTATATAATAGATGTCTGATAACAAGTGGTATAGGTAGATTAGTCTTCTGGGAAATCTAAAATTGCCACCCAGAGTTCAAAAGACCATAAAATAATAGGATCCAATAGCTAATAAAGGAGCTAGTCAGGTAGTATTCTTTCCCTCCCCTTGAAAAAATTCCATCATAAAGAACTTTTTTAAAAAGACATTTACAACTAGCCTAAAATGACCTTCAGTTCATAGTTACCTATGATATTCAGCAGTTATTCCCTCCATTGACTTCTGAATTTGTATAAATTGAACTCTGATGTAATTGTCATATAATCTTAGGTGAACATGTGAGACATCTTGTTTAAGAACACTGTAGAAACCAATATGGCAGCTTTTTATATTTTAGTCAGTGGTGTGATGTGATCTATTAAAAAATTAGATTCTAAAGCATATTGGTTCTCTTCCCGCTGTTTTCATCGAGAAAATCTTTTCGATATTCATATACCATTCTTCTAGGAAAGCTATGGAAATTATAAACTAGGCCTTTGGGTAGTGTTAATTCCACTTCAGCTTTGTTTGGTAATTGCTGATACCATCTCATTGTTGGGGTCAGATGGGGGAAGAGATAAGTGCGTATCTGATATTTACTTTTTTGGAATCTTGTTCTTTTTGAGATATGTTGAAAGTAATATATGAGTACCTTTAGAATTATTGCCTCCAAATCACTTGGGTATGTAGTGATCACGTTCAGCCTATCTTCCAGACTTGATCTTAAGTACCACGTCCTCACTGGGTGATAATTCCACATGTGATAGTTCACAGTTGTCACTGAGTTTGGCTCATGGCCTAAATATGAGATGTGCCCAATCCATATCTGGTTTGTTCTCCTTCCAGTATATTAATTTTCTTGTGGTAAGCTAACTTAGCTGGATCTCAAAACCAAGTCTCATTCTTTTTTAATTAAAAGGTTTTCCAACTGTCTAGTGAGTCTATATTGTTGGTAGCCTTACATCATTTTCCATATAGTATTTGTAGATAAGTTTATGCCATAAAATTGATATTGCCTTTAGCTCCCATGATTCTCTGCTGTGCGTGGTAAGGAAGCTGTTTGTTCTCAAAAGCAGTCTCAGAACTTTGAGCTGTTTTAATGTAGCAGTTGTTTTGTGTTCATTTTTCTATGAAAAATGGTGATAAATTGACTTGAATCTATAGTTTGCCATTGTCCAAGTCCTATTTTTCAGAAGTCAATTTATTTGGAGTTGATGTTATACTTGCTTGAATTCATAATGTTTTCAAATTTGGTATTTCCTTTGAACTTTGCTCTAACCTAGTCAATAATCTTTATAAAAAGCTAATTCACAAATGACTGCTTTCTATATAACAAGTTTTATTTACATACAACTTTGTCTAATTTATAGTAGGAATATTTGTAGACCAGGAGTCTAAGATATGGTCATTTTATTTTTTTTTCTGACACTAGTTGATATCTGTCACATCCAGAACCTTCTAGCTTTCTTTTAAAGCAAATAATAATGGTATGTGGGAGTGAGGCATCTGAATATTCTGCACATCTTTTGCTTCTTTGATATTTTAACATCAGATATTTTACCACATAGTTTTTTGCTATCCTTTCTTGATCCACCTTGTAAAAGTCCTACAGTATCAGGCTTTGTGTTAAGTTTTTGGGGGCATCTTTGTCAGGTTCTCTAATTCTCTACAGTAGATATTAGCATAAGTTGCAGTTATCTTGTGTCAATAAATTTGCTTATGTTTATCTCAAACACCACAAAACAAGATGACTAAGTCTCCTTTGAAATTTTTTCTTGTTGCCTTTGGACAAAGAGTAAAACCAACTCCTTTGTTTGCATCTCTGAGGAAAACTGGGAAGTCCTGATCTATAACTTGTTTACATATTCCTGTTTTAGTTAAGAGTAAGATTATCAATATGAATATAGTTTGGTTGCTCATAGTTGCCAGTTGTTTTAAAAATTGCAGATTAAAGGTATAAATAGTAAAAGTAATGTTTTTAGACAGACTAGAACTATATTATTCATAGCACTTTTTGCCCCCTCTTCTCCTACTGACACTTCAGAAGCATAAAAAGGCCACAAAGATCAAAGCCCAGTTTGTATTTTTATCCATTTGTGGTTAGCCATAAAAGAAAAAAATAATCCCCTTGCGGTAAGCCTTGTAGGTAGTTTTACATTAGAACTGTATTTGAAACCTTTCCATCATGGTAAAACCTACCAAAGCTGTAGCATAGCTTTCCAAAGTCCAGGGTCATCTCAGTCATAATGAGGCACCAGAGTAGGAGTTTTCTGGAGAGAGAAAAGATCATTTAGTGAAAAACGCAGAACTACATAGAAAAAAACAAAAACCTGCAGTGGGGTGTCCAAAACAGATGTGGTCAAACAGTGATCAACAGACTGGGCCCTGTGTGCTTTAAAAAAACAACAACAACAACAATCTGAGCAAATTGATCCATGGATAAGGAGGACAATGTAAAAGACTTAGACAATAGGACAAGGAAGCTGAACTTCAGATTAATTCTAGAGAATATCAATATATGGTATCGATTTTAAGGACTTGGACAACGTTAAAAAAAATCTCACTTGTAAAATTACTAAATAAAATATTTGCCAGCAGTTTAAATTTTTGTTCTTTATAACCAATTTTTGTATTATGTTTGCAAAGCAGGTTAAAATTAGGGGGAAAACTATCAATGATACATCATTAACAAGAGCATTTTTCAAAATCATACGGTCATAGAAATTGATGCACTGCAAACCTTTGATAAAATCTTACATTCACAAGTATTCCCTTTTTACCACCATTTAATACAAAAATAGAAATATAAGCAGTCTCATTAAGAACAGGAAAAGAGTATTAGATTAACTTTGGAAATGAGGTTGAAATATTATCTGTTGGTGATGTAATAGTATACCTAGAAAAATCAGTATTAATGAGTTGAGTTTTTTTAACTCACATACTTCATTGGATCCCTGAGCTCATCAGTGTCAGTATTTCTTCCCCCTCCCGTCCCCCCCAAAAAAGGCCAAATCACATCCCCTCCGCACTGTCTCAGGCTGAACAGAATTTGTGCATGTTACCTAGCAAACTCCGCAGACTGTATGCCCAGGGCACTCCACACACCCCAGATCTCTCGACTGATAGAGTGCAGGTATAAACAGCACTGGGGCTGTCTGGTTAACCTTACTCTTCCTATATGTCATTCTCATTCTTAAGCAGATTTTCCGGCTAAGAGGAAACAAGTTTTAGTAACAATGCCACAAGTCAGTAAAGAGAATTAACTTTTACACATGATCATATAATAACAACTGTATAGAGTGTTGAAGAAAAGGAGAAGAAAGCTATCCAGTCAAAGGTTTTTATAGCAAAAATATTAGTAATTGAAAGAGGAAAAAACCCTGACAGAAGGCTAAAATGTCCTAAGAGTAGGAGTTAAACAGCAATACATTAATTAGATCAGACAGCTAAGATAAAACTGATAGAATAATGTAAGTACGTTGTTTACTTAAGAGGTATGATCTAACAGGTGGCAGAAACAGGAATTGAACACAGGTCTTGACTACAAGTCTTAGCAACTTAACCTACTATGTTCCACTGACATTTTGTGCATGGAAATCCATTTATATAAATAGTTGAAAAGCAAATTTCACGGAGTCCTTAAATGTTGCTTATGATCATTTTTAAATTGATTATAGACTTACTGATATTGCAGTTAAATCCTCTGAGGCATTTCTTGTCTTTGTTGACTCACAACTCATCCTGACATAAATAATACTAGCGTTTACAATCTGTCTCCGTGAGAGTATTACTAAACCTGATGAGAGCTCAGAACTATTTAGCAAGTGCCTGTATACAAAGAAGGGAAGCAGTTTCTTACTATTTTTAATTGTATTATAAACCTAAACCACCGACCAAGATCAACAGCTAAGTAAACATATAATAAGGAATAAGAAATTGTTGCTTAGTGTGTAGTGTTTAGCGGGAAATAGATGAGACCTAGTTTCAAATCTCATCCTTATAAACTGTATGAACATGGGCAAATATCCACACCTAGAGTTTCCTATGCTTATTGAACAGACAACTCCATAGCGTATGTGATTTTTTTTTTAATATTGATTAGAAATAAACTTTTACAAGTAACGAAGTTACTATTGTGAGATCCTTAAAGGAGAAAAAAAATAACAAAAGGGAGAAAAGCTTAGTGTATGGCATCATTTCCCTTAACTGGCATTGTTGACAAGTAAAATATTTTTTAATAACAAACATACTGCAAGTTAAACTGTTTAAGCGTTGAGACTGCCCATAAGTAGTTAGGCTGTAGGAACCTCTGTCTCTAGAGCAAATCAAAGTATGCACCAGACTATGGACTAATATTGCGGCTGTAGACTTTGAGAGCATCACTTTATCATGCTGATCTTTCTCTTAACCATAGTGATCATCTTTCAAAAGAAGCATCATAAAAATAGAGAACTAAAGTGTGTGGTAACGTTGGCAAAGTTAGATAAACATGGAAGAGGACAAAGTTAGGAAAGAACTTTAGAAGATAGGAATCTAGAAGCTATTAGAGAATTTTGGTAATGTTGAATCAAAGTGATTGTATAGGGAGTTCTAAAGAATGTCAGGAAAAATAAGTTTTTTGTAGCTCATTGGTTTTTTCTTCATGTTAAATCAAAGTTTTAATGTTAGATATAGGTTTTAAAATTTCTGGTGCTTCAATTTTTTTCAATCTCCTTCCCTGTCTTCACACCCTGAGCCACTTGCTCTCCTTGTGCTTCTGGCTCTGGCTCCTGGCTCCACAACTGCTCCGATGACATTCCACCCTGCGCTGGCCCTCCCACACAGATGCAGTGCGTTCCTTCCCTCTGCCAGACTCCACACAAGTAGTACCTGATGCCACCAGCTGCTAGTATATTCCTCAAAGTAACCTTTTTTTTCCTTTTAGTATTCTGAATGTAGTTTGATATACACCTGTTATTTTTCTCAGTAGACTCTAAGGTCCATGAGGTCAAGGGCTTTTCATTTTTGTCTTTTTATCCCAGCACTTAGTGCAGTGCTTGTCACATAGGCACACTTAATGAAGTACAAATGAGGAAAGTAGACCAGATGACTTAAGATTCTGTGAAAAGGGAAAGGAACAAGCATGATGTAACAGGGACTTCCTAAGCACTTTACAGATACCTCCTTTGATCCTTACAACAACCCTGGGAGATAAGTGCTCTTATGACCCCCATTTTACTATTAAAGAAAGAAATGCAACAGGTTAAGTGACTGCAGGGTCACACAGCTAGTTAGGGTCTGAGGTTTATTTGAATTCAAGTTTGTTTGTTTTTTTTTACTTCAGGCCTAGTGCTTTATCCACTGAGCCACCTGTGGAGCTACGACCTTAAGAATAGTTAGGGAGATTGTAGATAAATGATTATGTTTAACTTTATTTAATATTCTGTCCTCTTAGAAGAAAAAATTTAACTTTTGGTAGACAGCTGGTCTGCAGATTATGAGGGTTCTCTATGCTTGTCTTATGACCAGAATTCATATTTGAAAAACTTCAAAATAGATTTGTATGTTTTGCTCTGGGTCTGAAAACTAAAAATCAAAACGCTTTATTTTTTTAATGTAGATGTTGGGGGTTTTGGCTAGTTAAAAGACTGTCTCCAATTACATGGGTGTCCTAGGTGATTAAGATTTTGTTGTGTATCTGAACAGAGTTGTGGACATTAGAAGCTTTTTAATCCACATTGGATATATATGTATAAAGCTATTTGAACAACTTACAATTTTCCATCTCTTAAATAGAAAGAACACACTGGCCGTCTTGTTATAGGAGATCATAGGTCAACATCTCACTTCAGAACAGGTAAGAATGTACAATATCATTGAAGTAAGGATGTTTAAATGTAGTGAATATCAAAAAGTTGGTAACTTCTAACAATGTGAATTAATTGGATCTGTGACTGGAATTTCAGCCAAAGCATAGTTCCTTTTAAAAAAAATTTTTAATATGAAAAGTTAGGCGTTGAGTATACTTCAGTTTTGTTTCTGTTATTTTGCCACTCTGGTATATTTATCCTTAATAAGATCATATTGTTGATTTTGCCTACATAAATATTTCCACTGTTATTATGGAGATGTCTTGATTTATTTTACCATTATATTAGCACCTATTACAATAGTCATAATTAATAGGAATATGGATTCAAAGTCTGGAAGGCACCTTAGGAACCATCTAATCCAACATCCTGGTTTTACACATGAGAATACCTAAGCCCAAAAAAGTGCAGTGACTTGCGCAAGGTCACACAAGTGATAAAAAGGGTTGGATCCTAGCTCTTCTAATGAAAGCTTTCCACCATGCCATCTGCCTACCAACAAATTGGGTTAGTCTCCTAATCAGAGTCTAGAATTAAAGTCTAAAGAAAATCCCTAAAAATACTCAAGAAATTAATAGGATTTTCAGATTGTGGGGCAAGAAAAATTGCTTTGTTAAAATTGTAGCATGAGTTTTGACTTGAATAAAACTGTTTAGGGAAGAGACTGAAAAATGAGAGATGGGTAGTGCTTTGAAGTGCAGCATTCCACAGACCTACTCAAAACAGTTTTTTACATAATGTGAATTTATCCTGGGAAATGGGGAAGGACAGGTTGGAGGGAGTCAGGAAGGGGGCCCACACTCTCATGGATAAGGGGGGGTCAGCACACAGTTCAAGAACATAATGAGGGCCAGGGACAGAGAAGTGGAGCAGGAGGAGGCACATATGGGGGCCTGGTAGGAACCAAGAGGAAGAGCAAGGTGGGATGGGGGCAGATACAGACATGAGAAGGGGAGATGTGCTGGGGCCCTCCCAGCTCAGCACTCTAGAGCACTTAAGTTCTTCTGCTTTCACTTGGAGAAGTGTTTGGGTTTGGTTTGGTTTTTTAAAGTAGTTGGGCTTTACATTTTTGGGGGGGCGGGGGGGCAGGTTGGTTAGAGCACACAAGCCAAGGGGTAGAAGCAGAGAGAGAACACAGTACTGTACAGTATAGTACATTGGTGGGGTTTTTTTGGAATGTATATTTCTTTCCAAATTCTTTACGTAAATTTGAATTTGTGTAAACCAAGAATTATCTAAATTCTCTTTGTAATCAGAGAAGTTATTTTGAATCCTTGGTCCTACTACTTAATACATATGACTGGGACCAAAATAATTTAGCCTCTCTAGGCCTCAGTTTGCTTATCTGTCAAATGAATAGGTTGAAACTAGATGATTTCTAAAGTCTCTTATAGCCCTAACGAAATCTTTCATTTTTCTTGGAACTGCACAATTCTTGAGTATGCAGTATTTAACTTTGAAAAGGTTCTAGTTCTTGACTTTTCACAGAAGGTACAACATTTAGCTGCTTCTGTTCTTTAAAATTGAGAACTTTGTGAGTCAAACAAATGGTAATGACATTGAGAAGTTGATTGTTTGGATTACTAAAGAGTGAAATTCCCCTTATATTTTAATATATTAAAATGGATATTAGGATATGTGTTAATTTACTATAATAAGTTTTAATGCAGAGAAGGCAAAAGGACATAGCCCCGACAAGTTGGACTTTTTGAACTAGGTGATGTGCATATTTGATGAAACACATTTCAGTGTTCTCATTGAATGGAAGGAATTCTGGGGTTTAGGGGATATATGGGGCAATTTGACAGTTGAATTTTCAGAAGAAAATACAAATAAACTTCTTGCCCTTACTGCTTTCATTTTTTTGATCAAAAAACTCAAACTATTATTCTGAGACCATATAACATTATCATGTCTGGCTTGCGTGGTTAGAATTATTGATTTGAACACTTGGAAATTGTGAGTGTTGGTTCAACAATTAGTCACCAGTATAGATAATGAGTATAGTCCTGTTTAGGCCTTTTAATCTCAAATAAAAAGTCTTATGGAGTTCAGATACATCCATAAAGTTATAATTATTAAATCATAACTTTAAAAAATCAGCCCTGTATATTATAGCCATCTGTATTATGGTTGTTTTGTGTAATCAAATGTTTTTATTAATTTGACTGAAACATAACCAAAGTACACTGGACATGCAGGGGAAGAAGATAAGAAAATGAATGAAGAACTGGAGTCACAGTATCAGCAGAGTATGGACAGTAAATTATCAGGGAGATATCGTCGACACTGTGGACTTGGCTTCAGTGAGGTAGTGATTAACTTATTTTCATTCATTGGGAAGACATCATCTAAATAAAATTGATGAGTGTTAATCAGTACTAACCTGGGAATTGCAGGATTGTTGGCAGTACAAAAAACGTTTCAGCTTGAACAGCTTAACATGATAGGTTACTATTTTGTTTTTAATGGGTTCCTACACTCCAATAATCTAGAGGAGTGATGTGAAACTAATAGAAATGGCAACTACACCATAGTGGAGGATTCCTGCAGGCCATGTGTTGACTTAGAAAACCACACCCATTTATAGATAGAGCAGCACATTAACATCAGATAGCTTTGGGCTTCACTCTGGAATATTGTGGGCCATATGTGGCCTTAGTGTGTTTGACATGTTACAGAGAGGATTGTTTTATAAATAAGATGCTTTAAAATTCGACTTTATGGTGAATTCTGATTTATATTCAAGCTTTAGCATATGTGCTTTCTAAATGTAAGCTGATATAATATATTCTAATAATGTTAAAAATTGAACTTTGTTGTAGAACAGAGGTGTCAACAGAGTGCACCCAGAACCAAAATGAAATGTAATTGGGAAATAGTTAACAAAATAAATAAATATATTATTTGATTGAACATTGATAATTTTACTGTGTAGTTTTCTAGGTTAGTGTGTGCACACAGAGATCCTTAATTATGCAGCCCTGTTTTCTCTTTGAGTTTGACACCACTGCCCTAGATTAAACCCTTCACCCACAAATTAGTTTTTTTTAAACTGGCTAAAGAAGGCTCCATTTTATTTTTTGTCAAACTTTTCTTATCACTTTGGGTTCCACAGTAATCCTTAATATTATTTTAAAATTGATGAAGTTACCATATTACCAGAAAGTAACATTAATTAAACCAAACTTAGTCTTTTTTTTTTTTTTTTTTTTTTTTTGTCCTTAAAACCGTGTAGAATGGGATAATAACTTTGAAAAAGGAAAGTAAGTTAAATTTTTCACAGATCCTAGATCCTTTACTTCTGCCAGGCTTTGCAGAATCCTTTGTTGCCTTCTAAAACAAGATTCATTATAAAAAGTTCATACCTCTTTTGTTTTTAGTTAGAGGATCCTGATGGGGAAGGCGATGCTGCTGGAAATGATGATGATGATGACGATGATGATGATTCACCTGACCCTGAAAGTCCAGAGGATTCTGAAAGTGATTCAGAGTCTGAGAAAGAGGAATCTGCTGAAGAGCTACAAGTTGCTGAACAGCCGGAGGAAGTGGAGGACCCCAAAGCTAAGAAGGATGCAAAGAGCAATTACAAAATGATGTTTGTTAAATCCAGTGGTTCATAACTCCAAACGTGTGATTAGTCTTTGTATTCAAAGTAAGCCTTATTGTTATAATGCACAGTGGAGGACTGCTTCTATAGCACAGACCTTTGTATTATAATTTTAAAAAAAGGCCC
>CM053601.1:150090288-150130972 GCA_028646575.1 Pseudocheirus occidentalis | reverse complement strand
CACACACTTTTTTTTAATCCCTTCTAATGAAATTATGTGGGGAACATTGTTGAAACTTCTTAATGCTATTTTGTGGGTGTTTCTGTTTTTGACAGCTCTATGTTCCATTCTCTTTTTTATTATTTTTGTCCCTAATGTTTTCTCTTATAAAAGTTAATTTGATGATGTGATGGTGCGTTTATGAGAAAAATACCTCTTTAATTATAATACTTTGATGTAGTAGAACTGTTCATCATGGAAATATCTCCTGGCATTGATATATTATAATTATTATTAGCTGGCAAAAAGAATGGGTCTTTAGTTTATTGTAATTTTTCTAGCTCTACTTGTGAACTCAAAGAATAGTGACAGTAGATATTATTAGGCTGTGATAACCCTGCTAGGCCCCACTGAAGGAGGTTTTTGTTTGTTCTTAACATAAGAAACAGTCCTTTGCAAGTGAGTTGGCCCAAAATACAATGTATCATGTACTGTAACACATTTTGCAGCAGTAAATTATATGACACAGGATTAAGTGGATCAGGTAAATACAATTAATTTCTTTTAGAAGGAATGAGAGCAAAATTAAATTGGTTGATTATTTTTTTAAGTCATTGAAGGAAAAGATGTTTCCACTATTTCCTTATCATCCCTCCGTTGTCACTCTAAAACTAAAAGCATCTCAGAGAATTTGATAAAGCTTCACCACACAAAAGACTAAAAACAGTGTCCTCTTCCCACTCTATTACCTGGACTGGTTGTTTTTTTCTTAAGTCCTTTTTAAATTTCATTGTTATTTCTCTTGTGAGGTTAGAGTACCCTAATTTAAAAACAATAGTTTGCCCTTTACAATTCAGAAGCTCTTTTGACGTGATCTCCTTTGCTTCCTGAAATGATCTTGTGAGATGGATTATGTAAATGTTTGACAGCTGGGGAAACTGAAGCCTGGCGGGGCAGTTCTCCCCTTGTGGGTGGAGTCAATGGTAGGGTTGGTGCTTGGTCCACAGCTTTCAACTGGGGCTCCCTGTTAGCTACTGACCGTTACCAGGAAAGGAGAGGTCAGTCAGTATAATGGGAAAGTAGCTAAAACAAAATTATTTAATTGGCTATTTTCATAATAGGATTTTGGCCCTTCCCTCCTCCCCCAGTTTTAGCTGAAAATTTAACTTAATCCATCTGAGATAGTTATATGTCACTATCCAGTCACCTAGGATACTTATAAAAATCAGTTCCCTTCTTAATCTTTTTAGATGAGATAACTTTAGTAATTCCAACTTGAATTTATGAGTATAGTTACTCTAAGTGATTTGTATTGTATTCTTCCTCAGAAATTGCTAGGTGGCACAGTGAGTTAGAGTATACCAGTACTGGAGTCAGAAAAACCCAAGTTCAACTTTAGCCTCGGATGCTAGATGTGTGACCTAGGCAACCTCTGTTTGCCTCAGTTTCCTCATCTATAAAAAGGAGGTAACTCTAGCACCTATGTCACAGGGGTATTGTGAAGGTCAAATGAGTTATCATTTGTAAAGTGGTTGGCACATAGTTGGCGTTTAATAAATGCACATTCCCTTCCCTACCCCAGTGGACTCTGCCACCTACTTGATGAATAATCTTGGCAAACCATTTCCCTGGTCTCTAGTGTCCCTCGTGTAATATGAAATTAGATTAGATCATTGGTGTCAAACCCATACAGAAAGACAGACACCAGGACATAAGGTTCATTTAAGAATCCATATTGATGTAAAAAAAAGACAGTATTATCTGTGTATTTTTATTTTTAAAATGTTTCTAATCTGGTTTAGTGCAGGCTGTGTTTGGTTTCTCTGGACTAGGTGGGACCGGAACCTAAAAAAGCCATCCACCGAAACAGTCCTCACATCCACACTACAGTAAGCAATCTTTGGTGAAAGACACGGCCAGTATGACCTTAAACCCAGGCCAGCTGCAGTAGATGGAACATAGTAAGTAGGCCTGAAGAGCTGTGAGCATCCCTTGTCCTTACTGTCTTCATCTTGGAAGGAAATTGCAAAGATGGAATGAGTCGGTTCATGGGACTGATGGCTAGAGATGTGGAACAGGTGGTGACAGGACAAGAACAAGTGGGACCAAGGCCAGGGGGAGGTACCTCTCCCAACCAAGTAATCATTTCCCTTCCTAGAGTGGAAAGAGCAAAAAAAAAAAAAATAGAATCAGAGGACCTGGGTTCAAATCCCACCTCTGACACTGACTTGGACCAAGTAAGCAAACCTCCTTGGGCCTCAATTTCCTCCTCTGTAAAAGGGGGAGGGAGGGTTGAACTAGATTATAACATCCCTTTTAGCTCTAGAGTGATGGTCCTGTGATTGATAGATACTGGCTAAGCATCCCAGAAGTACTATGGATTACTGTTAGGATGAAAGTAAGTTATTCAGTTCACTAGACACTAAGTACTTATGTGCCAAGCAGAAAAGCAGTTGGGGTGTAGCTGGCCTTGGGAGTCATGACTGGCTGTGTGACTCTGGGCAAGTCCTTCAACCTCTGAGTGCCCCAGAAAGCACTAACCTACATTAGTAGAGGGAATTGGCTCATCCAGAAGTTGTCAATGAAACCACAGCTTCCAGTCTCATCCCTATTATGCTAGAAGCACAACAACATAATGAGAATGCAAAGATGAGATTAGACCCTGGCATATAAGTGGAACATGGATGGTCCCTGCCCTTCACAGTCTCTATAAAGGGAATTGATAGGCTAAAAGTAAGAAGACATACTGACAACCACGACATAGGCTTGAATGCAATAACCTAGGTAAATGAGGCAGCTGTCTTGCTCAGTCAGCCAAGGGGCTTTTCTGAGTTTGTTCTGCAGAGAGAAACCAGTTACTGGAAGCTAAGATGGAGAGCGGTCAGACAGCTGTACTTAACTGGAGACGGGAATTGAGAGTAGATCCTGGCCTAAAGGACTGATGAGGAAGAAGGGTAGAATTAAAAAATCACAACCTGGTGTGGTTAGAACAAATTGTTATCACTCCCAGGGTTAGAATTAACTCCCCAAACTTGCATTCCTACTTGCTCTGGAGGCAACCATTCTCAGGGTTCAAGGGTATATGCCCTGTAGCATCACCTTTCTGAAACGGCATTTTCTAAGCTCTCACCAGGGTGCTTTCCATTAACTGTCAGCCAGAAGACTAAGCACTTAGCAAAGGCAATTTGCTCGAATGACAGGAAAAATAGTAAGGGAACATCTGTCCCATAAAATGGGTACCATTGCCATAAATATATACCATATCTGTGGGGAAAATGAGTATATAGTACAAAAAGTTAGACAACATGTTCCTAAATGTCTTCATTCACTGCTGACTTGCTGTATTGGACAATTTACTTAGCTGGGCTTGATCCTCAAAAAGCAGAGCCTCTGCTGGAAAGGTTTGTCGGCAGGACTCGCTGGGCTTGCTTCTTGGTAGACGGATATAGTCTTCACCAACTCTAGCTTCAGGTTCAGCTAGGATTCTGGGCTGGGATATTTAACTGCTATGCTCTTTCAAAAGGATCAAAGAATCTTAAATCTAGGGACCGTCAGAAGCCTCTCCAGTTCGGCTTCCTTAGAACCTTGACCCTGAGACTTCCCATCTCCCAAGCACAAGATAGGAGAGTAGACATTTAGTCTTTGCTTTTCACCGTTCTTGTTCAGGGATACCCTCAGAAAGTAACCTCACCCTAACTTATGGTGACAAAGTACACATCTGTCCCAAGTCTCCATCTCTGAAAACTAGGCCACAACTAGGCAAACAGATCTGGGGTTCAGGGTTCCCTAGTTTTTTGTTTAACTCAAGTTTCTCCATTTGGCATATAAAAATTAATGGCTAAGGAAAAGATACAGAAAACAATTTTTGCCCTGTTTACAACCTGCAAAGCTTCTGGTCTGAAGGGCACATCCTTGCACAATTTTAACTCTTTTTGTAATGTAAATATTCATAGTTGTCATTTTCTACCAATCAAATCAATTAATTCCTTAGGGGGGAAATGTTTCAGAGGAATTCCCAAGATGATATTTAATTATTGGGTGCTGAAGTCCTAATTTTTTTTTTCCTTCTCATTCTAACCCATTCTTTTCAATCTCTCCACAAAATTTCCCCTGATTCCAGTCCAGTTCTAGTAGCCCTCATGCTGGGAAACAACCACCTGTGGAGCTATGTCCTGGCAGCTGTTCCTCTTGGTGCTGCAGCCCCATCTGCTGAAGCCCCTCATCCCCCAAATCTTTAACATGATCCAGCGGTTCAACATTAGAAACTGGTGAGATTTTATCAGTGGGAATGACGTTAAAGGAGAGGCATTTCCATCTACTTTGTGACCACACCTGAAGGACTATGTGGGACTTTTCTGTCTGACCTGCAGCTGAAATTTTCCATAGATAGGGGTTGTCTCCCCCCCCCCCATTACACTGAGCTCTTTGAGAAGAGAAAACCATCTTTTCTATTTGTATCCTAAGCACTTTGCACATAGAAAGGGGTTTCATTGAATTCATTCACTCAAATCAGTAATAACCTGCACTCCTGGGCACTTTATTCTGAAAATGTGGAGTATTAAGAGTTCTTCCTGCTTGTGCCCTTCCCCTAGACTATAAACTAGGGGCTGTGCCTTAACCAAATAGTGAATTCCCCTACCCCCCACCCCCCAAAAGCCCATCACCAGCTAATCGACATTTGTTATTGTTCTTTGTGTCAAAGGAATGTAAAAATGCAAAGTGCCCTCTGCCAAAGGTCTGGGTCCATATTCCTTTTTTTTTAAGCTCAATGTGAGGCAAAATTTCCTTGGCCCCCAGGTCCCCTGTATCCTTTTTATCAGGCTGTACTGGCCTTGTTGAAGGCCCTGGCCCTTGTGTCTTTGGCAGCTTGGGGCCCCTTCAGAGTAAGTAATGCACAGATTGCACTGCTCTGCCATGGCTGGGTAGCTCCTCCTTGGTCCAGGACTCAGAGGGAATGGGAGGAGGCTGCAGGTTCCAATGCCACACAGCCGTCAGGATTTCTCTGAGGCCATTTGCCAGATGGTCTCCCCCTCCTACGCTTAATGAATATCATAATACATGTCCATGCTATGCCAGGCACATATCACAAAATACAGAGTCAAAAAATGGAACAGCCCCTGACCTCAAGGAGCTTACTCTCTCTGTAAAAGGGAAGCAGGTTTGGGAGGTAGGGAACGGAGGGAGGGAGATACAGAACAGAGGATAATGTAGGAAGGACCAGATTAAGATGAGGCTTTAAATTCCCCAGAAGCCTTACTGTCATTTCCACAAGGGCAGGGACCACAGTGTTCTGCACATCAGGGACACTTTACAAATGTTAGTGGGGTCGAATTGATCCCCACCCATTTTCCTACAATGCCCTTGAGACTGGTAGCTTCATCTCTTATTCTACCCCCAACCCTCCCCTGTCACCTTCCACACTCTTCAGCCCCCTCTTTTATATATGCTGTCTTCCACCATTAGAAAGTAAGCTCCTTGAGGGCAGGAATGGCCTGTCTGCTTGTATTTGTATTCCATGCTCTTAAGCTAGGTACCTGGCACACAGTGATTGCATAATAAATACTTCTTGCCTTGATTTCCACCACCCTACCAGAGTCCAGCCCCAACCTCTCTTTCTGGTCTTCTCTCTCATTACGCCCCTCCATTTCCAACCCACTAGAATCCTCTCTTGTCCTGACCTTATCTAGCTCTGTCCAACCTTGTCTCCATTCATTCTGTCCATGCATTGAATGGACTCCACCATCCCTGCTGCCCAAAATCATCCCTTCTCTCAAGACCAAGCTCAGGTACCATCTCTTCTGTGAAATCTTTGCTGACCCCAGACAAAGGGACAGAAGGAAAAAAGCATTTATTAAATGCCTACTACGTTAATCAATCCATGAATAAACATTAAGTTCCTTCTATGTGCCAGGCTCTGTGCTGAGCATTTACAGTTGCAAAAAGAGACAAAAGATCGTTCCTTTCCTGAAGAACCTTACAGTCTAAAGAAGGAATAACTGCAGGGTAGAAGCTGTTATAATCCTCATTTAACAGTTGGGGAAATTGAGGCAAAGGTTAAATGATTTGCCCAGGATAACACAGCTAGTCAGTGTCTGAGGCTAGATTTGAACTCAACTCTTGTTGACTCCAGGCTCACTGCACTACCTAGCTATCTATAGCTATATAGCTATAGTGAGAGTGACAAGTAGGTGAGCCCTTCTAGTGGTCCATGGAGAGCCCTCTACAGAGTAAATGCTAAAGGGAGAAAAAGGAATAGGGAAACTCAGCTCTAGAAATAATGGAGAAGCTTTCCTTCCTAAGGTGATTGCTGCAAGTGAACCCTGGTCCCACTCAAGCACCTGCAGTGAAAAGACCTAAAAGAAGGCTTCCCCAAACCCAAGAAATTCAATAAAAAAGGGTCAGTGCTTTTTCTACCCCCCTTTAAATGGAAGGAATCCTTCTAGGTCCCAGAAAGAATTATTTATCAAGTGTTCACGATTTTCTTCAACAGCTTTAGAGTGTGCACCGTCCACTCTGTGAAGGAGAGACAGACAACTTTATTCCTGAAAGCTCAGTTTATAGGCCAGCTTCAAAGCTGCAGGTCCTTCTGAGCAGGGTATGGAAGCGCAGGTTTGGGAATTCACATCAAAGGGGACCTGCACATGTTGTTCTGATGTTGCGGTGGACGGTAGGTAGAGGCCTCTGTGGATTTCCTCCCGTCCCTGGAATCCAGGGTGAATTATGCACTGAGGTTGGCTCTGCAGCCCTGAGGAGACACAGGGAGAGGGGGGGAGTCGTGGGGGAGGTGGCTCTGGGACCCCTGCAAACATCAAACACGCCCGCCTGTCAGCACTGGTGGCGGCTAAAACAGGTGAGGAGCAGGGAAAGGAGAGCCATCGGACCCACGGCTGCCGGCCTCCTCTGCACACTCAGGCAGTGTCCCCAAGCTCCCCAAGCTGGAGTGAGGCCCCCTGCCCAGGGGTCTTCTAACGCAATGCTCTAGGTGGGGATTTTAGGCACCAGGGTTGGTCAGTAGGGAAAGTTGTCTGCAGGGAAAGGAGTAAAAGGGGAGGAAGTCAGTTTGCTCTTAGGCACATGCATATGCAGTATAGTTCTGGAACACCACCAGTGCCCTACTTACAGCTAAACCTGGGCTCACCCCCAGGAAGCAGTCCTCTGTTGACTTTCCCACTGGGGGGATTGAGAGAATGAGCGGACAGAACGTCCTGGGCAAAGTCCAAAGGCAGCAGGAGGAGAATGAGGGGGGCACAAAAGCTTGTAGGCCACAGAAGCTGGCTGTCCCCTCCCCAATTTCACTCTTATTTAGGGAACAAAGTAAAAGACTTCGAGGGAGGGAGAAGGGGGACTTCCTCCATATGGTTTTTGGGAGAAAGGGCCTACATGAAATTTGTCTTTGGTACGTCCCCCTCACCACCCATCCTTCCTCGAACTGGTACCAATTTTATACAGACATGGCGCATTCCAGCCAGATTCCAGTTGCTGCACAGCACCATCCTTGAATTAAGAGAGCTCTCAGAAGTTACTTAGAGCAAACCTGACCCAATGCTGGGAGCCCCTTCTCCAACACCCATGATAGACAAGGGTGACCTTGAGTCACACATATTGAAAGGCCCCAGCAACAACAACAAGGTTACACAGATGTAGCTCAAACACACAACCAGTACATTCTCTTCCAACAGACTAGGAAGGAACCATAAGTCAAACATCATGTATTTAATTAGGACAAAAGAGTAAAGTACAAAGCAAGGGAAATTCAAGCAGAATTATAGAGCTAGTTCTGGAAAGGCCTCAGTGGTCCTCTAGTCCAATCTTCTCATTTTGCAGATGGAAAAACAGAAACCCAGGGAAGTTGTGACTTGTCCAAGGTCACACAGGTATAAAGTATCAAAGGTTGTACTCAGGTCCGCTGACTGTTTTTCCACTGTACAATGCTGCCTGGCAGAATTATTCTACCATCACAATAATAAGAAATAGCATTTTTATGACACTTGAAGGTTTTCAAAGAACTTACATATATCTCATTTCATCATCACAATAATCCTGGGAGGTAGGTGCTATCATTATACCCATTGTACATGTGAGGAAACTGAGGCAGATAGTAACTTAGCGGCTTGCCCAGAGTCACACTGCTTGTGAGTGTCAGAGGCTGTGCTTGAACCCACGTTCACTGTAGCCATCTGGCTGCCCTATACACAAAGTCCTCACACGTGCACAACCAAGTGGAAGGAAATGCTTCCTAAACAAATCACCCTCCTAAAGGCCACAGCACCTCCTTGTAACTGTTTCCTACAAAGCCACAGCTTTGTAGGTGTTTCTTAGGCTTACCATCTTCTGTTGCTTTTTGGCAAAATTGCTATCTCCTGCCATGACTAATTCTTTCAAAGGTAGAATTATCTGCTTTCCTGAGGTTGGCAGAAGAGAACCTGCCTTGGGACTAAACAACCTTTTGTTGGCTCCTTTGTTCATCAGGCCCATGATTCCCAAAGGGCAGCTGTCAGGACATCTGCCCTGTTGTTTGTCCTTCCTTCTAGAAAAGGATCATGACATCCCGGAGGTGATGCCATGACTTGCAAGTGAATTGGATTTAAGTGAGACAGGGCTGTGCAGAGTCACCAGCCTCACTTTCTCCTCCAGAGCCATCTGGGTCCAGTGGCCAGATATAGATCAGGATGACTGGAGATGGCCCTCAGCTTCTGCCCTAACCTCAAACCAAACACGCTTCATTTGTGTACATCCCATGTGAAGTCCCATAGGCTGCCATGAATTTACTTTTAAGGAGGCTAAGGCTCACTGCATTTTGACAAGTTGGAATGTGTCCAGAGGCTTCCAACCAGTGTGAGAAGGGAATTGGACTCCATGTTCTATGAAGAGCAACTAAAGGAACTGGGGGTGGTTAGCCCAGAGAAGAAAAGACTTAAAGGCAGACACAGAGTTATTGGAACTTGTGACTTACCTAAGGTCAGCCACAAGCAGAGCCATGATGTGTGCCCAGGTCCTCTCTCCACCCCCAGTCTTTCCATTAACTCAGCTGTACCTTCAAAGGTCACTACTAATAATTCTGCAGTCACATCTGTGAATGATCTCAGCACCCTTGGTTAGAATTTGTTCAGGTTGGAAGACTCGACCTCTCGTCATTTGCCTGGTGCTCAAATACAACCTAACTCATCTTTAGTAATATCCACATTTTTTCTACTCTGTCCAGGTTTCTGATAGTCATGCTCCTTGAGAGATAAGACCAGAGCTGAAGTCCTGGTTCTGCTTTCTGTCTATGGTCTCTGAGTCCAGCCCCATCCTCTTCCAAGAAGTGTGACTAACCCTTCCTTGTTCCCTTTTTGACCGTCAACAACTTAAAAACATAGACTAATGACTGTATGAACCATCCCACCCAAGATATACTGTCAGCCCCCATCCTTTTAAAAATAAGTTGAGGGGGGGAGGGAGAAAGGGTCTCTTCTAGGATTTCTCTGACTCAATGACAGCATTTCTGACTGTTCTTTAGGAGGAAGAGAAGGTTACAGAATCACCGAGTTTTAAAACAACAGGCCAAATAAATGGTATATATGCTTAGGATGTAACTTTTCTCTCCCTAGGCTGGCTCAGAGCCTACAATGCTACATTAACCAGGCCATGGCTACTAGTAACTTTTCTTATTACTCTCTCTGATCTTCTTTCTATGGCTGAGCAAAGAAGCTAGAAACAGGCATGCACTCAAGTCCCTGGGCTTCTGGGCCTTTATCTTTCCTTCCCAACTAAGCAGCATTTGGGGTTAGATGGAAGCCAAAAACCATTTCCTGAGTCCTATAACATGGCTTTGGGGTTCTCTGAGACCCAAGGAGAGATGGAGAAGAGAAAGAGCCATTCAGGACCGTGCAGAAACTCATCTGAAACCCCCCTGGTGATTTCAGAAGGCAGAAGGATGGCCATGCACTTATTCAGGGGCAGAGGCTGTTTTGTAGCATGTGAGCACAAGGGTGCCCACCATGGGGGAGTAAGGAGGGCACCACTGCTGTTCTACAACTTGACCTACTGGGGTAAGGAAAGATGGCTCAGGGAAGAGGCAGAAAAGAACAAGCATTTTCTGAGTGTCAGGCATTGTGCTAAGCACTTGACAAATATGTCATTTAGTCCTCGAGCAACCCTGAGAGTGCTATTATTAAGAATAATATTTGTTATTAATGATATTAATAATTAATGTTATCATTAATAATCATTAATGTTATGTATAGTTGAAGAAACTGAGGCAGAGAGTGACCTATCCAGGGTCACACAGCTAGTAAGGATCTGAGTCTGAATTTGAACTCAGGTCTTCCTGACTCTAGTTCCAGCACAGTGGACATACTAGATGCTAAACCCAGCATTACTTTAAAGGGATCAGACATTTAGAGCTGAAAGGGGCCATAGAGGACCATAGTCCAACCCCTTCCTTTTATAACTGAAGGATTAAAGCTCCAGAGAGGTGAAGGAGTTTGACAAAGGCCACATAGCTAATGATCAGCCCAGGCGAGATTTGAACTTGGGTTTTGAGGCTTCAATTTCAGCACATTTACCATTGCCCTGGGTTGCTTGTTTGTCAGCATGTATAATAAGGTGCTAATCATGGCACTGCTCTGTTGAGAAGCAGTCATGTCAGGCTAGGTTCATTTCTTATTTTTTTTTTTTACAGGGTTACTAGACAGGCAGATGAGAAGAATACTACAGATCTGGCATGTGTGTATTTCAGTGGGGTTTGCAAAAAGAGTCATCAAGCTTTCTCTTTTCTAGTCTACTGCTCCCCTGCGCCTGTAAACAAGGGTCACTCACTGCCTGCCCCACAGAGGTTCTATAAGGACAAGGCGAAATTAGCAGCCAGGAAGCCTGAGATTTCTAGGAGAGTAGAGGTGAGGACAAAGGCCTCTTTCCACAAGATCACAGATGTTTGGGAAAAAACAGAAATAAACCCCCAAAGCCTTCCAGGGCACCCTGAGGTGAGCAGATGCACTGATGCTCACCCTATCTATGGGGTGAGGTGGATGAGTGGGGTTCCTGTCATATAGAGGAGCATTTCTGGCTTCCTGCAGTTTAGGGGAGAAAGTAAAGACCAGTCCAGTATGCTGCTCATTCATTCATAAGGCAGCCTGAGGTATGAATTTCAGCAGATGGGAGTCCTAGCCTATAGCAAGGCTCACCTGTTCTCAGGAACTTTCCTTGAGTTGGGAGTAAGGTCCACAGGGAAAGAATTCCTAATTATGTATTAATATTATTTTACTTTAAAGGCAGGAGCAAAGAAAGAGGCACGGGATTCAAATGCACACACAAAAAAGGGGTTTTTTTGGTACTAAAGTACTAGAAATTAAGGTAACAAAGGGCTAAACAAAGTATGGCATATAAAAGTAATGGAACACTATTGAAACCAGTTGGTGGTGCTGGAACAGGAATCAGGAAGAACTGAGTTCAAATCCAGCTTCAGACATTTACTAGCTGTGTGACCCTCGACAAATTACTTTAGGCGTTGTTTGCCTCAACTTCCTCAACTGTAAAGCGTGGATGGTAACAGCACCCACCTTGCAGGGTTGTTGTGAGGGTCCAGTGAGCTAATATTTATGAAGTGTTTCACAGGGTTCCTGGGTTTTAGTGGGCACTACATAAATTCCTGTTTCCTTGCCTTCACTATTATGGGCTGTAAGAAAAGATGGAAAAGTCTGTTTTGTACAAGCAGATGAGCAGAACCATTACAGAGCAATTTATACGATAACATCCTCCCTGCAAAAACTAAGACTTTTGAAAGGCTTCACAAAACTCTGAAAATGCAATGATCATGGAGGGTTAGTGATGAGGGATGCTAGCCACCTCATGACAAAAAGACATCGACCCGCATGAGGGGCACATTTTAGGATGTGGCCGATGTGAGAATCTGTTTTATTTGACCACGCTTATTTACCTCAAAGGTTTCCCCCCACTCTTCCCAGTTGGGAGAGGGGAGAGATCAAAGACAGAAAAAATAAATGCTTGATAGTAGAAAAAAAATCATTTTTAAATGTGGAAGCAATCAGTGGTTTACAAGTGGTTTTACAGTGGTTTACAAGAAAGCAGACCAGCTTAATGTAAGGAAAACATTTCTTAAGGGGAGGTGTCCAAAAATGGAATGGGAGTTGTGAGTTCCAAGAAATACAGGGTCTTCCAATGAGGGTGAGGTGAGCCCTTGAGGAAGGACTTCTTGCTGAGGACTGGACTGAGTATCCATTGAGGTCTTTGCCCTTATATTCATATTCTATTAAAATAATTTTTTAAAAGACATTTTTCTCTAAAGGCAAGCAGGAAGCGGCCAGGGAGGGAGGTTATGCTTCCCTCACCATGTGGCTCCTCTCTCCCAAATCCCAGGAGCAAGAATCTGCAATGGGTGGGGAGGTCCATGCCTTAGAACTTTACACCAAGATGCTAAGTCATGGACTCCTGGGTAGTGTGTATTTGTAGGCTCCAAGAGCTGCACATTTTTAGCTTCTGCCCAGTACTGAGGACTTTCCTTTGTGTTAGTATTTAGTCTAGGAGATGACCGGCCACTCTCTGGCTGGCCACTGTCTTTTCAATCCAACCAGCTGCTGGGCTCTTGTCTTTCCACGTTTGCAAGGAGTTTAGCATCCAAAGTGGTGGCGCATACCTCAGCAGGCTTATATTAAAAATGCCCTTTAAAATTCCAAAGCTTTGAACTAAAGAAATAGCTCGAGAAGTTTTCATGGAAAGTTCAGACCCACCAGTTCAATTCACTACACTTAGATGAACCTTTTCAAATAATAGGAAAAAAATGTAAAGGGGTCAGCGCCAATCAATACGCGTGTTCAAACAGAATTCCGGGGACTGTGATGTACGTGCATTTTGTATTTTTCCTTTGTACCGCGCCCCTCTGAAGAAAGGTTTCTTTTGCAAGGAGAGCAATGAGAATGTTAGCCTTTTGAGTAGAGTCAGATAACCGATGGCGATGTTTACCGGGTGGAAAGGATACCGCCATTCTTCATGTCTCTCTCCCGTACGTGGCTTTGTTCTTTTTATAACCATGAATAACTCACACAGGCAAATTCTTTCACACACCCGTGACATTAGACGTTAATCAGAAGCAGAGAGACGAGAGTATTCGACTTCCAAGTCTCAGGAAATTTGGTGTGAGGATTATAGAAGAATAACCTTTACTCATCAGAAACCTAGGAGGGAAAAGTGAATCCTCCCTCAGAGGGTGGAAAAAAAATGCAAGCCTGGAATGTTACAGGGGCTTGGTAAGTTATCACGTCGGCCATGGGAGAGAGATCCGACACAGGCAGGTTGTTTTTTAACTGTTCCTCCTCGGCTAAGCCAGAGGATTGGACCCCACTACTTAGATGACCAGGTCAAGAGAGTGCTGGGACCTTTAGCCTGAGGCTTCATTAGCTCAGCAAAACTCAATGCAACAACTAGGAAGGAGTCTGGAATCCCCGAGATGCCTCCAAAGCCAGGCAGCCCCAGAAGGCGAGCTAATATCTCATTACTCACTATTTGGCAAGGCAGCGAACAGAAGAAGAAATCGCCTCAGCATTTGATAACGAATGCCCATTATGGGTTGGAGGGACTCTTTCAATAGAGTAGGGTAGAAGATTGGGCAAAGCCATTCCTTTTTCATTTGAGGTCTTTACTTCTGGTTACTAATGAAATTAGCTACTTAATGTCATTCATTCCAGATCTTGGCTTGCAAAGATCCAAACCTGGATTCCTCTTATCACACAGGCAGCATTGACTGGAGTTTTTCCACAGCTGTCATCAGCTGCCATTGTTTCACCTGAGCTTTCCTGAGGTTGATTACAGTTTTCACTAATTGTTCAGATGCAGCACTCTTGATTTTCTCAGTAGGCATGAGTTGGCAGTCTTTCATTTTCTTGCCAAAGACCCAATCTCATCTGGATTTTCATAGAATGATAGTGGTCAGGAAGATTTAATCATGCTTAAATTAACAAATAATTAATTAGCTTTCCTAACACTTGTAAACAAGAACACATTTGCTAATGGCAGAACCCTGATAATGGCTGTTGACCCAAAGAGAATCTTTAGGGTCGCTCCAAAAATACACATACACATAAAAATATATGTGCATAAATATGTATATATACTCATACACATTCCACGGGGCAAAGTCAAATCACTGAACTGAGTCTGATAATTGGCTAAAATGAGGGCAATCATTCACACAAGTATAGGGACCCTTTTCTCTCAAAGTGTGCTATGCTTAAAGGATGCCAACAGCCAACTTGGAAAATTAAAGAAAAATTCAGTGGAACGAGGAATAAGGAAAGAGAAAGGAAGAAAGGGGAAGACAAAAGGAGAAGAGAAAAAGGGGAAGAAGAGAAAATGGGAGAGGAGGGAGAGAAGGGGGAGAGGGAAAGAGCAGGGGGAGAAGAGGAGAAAGGGAAGAAGAGAAAATGGGAGAGGAGGGAGAGAAGGGGAAGAGAAGAGAGGGAAAGAGCAGGGGGAGAAGAGGAGAAAGGGAAGAAAAGGAAATGGGAGAGGAGGAAGAGAAGAGGGGAAGAGAAGGGAGGGAAAGAGCAGGGGAAGAAGAGGAGAAAGGGAAGAAAAGAAAATGGGAGAGAAGAGAGGGAAGAAAGGAGGGGGGAGAGAAGGAAAATAGGAAGCAGAGGGGTGAGAAAAGGAAGGGGTAAAAAGGGAAAGAGGAGGGGGAGAGAAGGGAAAGAGAGAGCAAGAAGGGAACGAAGGGAAGAGAAGAGGCAGTGAAGAGGAAAAAAGGTGAGAGAAAAGAGAGGAAGAAAGGGCAGAGAGACAGATACATGGCTTAGGTTTGTATCTGATGAGTTGCCAGCAGAGGGCTCAAGTACATTAGAAATACTAACAGTGGTGATGAAAAGTGTGGTTTTTATTTTTTTTTTAAGGTCATTCATCTCCCAATTTTCTTCTTTAAAATTTGCTTTGAATTATGGTTACAGACATCACCAAGAGTGACTGGAAGCTAAGCTTACTTCTATTTTTTTCCCCCAGTTTTAGCTCAGAAGCCTAAAAGAGCAGCATCCTGAGTTTATTAAACACCTTGGAATCTAATTTCCCCACTTTGAACAGTTGGAAAATGACTTTGAAGCATTGGTGTTCATCTTGGGAAAGATCCTCTTTTGATATTTCACAACACCTTGTTACTGAAGCATTTGGGGAATGCAAACAACTTTTTTTAAAGGACATCTCTTGAGACCAAATGGGATTTTTGTTTTCTTTTGTTGGGGCCCAAGTCACAAGCTAAAGCTGTTTAATATGACGCCAGTTTTCAGTGGGTTCTGCCTTCCTGAAATGGGGTTCCAGGATCAGATCTGGAGTGAGACCTGCTTCTTCTTGTTTCCTGCCCGGCTAAAAAAGAACATGTCCTCAGAGCAGGTCAGCAGCTGCACAATGACCAGCTGAACCCTGGAAAAAACATGTGTTTTTCCTAACCCCCTACCCCAATTTCTTATTAAACCAAATATCAAGAAATTGCTAGGAGTCAGGGGTGCTCCCCAAGGCTGAGTCAAAACATATGGGAGGCCCAAATGACACAGGGCTGCCAGAGCATATTTAAAAATATGTGGAAAAATCCATTAACAGCCATTTGCCAGGATTCCCAGAAAGAGCCAGGAAACATGTCTGGTTAATATTTTAATCTGTACATACCTTTTTTTTTTTCAAACCATTACACTTTTATTTAAATTAACTTTTTCTTGCAAAATATTCATTTCCTTTTTTTCCAACAAAATTTTTTATAAAAGCAAAAATAAAACCATTTCATTTTGGCAAGTGTTATGAAGTTGACACTGGCAGTAACTGGAATGAGTTAAAAATAGACTGTCTTCTAAACAGCTTTAAGAATCAATTTTTTTTCTGAACAGTCAAAAAACAATATGAATTTTTATATTAATCAGTGACTTTTAGTTCCACTCACTAGATTTTTTTTTTAAACAATTTTTTCAATGCAGGAAAACATAACTGGAACACGTTAATAGTCTTGCAAAACACTGCAAACATGTCAATGACCTGCCTCCTCCTCCTTCCAGCCTGGCCGCTTAACCCAAAGTCCTGTTGTGTTGCTGACTTTCATTTCTGTAGGAAACCAAGCTTCTGCAGGAAATTGTTTTCCTCCTACAATGCACTAACACGGTTCTTGGGAGTCCAGCTGCCCGCCTTCGGCAACTGACCCAAGACAACCACCCAACAGGGAGAGGCTTGTGAAGCAAACCTCAGAGTGAAGGTGGAGGCCCCCAGAACCACAGAGTCATTGGCAACATCAAAGGCCTTCTGGACTCACTCGACACCCCAGCAGGCCATGTCTTGCATTTGAAGACAACTGAAGAAAAAAATCAAGATGTGTTGGTCAAGCATCCCCCGGGTTCAGTTATTGCTTACTATACGACTTAAATTGCTTTTCTCTCTCTCTTTCTCTCTCCATTTAGTATTTTCAAATTTTATTCATTCATTTCTTAAAAGTGAATTTTTAAAAATCTGGTAGAAGACCTAATTCCTTCTAAAGGTCCATATACTGCAAGTGTATACATTGCCAAAGGGTGCCCAGCTGGTCCAAATCCAGCTGCTGCACACCTCTAACCAAAGGGCAGCTAGAGTAGGGGGCTTCTGCTAACAATACTGGCTGCTAAGCTTAAGTGACATTCAAGGCAGGATGCGAATCTGTGTCCCCAGTGAAACAGTAGGAGGAATCTCGACTTTCTCCTCCCAGCAGGATCCTTGCGATCTTTTGGCTCCACCTCCCAGGAAGCCATTCTCAAACTAGATTCTCACCCAGGTTATCCCAAGCATAATGTACTTTTCAAGTGTCAGTGACTATTTGCGATTCTAACTCCTCATCTCTCCTCCTCCTGATTCAACCCACTGCCCTCCAAATATGTACCTGAACCTGTGTTTGTGGCCCCCCCCAACACTGCCACATCTGTATAAATACCTCTCCATCCACTCAGCCCTTGAGAGTGTTAAAAAATATATTGTTTCTAAAATACAGTGTCAGTATTTTACAGCATGTATTAAAAGTGCCTTTTTATACATATATAAAAGTCAGAACTAAAACAAAAGTTGTGTGTGTGTGTGTGTGTGTGTGTGTGTGTGTAATTAGCCTACAGAAATTCATTCACAGGATGGTTGGGAGGGTAGGGGTGTCCCTTCCCCCTTTCCCCTTGAGAAAAGCCCTCCCTGGGCTATTGGAATTTCCTTTGGGGAAAGTAAGTGATCTTCTCCCAGGGTGTTGGCTCCATGGGCTCTCAGCAGAAGGCCTCTCTTCAGGACATGGGTCACTGGTCACTGGTCAGTCACCGCTTGGGCTGGCACAAAGTAAGACAGAGCACAATTAGGAGCTGAGCAGCGGTCAGTGCCATCAGCCTGTATACTGAAGACACAGGGTACATGAGCAGGGCAAGAAGCATGTCTGTGAACGTGGGCGCACACACGTGTACACACGTGCACACACACACACACACACACACACCAGGAGTGCAGGGCTGACATGATGGGGCACACAAGCAGAGGGGCTGCATGAGGCCTCCTGGGTGACGCTCACCCATGGCTATGAAGCCCTCACTCCCTCCTGGCCAGGCTCCTCCAGAGACGTTGGGCCCCAGATGAGAGCGGTGCCTTGAGAGGGAGGCGGTGGGGGGGGTGATGTAGGACAAAGATGAAAAGGCATCAAGAGACTAAATTCTAAGTTATGGCATTGCCACTAGCCATCTGTGTGACCTTGGGTCAGTCTCTTAACCCTCCTGTGCCTTAGTTTTGGGTGTGGACAATCTCAAATATCCCTTTGAGCTCCAAGAATCTAAATCTATGAGTAAAGAAAGTGGGTTGTAGTCTTGGGCCGTGGGCAATCTGTGTGACCTTAACTATCACTTGTCTCTCCAGGCCTCAGTGTCTTTCTCCATAGAATGACAAAGGGAGATCAGATAGCCACCTTTTATCTCTAGCCTTCTAGGAATAAACTGACCCATGGGGCAGAAATCTAATATTTCCTTCCCCCCAAACACCAGGAACAACAAGGAACCATCCTCTAAACAATCCAGGTTGGCTGTTAGATCTGTCAACCTCAGACTTATCAAACTGTACCTGGGTCACTGGCAAAATGAGAGTTTCTTGAGTTTTCCAGGTGGTAAGGAACCAGTTCACAGAAGTCTGATTGCTTCATAAAATAAGATGCTAATAGCCTTTCCCATTTAGATAGCTCCTAGTCAAGTCTGTTACAACTCCCTTTCAGGCATGGAGAGGGTGGACAAGTCACCCAATTCCCTTTGAACTCAGATTCGGCGACGAATCCCGGTCCCAGAGGATAGAGGCATGTTTTCCCTCCTAGTCATCAAAGTGTTTTTTCTCTGCTACTGACTCATTTTATCTCCATGACAACAACCCTGCAGGATTGCCAAGCCTGGGATGATCATCTCCTATTTTTTTCCTGTTGTGTTTTTTTTTGTTGTGTTGTTGTTGTTGTTGTTGTTGTTTTGTGTGTGTGTGTGTGTGTGTGTGTGTGTGTGTGTGTTAAACTAAAGCTTGGCAGGTTAAGGGACTCACCCAAACACACAGCTAGAAAGGAGAGGTGCCTAAATTGAACTAAAACTTTCTCTCCCAGTTACAGTTTAGACAAAGTTGTCAGAAATAAGTAGGTCTCATCAGCAGAGGAGAGTGGCCCCCAATGGATCACTACTTCAAGGAGAAGCATCTAGAGAGACACATGCTCCAAACTGCAGGGCAAGGAAGCACCACAGAGAGCAAGCCAGGCACGCCGAGCAGACGCAGTCATTAGTGCTTACTTGGAAGGTGCTTAGACAAACGTGTAGTGAAATCCATTGCTTAAGGGGGGCTGTGGTACAGAAGGTGAGGGGAGGCCCTTGGACAGCAAGGCTGACTGTTGAGCTAGACAGAATCACACAGGAATTAAGCAGCGTGTTAGACATAGGATCAATACAAACTGTCGACACAAGTCCCCAACAATCAGCCGGATACCCCAAACCTTGCCTTGGGAGGGGCAGGGCAGGTGACCTCACCAAGGCCACCCAGCCTCAAACCCCAGGGCACTTAAGGGGGTGGTGGGGAGGAACAGTGAGGCAGGTGGTTATCCCCAAGGCTGGCCCTGTCTGGAGGGTCTTCTGGGGTCTTAAAGCCCTGAAGGTGGCAAAAGACAGGGGCAGTAGACCACATGCAGAAAAGATATCAGAACACCTCCATTCTCTGATTTGAAGATTCTGCTCTGGTACATGCTAGCCCAGGTCGAAGCAGGCAATTATCAGACTTTAAAATTAAGTGTGTGGCAAATATTGAGAGTCAGAGCAAAGTATAGACCAGAGAGGATATGAGAACGCCCACCAGTAAAGGAACTCCCCTGAAGAAGCTATTGCCCCAGCCTTCCTCATACTAAGTCCCCTAGCTCAGCTTCTGAGCCCACCTCAGACTACTAGCTGTTCAATAGAGAAGCTGTTGTGGGGTGTAGGAAACTGAGAAGAGACAGAGGTGGTGGTGTGAGCATATGTTGGGAGAAATACATTAGATGTCGGCAGCCCTGGGCTGAAACCACCAGGCTGTCTCCTGGCCTAGAGTGATGAGAAACTGGAGCAGTTTTAGTCAAGTCTGAGAAATGTGAAATTTAATAGGAATAAATGTAAAGTCCTATACTTGGGTTCCCCAAAATACTGACTATATAAGTACATAGGGTTCCTATGGAAAAATCTAGAGATCTGAGAGGACAGAAAGCCATAATTCAGCAGCCAAACTCCTCCCCACCCTACCTACACCTAACGGGCTCTTTGGCTCTGCAAAGATCTCTCTCCCTCCTATTAAAGAGACCTGCATGATCTCAGGTAGCCAGGTCACATAGAAGGTCCTAGGCTGGGAAAGGGTCTGCACCAGGACAGAGAATAATCACTTCAGAGGATACAGACCTTACAGTGCTCAACATCTGTGCCCATGACTTAGACCCAGGATTTAATGGTAGTGGCTGTCAAATTTGCAATGACCCAATAGAAGGTAAATTCCTTGTTCACATTTGTCTTTGTCATCCCCCAACACCAAACTCTGTGCCTTGCATATAGCAGTCCCCATGTTGAATCGAATTGAATCAAGGAAGGATAACTAATTGAGATCCTTAACAAAATATTCTAGAAGGATTAGAAGAAATCTAATAGAATAAAATTTAATAGGGATAAATAGAAAGTCTTAAGTTTCAAAAAAGAAAAAAAAGCCCAATTGTGAATAATGAAGTCCATATTAAAAAGATCAGGGGGTTTTAGTGTGCCCAAAGCCCAATATGAGTTGGCTATGTGCCATGGAAGCTCAAAAACCCCAAATGGAACCTTGCACTGCACTAAGAGAAGTAGGGGGTTCAGAACTAGGGAGGTGGCTGTCTTTCTGCTCCCATCATCAGATCAAGCCTTGAATATTATATTTGCTTCCAGGTACCACAATTTGGGGTGAAGACAAACTGAAGCATGACCAGCGGAAGGCAATTAGGCTACTGAAATCTATACCAGGATCCGTGGGAGAGACTATATTTATTTAGTCTAGAGCAGGGGTTCTCAAACTTCTGGACCTCAGGATCCCTTTACATTCTTTACAATTTTTCAGAAATCCCCTCCCCATCCCTGTGAAGATCTTTTGTTTACACAGGTTGTGTCTATCAATGTTTACCATTTTAGAAATTAAAATATCTTTCTATTATTTTGAAGAGAGTTTTGACCTCAGAGACCCCTGGAAATGGTTTTTAGGGTCCTCCGGACCATGCCTTGAGAATCACTAACCTAGAGAAAAGACACAAAGAGAAGAGGACAGTCAATGAGCACTGTCTTCTGATATCTGAAGGGTAGTTCTGGGAAGAGTAATTAGCCTGGCTGTTGTCGGCCTCAAAGGGCAGACTAAAGAGCATAAGGTCAAAATGACACAGAATCAGAGAGAATTTCTTAACAATTAAAACTGTGAAACTCCAATGAGTTGCCATGGAAGTTAGTGAGTTCCATGTAATTGGCAGAAATCTCATAGAGGGGAGGTCTATTCCCACAGGGGATTGGCACAGATATATTTTAAAGTAACTTCCAGTTCTGAGACTCTAGGATTCTACACTCTGGCCTCTCTGCCCATCACCAGCCTCTCCTGAGGTCCAGAGGACAAGTCTCCAGCGTAGTCTCCTCATCCTCTCATCAGCCTGGAGGCTTGTCCACACTGGCTTTCCAAGAAACCCATCACAAGGATGCCAGTAACTGTTAAGAAAGTCTTTCCTTTACTTCTCAAGGTCCAGTCTAGGTCATGATAGCTGGAACACTGGATGCTAGCAGTGCCTGCTGTGACTTTGCTCCTGGGAGAGAGATGTCCAATGATGAATGACCCGGATGTCCCAGAGTGTGCAATCTCCTTCTAGGTCCTGCCCCTCAGGAGGCTTAGGCAGGTGTGGGAACCCTTGGAACTCCCTGGATGCTGCCCTTCCCCCAAATGTCCAAATGGGACAGTAATACATCTCTATAGGATGAAGCCTCATTTCTGGCCAAATAGCATTTGGGGAGCTGAAGAGTATTCACAACAGTGGAACTGTTCCTAGGAAAAAGTCAGTATTACTCCTGAAATAATTTCCCACTCTCTTTCATGAGTGTGTTGGGAAAGAACAAGAGTCATTTATACAAGTGGTGTCACACTCAAACAGAAAGGATCACTAGACCATATCTAAGGATCCCTTCGGGCCATACTGGCTTAGAAAACCACATATTATCTTTTGCATTTTTATGTAAAATATTTCCCAATTCCATTTTAATCTGGTTCTGACCTCAGGAGTGCAGCCAGCCACAATGTTGCCACATGTTTGACAGTTCTGGTCTATATGGCCAATCTAAAAGCTTGCTTTGGCCACCACTGTAGAGAGGAAGCTAGAAAACCTCAGCTTTAGTGGACAGTAAGGAGCTGTCTAGCTGTGGACATTATGAATGTGGACAGGCATTCAGTTAGGCCAAGAAGTTACGGTCTAAATCAGACAATCTGGACCAGGACAGATGATGGGCAGGCAGCCCACTTTCTGGGCCCCAGGGAGCCCTAGCTTGACCCCTCACCTCCTACTTGGCCCCAAGAAGAGTCAGAAAATTGTCTCTCCAGTTCATTCATCATAAACACAAAATCCCATAGTTCACCTAATGGCCTCAGAGACAGAACTAAATTTAAACCTTCCTTTTGAGAGCAAAGCTGACATGCCGACATCAGAAAGGGGTTGAAAAATGCTGCCGTCCCACCCCACTCCCCACCTCAACTACAAGCCCCTTCCCGATTCCCCAGCTCTCCCTGCAAAATAACCCCATGCCATCCAATACTTGAGACCGGCAAACAGGTCACTTGATTACTTCTTTCTCCTCGGGACTGAGAGTCTGACCTAGGACAGTGTCTTCTTGCCTCTTGTAAAGAAATTAATCCTTTCTTGGCATGAACCTCATGTCCTTGGGGGAGCATGTCCCAGCCTGGGGCTCACTGCCTCCAAGAGAGGGTGCCCTGGATACAGTGTGACTGGTGGTGACATGTGAGAAGGCATGCTGGCTGGTTTCCAGAACTAAGGAAGGGACCCTTGGGACTGGAAGCAGTGAGGCTTACCTGCCACCTGCTTACTACGCTGGGAGGCTTCAGAAGCCAGGGTGTGGGAGATGTGGAAGATGCGTTCTTGTTCCTGGAGCTGGGAGTCAAGGTCAGCTGAGCGGTGTTTGTCCTGGGTGGTCAGAGGCTGGAGGTTGTGCATGCTGGAGGCCAAGAGAGAAAGAAAGCTGGTCACCCTCCCAGCAGACAGAAGCTTGATGATGGCTCCCTTGTAGGAACACGGACAGCCCCCTTTCCCCATACCTAGATCCTTCCAGGGAATGGGCAGGGCAGCAAGGTGACTAACTTTATACATAGACCCTAAACCTGGTTAGCCCGGATGGACTCTCTATTCTGCATCCTCTAGATGCCACACTTATCTCTCCTCCAAAAACATCCTCAATGTTTATGGGAAGCCAAAAGTCACCAAGTATAACCCAGGGTAGCATGGATAGTGGTCACATGTCCAAATATGACATATCAGATGTCATATTTGAACCCAGGTCTTCTGCCTTCAGAGTTAATTCTCTTTCTATTCTATCACACTGCCATCTGGCAAGTCACTTACAACTCAGTTTCCTCATCTATAAAATGGAAATATTAATAGTATCTACCTCACAGGCCTGCTGTGAGACTTGGGTAAAGTGGCAGGGGTTAGACTGGTAGACCTAATTCCCAGATGAGGAAAGACTTTCTACAAATGCAGGTCAGTTATTTCTCTGAAATCTAAAAATCTCAGAGAGTTGTCTAGAGCATTGAGAAGATAAATGACTTGCCCAGGGTCACATAGCCAATATAAAATAGAAGTGGAATGCAAATCTGGATCTCCTTGGCTTTGGGGGCAACTCTCTATCAGCTATAGCATGAGCCCCCCCTCATGTGAGGATAAAATGAAATAATGTATACAAACTGCTATGCAAACCTTAAATAACTATTATTGATCAGCAATTATCATCTGAGACCTATCTCTGAATGCCTACAAGACTAAGCAGGTCATTTCAACTCGATGTCAGAGAGAAAAATAATGACACTCCAAAGGAACTAGGACATCACTGATGTGGGCATTCCCTGCAGTGACATAAATAGAGGCTGAGATGGCATAGAAGATTTTGGCTGGGCTTGGAGTCAGAGAGATCTGAGTTAAAATCCTACCTCTGCTATTAACTGTGTGACTCTAGGTGAGTGACTTAAACCCTTTTGAGTCTTCGTTTGCCCATCTGTAAAATTAGGGTAATCACAGAAGCTGCCATACCAGAGAGCTTTAGGATCAAATGAGCTCATATACGTAAAGTGCTCTGCAAACCTTACAATTGCTATATTGCCCATTGCTTATTATTATTATTATTCCTCACCTAACCTCTCCAAACATAAACTTTGGTTTCATGAATTTTTTTTGCACAAAATAATTCCTGCCTGAGAGGTCAACCTCTCTGAAACCAGGTAGCAATTGTTGGTTAGCAGCACGGGGTGGGAGGTATTAACTGAGTCAATAATTAGGAGGATATGCCCATGTGGGTCTTCTGTTAGAAGAGTCTCCCAGAAACCAAGGATACGTTGACAAGTCCACCGAGGCAGGGGAGAAATATCAGGGGTGGGGGAACTGCAGCCTCAAGGCCATGGGTTCCCCACATCTGATCTAGGCTATTCTCAGTGTTAGGACAATATGTATAAATGCCCATGCAGCCTGAATATAAGGTACTCCCACCTTTGCCTGACCTGATACATTATCAATATGAAGATGAGGGCACCCAGGATGAGATGCTGACCTCGAGCGGGTGAGGAGGTTGCGGATCTTCTCAGCTTTGCGGAACCTTGCCTCTAACTCTTCCAGGCTGAGCGGCTCTTCGGGCTCCAAGTCCACATAGCGTTCAGGGATGGACACCTTATCTGGCTTGGACAGCTAGACAAACAGAAGGAATAAAGAGAAACTCTGAAGCGGGGCACCTGTCCCCCACTGCCTTCCCCTCTCTGGTTACCATCCATCCGTTAGTACAGGTAAGCTCCGGGAGAACAGAATCCAGTTTTTGCCCTGCCTTTTGTCTCTCAGGGTTAGCACAGTGACTGATATCTGATAATAAGTACTTAAAGGATGCTTATTAGTTTACTGGTCAATCATACTTGGTTGAATCTTTGACATCTGCCTGAGAGGTTAACCATTTGCCCATTGGAGAGCTGAGAGGCTATGGAGGGAGGGGAGGCAGAGAGAAAAGGGAGAAAGGAAAGGAGTCAGCTCAGAAAGGTTCTAGCCTAGGAAATTATCCTGAGTTTCTAAATTCTAAAGTCACTCAGCCCACACTCAATAACATTTCTTTAGTCACAATCCCTTACATACCCTGTTGAGACAAGGCAAGTATAAGGACAAGACCTGTGATTTCTTGGGTATGGGGTAGAAACTCCCTCTACTAAGGCTTGACTGTGTGTTGGCAGAGGAGGAAAGGACAGAGGACGAGGGGCAGGAGCAGGGGACCTGGGGGCCAGTGGGCAATGGAAGAGGCATTAGCAGATTAGAAACAGGTGTGGCCAGGGTACAGCACCAGAGATTTCTTCAAGTAGCAAAGACAGAAATGAGAAGAAAGGGGACAGTCAGCAGAGCCTTGATACTAATTAGCTGCAGTACATACCCCACAGTGACTTATTAAGCCACCCTGGGTCTCCTCATTGGTAAAATGGAGAGGAAGACCTACCTCATGGAGATGTCCATATGACCTAGAACTGGGAGAGTCCTTAGAAATGGTCAGGTTCTCACTTTACAGAGGAGGAAACCACTTGCCCAATATTAAGTGGAAAAGCTCAGATATGAGCCCAGACCCTCTTATCCAGAACTCTTTGAGGACGAAATGAAGCAATGGACATGAGGGGCTTTGTAAAAATATCAGCGGTTATCATTGCTATAATTGTTTTTGTTGAGATGGGTCGTTTCAAAGTCCTAAGCCATGGGCTCGGATATTGACAGGTAGGTTGTGGAAAAGAAAACTAGGGACCAAGGTAGGAATTTTTTTTTCTTCCTTTTTGGAGGGCAGTTGGGGTTAAGTGACTCAATGTCACACAGGTAGTAAATGTGTCAAGTGTCTGAGGCCGCATTTGAACTCAGGTCCTCCTGACTCCAGGGCTGGTGCTCTATTCACTGTGCCACCTAACTGCCCCAGAGGTAGGGGTTTCTTAAACTGGGGGAGGAGGGTGGTTCCAATTACACTGCTATGACTTCCTGGGTTCCCTAGGACTAGAGGGAATCCTCCCAACCAAGGTCTAAACCATGGCAGCCCCAACTCAGGACAACAACCCCAGTGTTAGAGGCTCATTCTCACGCTGGTGAGGAGGTAGCCAACATAGGTTTAGCTGGCAGGTTTTTCCTTAATACTCAAAGGGTGAATTTGATCACGTTTGATCAAATTTTTAAAAACCAAATTAAATCCAACTTCAGGACACACTCAGACTTTGATTCATAATCATTACCTTTCTCATGGTAGAGAAAGGTAACAGACTCTTCTCTGTTTCCAACAGGGGCAGATGAAGAGGAAGTGTGATTTCATTACAGCAGGAGGGATTTAGGTTAGAGATAAGAAAGAATTTCCTGACTCGCAGGATTATTTGGGCTCTGTAACAGACTGCCAGGACAGGATATGGGAGTTTGTTTCCAGAAGGGGACAAGCTCCTGGCTGTCTCAAATAGCAAAAGGCTCGGTGGCCAGAGGATGGGCCAAGAGAACTCCTGGGGCCTGAAAGTAAACGATTCTTCCCCAAACACTCCTGCGTTGTTCTGGGTGAGCTGGTCAATAATTATAATAATAATATCTCACATTTATATAGTACCTGGAGACATGAAGAGTGTTTTCTTTACGAGATCTCATTTGCGCTACAGAACAGTCCTTTGTTGTTGAGTCCCGTCTGACTCCTCATGACCCCATTTTAGGGCTTTTTTGGCAAAGATACTGGAGTGGTTTGTCATTTTCTTCTCCAGTTCATTTTACAGAGAAGGAAACTGAGGCAAACAGGGTAAAGTGGCTTGCCCAGGGTCACACATCTAGTAAGTGTCTAAGGTCAGATTTGAACTCATGAAGATAAGTCTTCCTGACTCCAGGTCTGGAGCTCTATCCACTGTGTTACCTAGCTGCAAACCCTTTGGGGTGGATGCTAATAGTTTCTCTATTTTACAGACAAACAAAATGAGAATAAGAGAATATAAGTGACCTGTGGAAGTCACATAGTTACTAAGTGTCAGGGGTGGGATTCAAACCTAAGTTCCCTTGATTCTAACCCTAGTCAATGAGGGCTTCTCTCCCAACCCGGTCCATGATTCTGTGAAGATGGTCACGTACGTGGCTGTGTGAGGAGCAACCAATGTGTGTCTTGGCTCAAGACCAAAGTTGTAGAGATTCTCTTTAGGGAATCTAGCTCCTGGCAGTCACTGACATTGGAGTTCTGGGCATAGAAGCCTAAGCCTGGCGACGCAACCACTGGGCCCTCTTATTAGAACTATTTAATAATGGCCATTCTTAAAAATCACTCAATAACTGTTATAAAACACTGTTTAATAATCATTATGCATCATTTCATAATAACTAAATAATATTTGATAAATACCAACCAATCACTGAACTATGATTTAACAATTCACATTTATATAGAACTTGAAATTCTGCAAAGTACTTGATATATGTTATTTCGTTTGGTCTTCATGATAACCCTGTGAAGGGTTTAATAATATTAAATGATTAGAGGCAATGGAGGGGAAGAGCAGGGAGGTGAAGGGGAATGGGACAACCTTCCTCTCACTGGAGTTGGCTTAAGGAGGGAATATCATACACACTCAATTGGGTATCTTACCCTACAGGAAAAAGGGGGGAAGGAGATAAGAGGGGGAATGATAGAAGGGAGAGCAGATGGGGGGAAGGTAGTCAGAAGCAAACACTTTTGAAAAGGGACAGGGTCAAAGGAGAAAATAGAATAATGGGGAGTTGGGATAGGATGGAGGGAGATCTAGTTAGTCTTTCACAACATGACTACTGTGGAAATAGTTTGCGTAACTACACAGGTACAACCTATATTGAATTGCATGTCTTCCCAGTGAGGATGGGTGAGGAGGGGAGAAAGGAAAGAATCTGGAAATCAAAGTTTTAAAACAAAACGTTAAAAAAAACTTGTTATGTGCAACCGGGAAATAAGATATACAGGCAATGGGGTATAGAAATCCATCTTGCCTTACAGGAAAGTTAGGGAAAAGGGGAAGGAAGGGGGGAATACATGAGAGTGCAGACTAGGGGAAGGAGTAATCAGTGTGCTGGCCATCTTGGGGTGGTGGGTAGAGAGATGGGGAGAAAATCTGGAACTCAAAATTTTGTGGAAATGAATGTTGAAAACTAAAAATAATTAAATAAATTCTGAAAAAATAATATTAAGTGATTATTTAATAATTAGTTTTGTTTAATTAATTATTTAATATTATCATATAAGGTCCCCTTTGGCTTAGAGACAGAGATGTGAAACTGGGTAATTCCGCCTGTGAAGGTAGATGGGAGCTGCTTCATTCCTTCATTCATTTACTTAACCAACATTAATTAAGTATCTATTCTATACAAAAAGCACTAGGCTTAGTTCCAGGCCCAGAAAAGCTAAAATATCTTGTTGAGCCCCAAAATAACCTATCTCAAATGGTAACTTATGATCTTGCTCCTTGGACTCCCTCTGTACAAACGCTCTGATCTCCACTGACAGCACTGTCTTCCTTCAGGTGGCCCCAGTGCTGCCTCGGCATCAGCCCTGCCGTCCTCCCCATGGCCTCCGCATTCATCTGCCTGGCTCCTCTCACTCGCTCAGGTCCCATCCTGTTCTCCCTAAGGTATTGCAGAAGCCCCAAACTGCTTTCCCTCTTTCCAGCCTCTGATCCACACAGCTGCACAGTCTGACCAGATCACTCCTTGGCCGAACAATTTTCAGAGGCTCCTTGCTGCCTCCAGGACAACGTACAGGTTCTTCAGCCTGGCACCTTTAAATCCCTCCACAATCTAACTTTCCCCCACCTCTCCAGGGTTCTTTTACATCACTAGGCTCAGCTCCTGCTTCTGACCCACACTGGCTGTACAATAATCCTGAACAAATGGTACAGGGGACAGACAAGCTGGGTCTGGAGTCAGGAAGGTGAGTTCAAATTTAGCCTCAGACACTAAGCAGGCAGCCCTGGGTAATTCACTAAATTCCTGTCTACCTCAGTTTTCTTGGCTATAAAACAGGACTCATAGGGCTGTTGTGAAAACCAAATGAGACAATATTTGTAAAAAGATTAGCACATAGTAGGCGCTCTATAAATGCTTCTTCCTTTCCCCTTCGCTGGGTTGTTGTGATAATCAAATGGGATAATGTTTAGTATATAGTAGACACTCTATAAATGCTTCTTCCTTTCCCCTTCACTGGGTTGTTGCGAGATCCAAATAAGAAAATATTTGTAAAATGCTTAGCTTACAGCAGTTCCCTTCCCATCCCCGAGCTGTTGTGAGAGTCAAAAGAGACTGTATTTTTAAAGCACTTAACACAGTTCCTGGAATTTCCTCCCTTCCCTCTTCCAACTCTCCTGCATCATCCTTATCTATTGGCTCCTTCTGTAGGATGTTAAATTCCACGAGGACGGGGTCTGTGCCGTCCTTTACCCTCTCATCCCAGTGTCCAGCATGGTGCTCGGCACGGAGCTGCCACTCAACAGTCTCTTTCCTGGATGCTCCAGGACAGCTCCCCTCCTTTCACAAAGCCTGGTCCCCCTGACTCGAGGGACTCCTCCAGCTCCCAAATGGAGAACATTTCCTTACCAAGTCTTGATCTCCTCGACACAATTTTCTGTCCTGATAACAGCTTCAGGATCCTAGGCTCATACATGGAACCTAACCTGGTCCCTCTTTGTGGAATTATCTGGGAAACACTTTAGGAAGAAACTTAGCACACCCAGCCTGAGAAAGCCCCAGAGAAGAGGACCATGGAAGGTGGTACTTCCATCAGTAAGGTGACAGCCCCGCCCACCTTACCTCTCTGCTGATGTCTACGTCATAATCCTGAGGCTCTAGGTCCATCTCAGTCACCGGAGTAGCCTGAACTTTCAGCCATCCAGCCTCGTCTTTCTCCCCTCCTTGCATGGCTCTCTCAAGTAATTGCAAATCAAAGTCTTGTTCTCGCTTCCACTGGCAACAGACATAAAAGGGTTAAAAAAGCAGTCACTGCCTCCTGCCGACTGAGACCTGTCCTTCCTTTGGGGGGAAACCCAGGCTGCTGGGAGTCATTATCGAAAAGCTCAAGAGGAAAATGAAAAATCTCTGACCCTTTCAACAAACAGCCTGCTTCCCGAGGCTTAGCTTCTTAAGTAGTAAATAGCTGATGCCTATCTGGAACCTTGGGATTAACTACATTTAAAAAACACTCCTGGAGGCCCCAGGGATGTCTGTCCACTCTAGGAACCGACTCAGAGCCACTCGCCTCTGGTTGGATAAGGGCAAGCTGGGGGCCCAGTTGGTAACTCTCAACTCCTCAGCCAGGGCCTGATCCAAATCTCCCAATCAGCTGCACTGTATAAAACCCTTAGAGGACTGCCTGCTGGTGAGGCTAACGCATGTGGGTTGTCGGAGCAGCGTGGGGGAAACACTGACGGATTTGGAGTCCAAGGACATAGGCTCACATATTGGTTCTGCTGCTTATTACACATGTAACTCTTCAAAAATCCTTCACTTTTCCTTGGACCTCAGTCTCCTATGAAATGAGGGAATAGAATTAAATAATGTCTAAGTTTCCCTCTAGCTCTAAATCTATGATGTTATGATGTTTACTGCCAGCCCGTGTAGGCCCATGAGCTCTTTTCTCAATTATATGACCAATATATTGACTTGGAAATAGGGGGAAACAAAGACCTTCACTGATCTTTTGGTAGAATGGTGATAGTAGAGACTTTTCCCATATATAATAGTTATTAAAATAAGCTAATGAGGCAGCCCTTGGTTCAGTGTACAGAACCCCAAGCTAGCTTCGGAGCTGAGTCGCTCTGAAACCCGAGTGAGAATCGGTGAGGCCACTTTTAATTCAATGGCAAAACCATGGGTACTTTGAAAACTATGCTCAGTGTGAGTCTTCTGATAACCCTCTTTCTGTACAAAGGTGAATCTCCCTAAAATGCTTTATGGTCAGAGCAGCAAAGGCCAATTTCTACCCCCTTATATTCTAAAAAAGTGTTCATGCTGACCATGCTACTGTGAATTGTGAAGAGGGCTTATCCGTGCCTTTATTCTTAGACAGTAGCAGATGTCTGTCTTCTCCCAGCCCCTGTCCCCTCCTATCCTATTTTTCAGATACCCAAAGAGTCTCGGGCACCTCTGTCAACAACGCTAATGACAATAATAAGGAAGATTAAATCAATCGATTTCAACCTATTCATGCACAAGTTTTCCATACTATATAGCAAAACAGTCATTGCTCTGTCTTTGGTGAATGATTCCAAATGTTTGAAATGATTAGGATGTTGAAGCTCCTGTGATAGAGAAATCATGTAATGATCCACAAAGAAGGCATGCAGGTTCTTCCAGTCTTAGAAGAGAGACAGCTACTTGTTTAAGCCAGGCGTGACTGACTCCATCAAAAGAAGAGAACCACTTTATGCTATGGTGCACTCTAGTAAGAAACACATCAATCCATTATCATCAAGCAACATTTTTATTGGTGTCAATGCAGAGACTTGTACATGTGTTTCTTCAAAAAAATAAAAACCAACCCAGCAATAAAATACCCACATGCAGCTACTCAAGAGTCACTCTATTATATCCGTATTCTTTCTACATTTTGAGACACCTGCTTGCAAAAATCAAAACAAACAAAAAGGCGATGTTAGCTTATTTGGTCAGTAACCCACACACTGAGGCTGAGAGAGCCAGTGGATATCAGCAGCTCTGTACACAAGTGCCCCAGGAGCTCTCTGGTCACTAAAGTAATGCTGCAAACTGGCTGCTTGACTACAAGGAAAAGGGGGCATGTTTTGATATTCACTCCAGTCATTAATTCTTATCAACACAATAGCAAAAGGTGTCATTAAGAAACTGTGCGCACGTATCAGATGAACTAGAATGACAAAAAAAAAATACTTAGACTGGGCACTGCTCATTGGAATGTGCAAAGATTGTGAATGCATTTATGCTTTCCAGGGTAAAGGACTCTACTTGGATAAATGTGTGTTGTCTAGCTCTCCGCTAGTATTCCCTGACAGGGAACAGATCAGCAATGCAGAGATTAGAGACAAGGAAACCACAAATCAGCATTACTGGGCTGGGGAAAAGATGCCAGACAAGGACTGAAGGAGAGGGAGGAGAAGTCACACTTGGGGTGGGAGCTCGGCTAAGCTATTAAGGCAGAGCTGCTAATGCAATGAAGCCTGGTCAAAACAAAATAGGCTAGTTATGAGATGTCCAACACAAATTAGAAGCTTCTGTAAACAAAACAGGTAACATGAGAGGCATGATGAGCAATCACTCTAAAAGCAGGAAAACTTGTGCAATGAATTAGGTACGAGAGACTGAGGCTAAACATCTAGGGACGTACACATTAAACACAAAACACACAACTGAACTAAAATTTGGGGGGTGGGGGTGGAAAGAGACAGAGACAGACATCTAATACTACTGTGCCATCTGGACTCCTGGGAATTAGGATGCTCCCTTTGTTAGCTCGGCTTTGGTTAGTGACCCAGAGGAGCATCACAAATTCACACATTCTCTATTTGAGCCCAAACATGTCATGACTCCTGAAGGAACTGTCCAGATCCTGCCTGAAGCCACAGTTCACTAAAAGGGCCCCAATACACATCCATAGCCCCTCCTATGACACACGCTTAGAGGTCTCCACAAACAGTTACTTTATTACGCTCCTTTCCTAGCAAATCACTGGAATCTTTCTTCCATCCACCATACATCAGTCATAAAGTTCTGAAAGGCTGGTAGAGAATTCCTAGAATAGCCTCTCCAGGGGATTCTTGAAATGAACTCTAGAATGACCATGTCTCTCTAGACATCTATCCACTAAGAGGTTGGTGTTCATTCACTCGCTCTCCCTCTCTCGCTCTCCCTCTCTCTCCCTCTCTCTCGCTCTCTCTCTCTCTCTCTCTCTCTCTCTCTCTCTCTCTCTCTCCTCTCCTCCCATTCTATTCTTTGACCATCTTTCTCCTGCTCAGACACAGCTCTCATTTTAAGGAGAAAACCCTAACTAGGACTACTGGCCCTGCTGGAGCAAACAGCTCGCACAGGCTGAGTTCAGAAGCCCTGCCTTAAAGTGCAAAGTGAGGAGGAACAATCAGCCTGGTCCTCCTAGTAACATACTGAGCCGAGGTCTCCAGGGCTGGCACGGCTGAAGGTGTGGGATGAGGCCATGCTCTGCTTCTCGCCTTGGCTCAGCGTCCTCTTGCGTTCACGGACGAGGGCCTTCTGGTGACGCTTCATCCTCTCCAGCTGCTCTTCAGCACTCATCTTGCCCCTCAGGTGGTCTCCCGAATACAGGCGTTCCAAGGCACTCTTGGGTCTCTGAGAAGGAGGCATGTGACAGACAGAACACATAGTCTCAGTGGCTGGGTCCCAAACAAAGAAGAACTCAGACTGCCAGCACTAACTTCTTGCCACTACGGCCTCTTCAAAACACTTTCACAGAGAATAATCTGAGGACTGGGAGACACCCCAAGGTTATATAACCCAATCCAGCAAGCGCTGTGCTAGGTACTGGGGATAGAAATTAAAATTATAAACGTCCCTGCCCTCATGGAACTTCTATTCTAGTGGGGGGAAATAACACATCAATAAAACAAGTACACGTATAATTATCAGAGGAGGGTGAAGCAAACCCTAATACTAGGGGAAATGAGGAAAGTCTTCCTCTAGCTGTTGGTACATGAACTGTGCCCTGAACCAGAGGAGAGGACAGAGTTTGCCTAGGCATGGGGGGCACAGCCTGGGCAAAAGCATGGAGGGAGGCTGAGATGAGGAAGGATGAGAGAGGCCAGCTGGGGTGTGATGTGGAATGTGGGAAACAGAGGAATATGAAATAAGCCTGGAAAAGTCGACTGGGGCCAGGCTGTGAAGGGCATGGAAGCCATGGGCATGACATGATCAGACTTGACTTGAATGAGAGCTATGGAGTCAGTGGTCCTGGGTTTGAATCCTGATTCTACCATTAGGAAATCACTGTATTTCTCCAGTCCTCTGTCCCTTCCACTATAAGATGAGGGGACTGGACAAAATGAGATGACCCTTCTTGTTCTAACTCTGATTTCCTATGGACTTCTATCTTCACCAGGTGCTCCAGACAGCCCTTCTCTGTGTAAAGGCTTCCACTGATGGCTTCTCCAATATACAAAGGACCTGTGATTTCCTCAGTAAGAGTGAACCTTCCCTACCAACTCAGAATACACCTAGACAGTGACTCCACAGTTAAGTCCTAGGGAGTTGTCTGAAGTTGAAAGAGGGTAAGGGACATGTCCAGGGTCACACAGCTAGTCAGTTTCTGAGCCAGGATTTGAATGCAAATCTTATTCCTGCATCCTCAGGCATCCTCCGACTCTTAATTATTACAACATTTTCTCTTAAGTCAAGTTGAAAGCTGCCTCCACAACTTCTACCTACACAAAAGGCTTCTAATTTTGCCCTCCGAGGCCAAGAAAGATAAATATAATCCCTCTCTCAGTTGATGGATAGTTTTCAGATCCTGGAAGACAGTGAATATGGTGAAGCACAGACTGAGGCAACCTGGTTCCCAGCCTAGGCCGAGCAAGTATGGTCATCCAGAAGCTTTCGTGCCCCTTCCCCCGACCTCCCTACACCAAGTTCAAATGAACCTTGTCTACTCTAATCCGTACTCCTGAATAACTGAGGAGTCTTGGCTCTCAGGAAGTACTTGGAAGAATGGGAGATTTTAACACTGGGAAGGCAGAGGGAGGCACTGAGAAGTACCCTGACTTTGTTGGTGGACCTGGGTTTGAATTTCTGCTCTATCCACTGACTACTCATGTATCCTTGGGCACATTTCTTTACCTTTCTCAGTTTTCCATCCGTAAAAAAAAAAAAAAAAAAACAGGTCAACCAGATTGCCTTGGAGGTTGCTTCCAGCTTTAGATGTATGATCTTGTGATTTTTTTAAAAAAATTTTTAATTTTAATTTTTAAAAGGCCTTATAGCTCTTCTTTTTATCTCCCCTCTGCATCTGTCACTGCTCACCAACTAATCTTCTGACCTTAAGAAGTTATTTTTCCTGCCTCCAAGGAAGACTCCATCTAGCCAGTCTTGGATAACTGACCCCAGGAAGAGGGTCTGGAAGATGGTTCTGCCAAAAGAGACGCAATAAGAGCACAGGACAGGGAGGGTGGAAGCCCTGACAGGGCCACCAGCAAATTCCTGACCACAGTATGGAAGCTCTGGATCATCCAGCAGAGTTACCTTTGAGCCATCCGCATTTAATCCCCTCCTGAGTGTAACGTAGGAAGGAATGGTAGACGACTGCTGGAGCCTGGATGTGGAGCCGAAAAAACCTTTGCAATGGAAGGAGAAGGAGAAAAAGAGATGGGCTTGAATACCCTGGCAAAGAAGCTTCGTACACAATGTGCCCACCCACGCCCCCTGGGGAGCAGCCCAGATCTGCCCAATACTCTCTGCTGCCCTGGAGAATGAGAAGCTGAGGGGGCTCCAGCCAAGGATTCTCCCTCTTTCCCTTCTTCCTCCTCATTTGAGAGCTCTACACATGTCCAGGAACAACCCCCAAATCCCTTATAGCTTGGCATGGTTACCCTTCTCCACGTGGAAGGGACCAGAAGGAGAGGACAGGCAGTAATGAATGAATATTCCTCAAGAAGAAACACTATGATTGAGTGAGAAGAGAAACTGATAGACAGCGAAGAGACCTGGGTTTTCATGCTAGGTATGTCTCTAATTAGCTACATGTATTTGAGCAAGTCCCTTCCCTTCTCTTTGGGACGCAGTTTCTTCCTCAGGATAAGAGACAGAGTATTGCCTCAGTGTGCTCCAGAAGCCTGACCGAGGTGGGGCACCCAGCCTCTCCAGCCACACACGGTTCAAAGGACCCCAAATGTTTTACATGACTTTGTACATATAATTGATATCAAGTTTCTTGCCTTCTCAAGGAGGGGGAAGGAGGGGAATTTGGAACTAAAAATTCTTTAAATGATTGTTTAAAAATCGCTTTATATGTAACTGGAAAATATTTAAATACACACACACAATCCCAATAACAAAGGGCTCCAAGTAAGCATGTTCCAAGGCCACAGAAGACTTAAGAGTCAGAGGGGACCTTGGCGGTCATTTACACTAGCTCTGTAATTCTAGAGAGGAAGAAATGAATCAATAAGCATTTAAGTGCCTACTATGTGGTTCTAGCTAGGTGCTGGAAACTGACTCAGAGAGGTTAGGGGGCTTGCTGAATGTCACTCAGCCGTGAAGAGGAGAGCAAAGGAACCTCTGTCTCCAAAGCCAGCACTCCAGGTGTACATGGATAGCTCGGAGATTCCTTATTGGACTAGACTGGGAGGCAGTACCTAGGACACCCGCTGCCAATCCAGCTTTCCCCATGGCCGTGGGTGGGGAAGGGGGGAAGAGCCTTGACCAACACCTTTCATAAGCCTCACATTGATGAAGGAGAAGCCATTTTCCCAGCTTCTGGTCTGGGTTCTACCTTATATGGCTTTTTATCAAGTTCCATTCTCAGGGGCACTCAGTGAATAGCTCCTGGGATGGGGAGTTGACTCTAATGGTAAGGATCCCTGAAACCTATACTAGGGCTTTGGGTCAGAAGGACTCTGATTTCTGAAGCCCTCAGCAATATTCTATCACCGTGCCAGCCCCAAGAAGGCTGGCACCTTAGGAGACGGCTCTTGTCACTTCCCAAAGTGTGAGCCTGGAGCTGACAGCCTGAGGTCCAGGTCTCATTTAATAAGGTTGGCAGCAGACTTGTCATTGTTGATCCCAAAGAACACACATACACACGCCTTCCCCCCAAGGGAAATGTGGCTCAATCCAGAAGGAATGCAATAAATGCCTAGCAAAAAAAAGGTAGCTATGCAGGGCAATATATGGAGTGTTGTACTTGGGGTCTAGAAGACATGAGTTCAAGCTCTTTCTTGCACACTTAATACCTATGGGACTCCAGACAAGTCATTTAATCTGTCTCAGATTCAGCTTGCTCACTTGTCTAATGGGGATCATAGCAGCACCTGCCTTACAGGGAACTTGTGAGAATCAAGTGAGATGATATTTGTAAATGGCCTGCAAAACTTACATTTTTATGCAATGCTAATTATTATCAAACTAAAAGGATGGAGCTTAGCTCTCCTCTCCACCAACAGCAAGGGCCCACCTTACCTCTCCCAGGTAGTGTCTGGTAGCCACTATCAGGGCCCACAAATCCAAGGGAGGGCTGATTCATGTCACCACCGAGGGACGCCAGCTCTGGCTCACTCATATATGAACGTAGCTCGACCTACAGAAAGCAGATGCAGAACCGGTACTCCCACACCCAGGGCTAATACAAAGATCCTAAGAAATTTAAGAAGACCCACAGTCCCCCAGATTCAACCCCTAAAGCCTCTGCTATCTCTTCCTTCCTGACTCCCAGATTCTGACCCCCAGACTGTGAGTGAACAGTGACTCTCCCCTCACCACTCTCAACTTGGAATCCCCATTCACACACTGCCCCAGCTCCCGGTCTCTCTTCCTCTCATCAGACTGCCTCTTGAGGCCCCTCACAGAGGTGTGGCGGATGATGGTGGCTTCCCGAGGAAGAGGGGGCACGGCTGGAGGTGGGTCCTCAGGGCTGTATTGCTCAGGAAGGGGGGGTCGGGGTGGTGCCTCATCTTCCTGCTCGGGAGAATAAAAGTGGAATAATCACTTGGTATCCAAAACATGTAAATGAAACACTAGAGATGGGACAGGAATACCTTTTCCTCCCCTCTCATTTCAGCAAGTATTTTTTTTTCTCCCTTCTACCTTGTACTCTCATTTAAAAGAAAACAAATTCTCACACTGGCCACATCTAATAATGTATATCTCCTTCTACCCCCTGAGTCATTCTCTCTCCTTCAGGAGGTAGGAAGATGAGTTCATCATTAATCCCCTGGAATCATGCATTTGGTCAAGTAGTTTGCTTTATGAATGTTACTGTTATTATAAGCCTTGTCCTCCTGGTTCTTCTCATTTCGCTCTGCATCCATTCCTACAAATCTTCCCAGTTTTCTCTGAACCTGCCCTTTTGTCATTTGCTATGGTACAATGGCATTGCACTGCACTCATATCCCACAACTGGTTTACAATTTTCCTTTAGTTTCCCATCCTTGGCCACTACAAAAAGAGTTGCTATAAATATTTGGGCTTAGGAATCCTAACAGTATAAAAGGTCATGGGGTGGGGGGTGGGGGGTGGGGGGGGCGGGGAATGTCATCAAAGTAGAAAAGCATCAATACTCTGCCTTTGTTCACCACCATTCATGCCAGGCCTATAATATTTTATGCCAGGAAAGTCTTGAAGGGTTCACCTTTGGGGGCCCAATCCCTCCCCAGTGAGGCAGTAGAGTACTACAGACAAGAAAGGCCAGGGATAGAGGTTAAGTGGCTTAAACTGAGGACACACAATGACCTAGCAGCAGCCCCAGGGCTTAGAGCCAGATTTGGACAGACACTTGGTCCCCTGCTCTCAGCATCCCACAATGAACAATGCTTTATTTCTCTTGCCTACCCTCTTCATGGTAACTTCACTAGAGTAGGGAATAGATGAGCAAATCATTCCCATTTATTAACAAGTTTAGAATACCATGGAGCCTGCTGTATTAAAGATTTCTAGCCAATAGCATAGGTCTTATGGGATGTGGGGCTCCCTGTTACTCCATGAATAGCAAATTTTTTAACCAGCCTTGGTACAATGTGCAGACCAGGGATGAATTTAAAAGTCTCTGGGTCTCTGCAGGGCCCTGGTCTTTCCTTCTGCTCTGTGTGTGGCTACAATCTCTCTTATGACCCAATGTCTGTGGGCTGAACCTCCAGAACTCATGGGTGACTCACAGCACTCACACACTGGGCATCCCACATTGTCTGCTATGAATGTGCCTGTTTTTCCTAAAATGTCCCATCTGTGGTATTTGATGTGGGCTGTGGTTTCTTGATACATCAATGGAACATCACTTGGCTGCCACACAGGTAGGAGGACTCGTCCTAATTCCCTGCATCCCCCTCCCCCTCCCCAGTCTTATTTTCTTTCTCCTTTGATTGGGTTCTGCCTAGTTCAGCACAGGGATCTAGAGGTTCCCTTTCCCTCACTTGCTTCTCTAATACCAGCACATTTTCTAAATTTGTGAAACTAGACCCAACATCTAGAATGACTGTTTCCTCTCTCTTCCAATCCCCCTCTGGATTTATGATTTAAGGGAGGACAACAACATCCCCCTGAAGAGCTCTTGAGAAGATTTTGTCACCAATGACTCAGTATCTGAGAAGACGCCACATATCCTGGGGGCACTCCAAGGACTGCCCAGTGATATGGATCAGTCACATACTGGCAACAGATTCAGGCCTTTTTCAGCATGATGTTATTTTCGATCTATTTCCAGGCCAGGTTAATTTCCATGTCATCCAAACCCATGGGCTCTGTTCCCACGTGAGTTCTATCCTTCCAGGCCCCCATTCTGGAGGTACCTCACCTTGGTTACATGTTAAGCTCAGCCCTAAGCAAGAGGAGCACTCCTGTAGTCAGCAAGGCCAGAACCATCCCCGTGAACAGAAGAGATAACTATTTCATGCTATTTTTATGGCTATGACTTCACAGGTGATTCAATGGGCAGTGGAGAGGCATATGCATCATTAAGTAGGCTAGAAGACCTTACCAACAATGAGCTGGACATGAGAAATGTCCTAAGAGATATGATTAAGAGTGGAACTGGATTTGGGATCAAAAGGTGTGTGTGTGCGTGTGTGTGAGAGAGAGAGAGAGAGAGAGACAGAGACACAGAGAGAGAGACAGAGACAGAGAGACACAGAGAGACAGAGACAGAGACAGAGAGACAGAGAGACAGAGAGAGACAGATAACTGTGTATGTGCATGTGTGCACACACTGGATTTGGGATCAAAAGACCTAGGTTCAAATCCTTACCCTTTCACTTAATACTTGTGTGACCTTGGACTAATTACTTAAACCTCTCTGAGGTTTATCTATAAGACAGGAGAGGGGATGGACAAAGTGACCTTTGAGGTTCCTTCTAGCTTCCTATCAATGATCCTATGATTCTCTGACAAGCAGAATCAGAAAAGAAGACAGGTCCATCCTGTAATGAAATCAAGGGCCAGCTCAAATGGTACTATACTGGCTCCTCAAAATATTAAAAGAAGCGTAGGAAGGGTGTAGGACACTGGGTAGGTCCTCTGTGGAAGACTGATGGGAAGACAATGGAGAAGAAGTCTAGGGGATGAGAAGGTGCTGAGGAGGTTGCAATCTTACCAGTGGAGGAAGCAGGCTCATTGAGGAGATCCCTGACCCATCACTTAAACCGTTAAGAGAAGTAGGCCATTTAGCACTGACTGCCTCCTAGTCAGCTGGAATTTCCACTTCTGATCCGTGTCTCACATTTCCAAACATAGTTTTATTTAGAAAGGGTATATGTAGCCACCAACTGAGTAGCAGAGGGGTTTAGCATAAGGCAGCTCAATACCCAGAATGCAGCAGATGCTTAATAAATGCTTGCTGAAGAGCAAGCTTGGCCCCAAAGAGAGTTACATAAGGAGATACCTTCTTCACTCCTTTACAGAAGTGAAAGGAGAGAGAAGGGTGTGGACCATTGAATATAATGTCAGATCCTAAAAATATCTTGGATCACTTTTGCTGAATTTTTTTCCCCTCTGTTTTTTCTTTTTCATTTTAAAAAAAAAACAAATTCTGGGATGGATAGGTGGCACAGTGAATAGAACATTGACCCTGGAGTCAGGAAGACCTGAGTTAAAATCCAGCCACACGGGGTGGCTAGGTGGCGCAGTGAATAGAGCACCATCCCTGGAGTCAGGAGGACCTGAGTTCAAATCTGGCCTCAGACACTTAACACAAAACCTAGCCATGTGACCTTGGGCAAGTCACTTAACCCCAATTGCCCTCCCAAAAAGCAAAAAAAA
>CM053601.1:150019456-150075141 GCA_028646575.1 Pseudocheirus occidentalis | reverse complement strand
TGTGTGAAAGCTCCATAAAACAACCTAGGATAGACTGGCTCCTTAAGAGTCTACCTCATATCTTTCAATAAACTTTACTTTTTCTTTGGCTGAGAAGACTTGAGTGGAATTCTTTCAGCAGGACCTGGCATGTTGGTATTTTGGGGTCTCAGGCAAACCCTAACCCTCTTTAGGTACCTCTTCAAAACCATATTAAAATGTAATTGGGAAATGTTTAACAAAATAAATAAAAACAATGCAACACAAATAATGTTAATTTGTGGTTTTCTAAATTAATATGCTGCCTCCCTTTCCATTTGCTTTTGACCCATTGGTCTAGAGGAATACTTAATGGGGGTGTTGTAGAAAACTGAACTAGATGGCCTGGAGAGTTGGCCCATTGACTGCTCCCAGCACTGGTTTAATCCTCTTTCAGTGCTATACAGAACTGTTTAAAATCAAACATATTAAAAGTAAGAGAGTATTACCAGGGAGGGGACCAGAATCTATTTATCTGAGAGAAAGGAGACCTTGGAAAAATCTCAAAGCCATTCAGGTCTACCTATTACCCAATCAGAGGTCATTCTTGTCAGCCTTCCTAAGCTGCTTCAACACTTAAAACCACTCAGGGTCTAACGATAATTGGAAATAAGTCCCTGGATACCATTAGACAAAAATGTGTTGGACAACATATATATAAAAATAAAACCCCCCATTAATCCTAGACTCTGAGAAAAACCCAGCTGTGTGGTCCCCAGGGAAGTTCCACAATCAGTCCTAATCCAAAGGACCCACAACTAAAATGCACAGAACTTATGGAAAGGGGAATGGTCCACTTTTTATGGTTGCAATCAACTAAAAGATGTTTTTGGCAGAATGAGCAAAGGCTCAGCCTTAATTATCAGAAAGGTCTGGGTTCCAGTTCTGCCTCCAATATATTTTAGCGCTGTGACCATGGGATCCATTTACACAACTCTAATACTGAAAGTTACAGATGGGTTGCTGATCTGCATTGGATAAAGGGAGTCTGCACCCTGGGAATTCTCATTCCTAAGCAATCACAGATCCAGACCAACAAATTCTGGCTTTTAGAATCATAAAGAGACTTCTCAATAGGAATAGTAGTAAGAACTCCACCTTTCTTTAAATAGTGAAAGTAAAAAATTCTTTTAAATAGTGAAAGTATTGTCAGTCCCATTTTACAGATGAGCAAGCTGGTCCTCAGAGACATTAAGGGACTGGCCCATGGTTTGTGAGGGGAAGAGTCATGTATCTCCAGGTTTTTTACTCTCCCATGTTGTTTTGAAATAAAAGGGGGAGATAAATCCAAATATGATACAATTCATGCTTCTCTTAGCCATCAGAGTCTACCGGGGCTGGCAGCCTGTAGGCTGGGAAGGACAAGGAGGAGAGTGAGTGAAGTAGGTTCAAAGTCTGCTCACCTTTAGGTCTAGATACTCCAGGTCTTTCTTCAGCTGAAGGTAGGTGTCGTCAGCCTTCAAGGAAGCAGAGGAAAAAAACTAAGTTAAACACCAATGGGTTTCCTCACATCCTCTACCAAGCAGCAACAGCAACACAAGCAGCAGCAGCAACAGGTCAAGGCTTCTCGGATGATTCGGCCACATTGCACGTTTTCACAAAGAAATGAGAGAAATCCATCACAACAGAAGCAGCACATGTCTCTCCTGCAGCAAAGCGCTCAAGACATGATTCAATGGGAGATGTCCACAAGGGACCAGGAGTATAGCCACATCTCATTTACCCATTCTCAAGTCACAGAGTGATACAATGCTAACACCCAGAAGGAGCTCACCCAATAACCCTGATAAGCCCAAACTCAACAGCTGTCAATTAACCCAGGTTAGAGCCAGAGAGTGGTTCCAGAGAGGGGGAGAGTCTACACCTGGTTCATCATTCCAACAAAAGCTAGCAATGAACTTGGGGCATAAGTGGATTGGGGGTGGGGGGACTTGGATTCAGCAACACTGGATTTCAGATCCCTCTTCTGACACTTACTAGCTATACGACCATAGGCAAGTCACTTGACCTGACTGCTGAGCCTCAGTTTCCCCAGCTGTGAAATGGGGGCAAATAATAGCATTAGTGATGGTGAGGCTTGAAGGAGATAACTTCTGTTAAAGGGCTCTGCAAACTTTAACTCTCTGGAAGCCACTTCTATTTACCCATCCTGAATATCAAAGGCCATGACCTACAGGTGCCTAAACTTGAAGAGGTCAGGGGAAGAGCTAGCCTGACCTGTCTTGCCTCCCTGCCCTTCCTCCTAAGCTTACCCTCTGTAGAGAAACAGAACTCTCTCTGTCTTTCTCTTGGTGTGGCTCTCTCATGGCTCCTCCAGTGGCAGTAAGACAATTTGAACCCTCATTCCTCAGGTAGATGTTTTGGAAGACAGAATAGTGTATCCTGGATTGCCTTGCTTTCATTACCCTACCTCAACTGCAGGTCCTGATGCGAACCCTACCCCATGAGTACTCCCCCGCATCTGTCTCTCTTATGTCTTCTTGTTTCCCTTGGACCCAGTTCACCCCCTGGTCCCTGGATCTGAATTCATGCCTAGAGGTTTCTGGGTTTCTTCTAGTCATTCTTCCAGGTTTGCAACCTAAGAGGAATCCATGACTCTTCACTCTTCCATCCCTTATATCTAATCTATTATCAAGGCTTGACAATTCCACCTTCTCCATGACTCTCCTATCTGTCCCCTTCTCTCCATTTACACAACAAACAGCTTAGTCTGGATCCTCAGCACCTCTCTCCCCGACTACTGCAACAGCTACCAATTTATCTCCCTACAAGAGGATGCCTTTACTTCCCAACACATCTTTTAGACAGTAGTCAAACAGATATTCCTATAGCACAGGGCTGACAATTATTCCCTTGACTGAATTTCAGTGGTTTCCCATCACTTCTAGGATAAAATACAAACTCTTCAACCTGGCATTAAAGCCTTTCACAATCTAGTTCCAATCTATTGTTGCAGACTGACTGCACATGGTTCCCTCTCAAGCACTCTGTGCTCCAGACAAAAGAGCATGCCCACTGTCCCCAGTACAAAACATTCCATCTACTGCTACCTTGGTGCAGTTGCACGGGCTTTCTCCCCTCACCTCTACCTACGGTTCAGCTCAAGCATCTCCCTCCAACTTTTTACTGATTCCCCCAGTTGTTATCACCAAATCCAAATGAGACAAGATAGCAGAAATATCAATGGAATCAGAGTCAATAGACCTAAGTTAAAAACCTCACCTCTGCCACTTAACCACCTGTGCTCTTGGACAACTCATTTAACTTCAGTTACATGGGCCTTGGTTTTCTCAACTGTAAAATGAAGGTTGGGCTAGAGGCCTTGGAGGTCCCTGACCGCTCTAAACCTAGATGTTATCTATTAACCTCTGTCTTCCATGGTCTCCTCATCTGTAAAATGAGGAGAATTATAGTATATACCTCCTATTATTACTATGATTATCAAATAAGGTAATATTTGTAAAGAGCTCTAGAAACCTTAAAATGTAAAATAAAACTACCACTACCACTACTACAACTGCCACTACCACTACTACTACTACTAATTGAAATGTCAGGGTTGGGGTCTTTTTTTGGAAGGGGGAGTCCACACCTGTGATTTCACTGTTGTCAAGAGCTCTCAGTGTGGAAATTTCACAGGTGCAGATGGAAAACTCATCTGCAACTTAGTCTTAGGTAGGTGCTAGGGGTAGTGAGAGGTTAAATGCCTTGCCCCAGATCACACAGTCAGTATGAGTCAGACACGGGATTCAATCCAGGCTTGTCCTGACTCCACAGACAATCCTCTATCTACTACAGCGTTATGACATTTATTATTATTCATAAACTTTTCAGTGGAGGCATAATAGGAAATGACCTATTCAATGGCTTGGGCACATTCTTGTCTGAAGAGCAGAGGGTGGGATAGCTACCCCCAGAGGCCCTCGCCCAGGCCCAGGTTTCTAGAGTAATTACTCCTTCCAAAGCTTCAAGAAGTCCCTTATCCACTACCCATTCTGCTGCTCAGTACGGAGTCTGGGCTATGGGTCAATAGCTTGACCCAGGAAATCCTCCCTTGCCAGACTTATCTACTGGTGCCTCAAATAAAACCAAGTGGCATCTGCAAAAGTCGGCCTCATTCACTGATAGAATTATCAGGAACAGGAAGAACTGTCATCCTCTGAATTGAAGAAAAGGTACTTTGATTTCTGATAACTAATGAAAACAGGCATTTCCCAGCAGCCACAGCAAGGGCGAGTAAGAACGTGAGAGAACTTAATAGGAATCTCAGACTCTACTCTCTCTGCAACCAGAGACAGAGACCAGGTGAGCGGAGGACAGCAGAGGAGGAACCCACTGGCAAACCAGAGCTATGTTAGTGGTCCTTGTGATGAACAAAACGTTCTGAAAACACACAAGGACTTGAGGATAAGCTCAGAAGCTGGTTGGGGCCACAGGTCACAAGTATGAAGGAGGAAAGAAGATGCTAATATGGCTGTGTCTCCATTGCAGAGAACAAGAGGGACACAGGCAGTGGTGAAGGCATCTTTGTCCTGTTCAGAGCTCCAGACACCAAATGGCAACATCCAGGCTCCTTAGGATACCCTTCCTGTCCCTACCGCCTTGGCATTAGCTCTGTACCAAACTGCTGTCTTCTTCCCAGAAAACAGGACTCTCCATCGGTCGGCTGAAGAGGTGACCTTCTAGTAAGGGTTGGCCACACTGTTCCACAAAAAAGACAGTGGCAGGAGGGGACAAATGGGGCGCTACTCTCTGGCTGGCTTTTTAAAAAACCACACACTCAAATTTAGCTCTTGTTTAAAAATTTACACCATTCCCCTAAACCATGTTTCACTAGTTATCTCCCCAAAGTAACTGATTCTGAACCACAACAGAAAGGAAAGACAAGATAGTTAAATGGCCTCCATCCTCATAGCATTATTACTGTGCCTTGTAAACCTGTACCAGCAGGATGGGGCTGGCCATCAGGAGACCCAACTCTGTCATTACTCACTGTGTAACCCTAAGCAAATGACTTCCTTCCTTTTTCTGGTCCTCAGCTACCTCAATGGCCAAATGGCAGAATCAGATCCTTGCCTCTTCAGACTTTCTGTAATTCTGTGTATGATACTGTGAGATGACTTCTCGTCCACATCACACAGACAAGAACATGGTCTCTGAAGTCAGAGCATCTGGGTTCAGACCCTTCCATTACCTATGGGACCTCGGGAAAATGACTTCAACTCCCTGGGTCTCATCTATAAAATGAGGGGGTTGGAGGCTGTAGAGGTTGTAGGAGGTTGTAGATGGCCCCTGAGGGTCCTTCCAGCTCAACAAGTCTGAGCTGGGAAATACTTTAAAGAGGATCTAATCCAATCTGAGAATTCGGAGAATGACAAAAGCCTCACAACTGATTCCTTTCCTGCCTGGGCACAGGCTGATAAGATATGTGCTAAAAAGCCACTTGAGGTGTCATGGGAGGGGAAACAGGCCACCCCTGACTAGCCAAACCCAGGGACTATTAGTCTGTGTGGCACCAGTGCCTCCTAATATGCTCCAACAGGCTTTCTGCAAGGGGCCCTGGGGCACTGGTGGCAACAGCAGCCCTCAGGAGCTCGAGGATGTCCCCACATTGCCAAGGCCCTTAGCCATTCCATACAGCTCAGAGAAGCAGCACCCAGCTCCCTCGGCCCCACATGCAGCCCCTTTCCCTGTGGCTGGAGATTTGCCAGGACCACTGGGAAGCAGGGCAGTACCAACAAGGATGGCTAGCACTCCATGATGTTAAAGAGGGATGGAGGAAAGGGCAGTGAAGGGAGTGGGCAAGGCAGAAAGCAAAGCATATCAAGAGGACTGGCATGGGCGGCAAGCATGGCACTTCCCAGCTCCCGGGTGGATCCCCACGAGATAATGCACGGAATAGGTGGGGCCCATTAGCAGCTGACCTGGTAGGTGGGAATTGTTGGCTCATGTTGCAGTAATTGGGCGATTGTGTAATTTCGCACACTAGCCAACTTAGCCTGATGTCTCCTTAATCGAATGAGAAGTAATGTTAACTCTTCAGGCTGCAGGTATGTAGACACATTGTAAAGAGGAAATTAGCCATCTGCATGCAGTGAGGATCACCGTAATCACGCTCTCCACCACCGTGCCGGAGAAGCATGGCACTGGACACCACCAAGCAATTATTCTATTAATTCTACCTTTTAGCTCAGATGAGTGCAAGAGCAGATAAAGAGGCTGCCTGAAGCCCAATGTGAGGGTCAAAACCACCAGACAGTGCACATGGCCAGAAAGTTCACAGTTAATGGCAACTTCTAAAAGTTAGCACCAAAAGAAGAAAAGCTTGTGGCCAGAAAACACCACAAGCTTTTAAGAATCTGCCCTGGGAGAGAATTCAGTACAATTTTCCAATTCTCCCTGCTCTTACCCCACCAACAACATAGCTTCCCACCAGCATCCCCTACTCCCCAACTGGCTCAGCCCCACCCATGGTTACTCACCGACTTTCCATGTAAACTGGGAGCACTAACAGTATGTGTCATATACCCCATGGATGGCATGGAGCGTCTGTCCACATGGGAGGAGTTCTGTAGAAGGGAAGATGGGGAATCACACACGGAACAACCCCAGCCATAGGAAAAATGTAATGTTACCCTCAGGGGCAAAACAAGGCAGCATGAGATTAGGATTTGGGAGATATGGGTTACTAAGAGGAAAAATTTAGGGGTAGAAGGGATCATTTGGTCCAACCCGCTCATTTTATAATGAGGAAAGTAAGGATCAGAGATGTTTAAAGACTTTCCCAGAGCCATCCAGCTTGTCAAGGTCATAGGGAAGATATGAACCCAAGACTTTCTAACCCTAACCCTAACACTCTACTATATCACAATTCCTGTAGTTTGCTGTCTACCCTTGGAAAATCAGCTTCCCCTCTCTGGGACTCAGTTTCTTCCTCTAGAAAATGAAGGTAATTTTAATAATAGCTGTTTTACAGGGCTGCTGTGATGAGAAAATGAAATAGTAGACATGACAGCCCTCTGGACAGACAAGAGGGCTACCTGACCCTAGGAGAGAATCATGATGAGTGCCAAGCATGTGCCTCTACAAAAAGGAACTATTTTTATCCACCTATGGGATGGTCCATAGAACATTAAATAACAGCAGGATAGCAACTTGTCCTAGGACCATTTCTAGTGGAACTTCATAATAATAATAATAATAAAAAGGATGAGTTAAGAACAACAAAGTACCTGCTCTGACCTTATTCAAAAATGCCCCCCTGAGGATAGAGGTTATGAAGGTAATACTGGGGAAATGGAAGTCCCAGAAGGGTTTATTGAGTTGGTAAGATTTGAATCTGGGGGCAGACCGTACATCTATTTTCTAAAGACCTGTCCAGCTCAGTTCAAAGAAGGTCTTCACCAAGTGGGTTGTAGGGGGATGAAAAATTCAACCAGAGAATTCATTTAATAAGTCATGGAGGGGTTGCTATCTGTATTGGTGAAGGGAGTAACTATACCAATGAAAGGGAGGATCTCTGAAATGTGTTGTTAATATTACTACTACTACTAATAGCTTGCCTTTGTACGGAATTTTAAGATGTGCAAAGTGCTTTATTCAGGTTATTTCCTTTGAGCTTTTCACAGCAGCCCTGGAAGAGAGGTGCTATTTATCACCATTTTATAGAACAGGAAACTCAGATGGATGAAATGACTTCACCATGCCAATAAGTATCTGATACAGAATTCCAACCCAGATCTTTCTGACTCCAGACCCCACAGTCTAATGCCTCCTCTATCACACTGCCTGTCTCTCTTGAGAATTCTCTTCTATTGATTATCTCTAATTTATCCTGTCTATAAGTCTCTCCAATCAGACTCTAAGTACCTTGAGAGCAGGGGCTCTCTTTCACTTTTATTGTTATCCCCAAAGTTTAGCATCCAGTGGGCGATTAATAAATGCTTACTGACTGACTGAAATCACACACAATTTCATTTCATCCTAACAACAAGCCCATGAAATAGGCAAAAATTATCATTAAATCTACAAGCATTTATAAAATGCCTACTGTGTGCCAGGCAGTGTGTTAGATGATAGGGATAAAAAAAACAAAAACAGTCCCTGCCCTCAAGAAGTTTATATTCTACAAGAAGAGACAACCTATACAATATGCCTTACCAAAAAAGTATAAACAAAACAAATACAAATCATCCCCATTTTATAGATAATCAGACTGGGGTTTGAAGAAATTATTAACCTGTTCAAGGCTAAGTAACCGCAACACTATGATGTAGTACAAACACTCTCTTTTTTCAATGGCTCAAACCCTTGGCACATAGGGGCCAATGCTTTCAAGCTCCAGTCAACCCTCAGCAGGAGGAATACGTAGATCAAAAGGGGTAGGAGAAGGTGGAATGGGGTAGAAGGGCTGTCAGTTGTGCAGAGATTTCTCTGCTCTCACCTTAAGAGTGTGGCCCCGGACCTTCCTGGGTGACCCCCCTAGGGAAATATCCACACTCCGCCTCTGCTCCAGCGGTTTCACTGTGACCCGCTCAGCTGGCGTGTGTGGCCTCCGTGTTGGATAGAGCCGGGGTGGGCCTAGGGGAGGGATGTCTGATGGAGATGGGGGCACAGAGATGGATCGAGGCACCTCCAGCATGCTCTTGCTTCGGCCCTGGTCGGCAAACTCTGGGGAACCCGCATAGATGGGGGCTGTGGGGTTCCCATGTTTGAACTGTTGTCTCTGTTGCCATTCATACAGCTGCCAGACAGTGCCGTCCCGGTGTGCGCGGCGCTCCTCACTGGACATCTTCAAGTGACTGGCTCGGTCTTGGGCATATTTGTAATCACTGGGTAAGTTGCGGAGTGGAGGTGGGGAACTGCCCGAGGAATGGCGGGTGTTCTTGGGCAGGGTCTGGTAGTTCTCTGAGAAGGATAGGGACTGGCCAGGACCCTGCTGGAGGAATCGTATCTGGTCTGAGACAAGGCTGAAGAGAAGAGAGAAGGGACTTGTCAGTCAACTTAATCACAGCTGTCAGTCAGCAGGCTTGGAGGAAAATAGATAGAAATAACCATACAAAGGCATGTCCACCAATGCTGCTTCATTTTTATATAGTCTTGCCGATCAGAATTTTAGTAATGATTAAAACCCTAAACCCACAGCCACTTCTCTAACTTTCTGCCTCTTTGAAGGCAACTCTAAAATCTCTCCCTCCAATTCCATAAAAGAAATATTTATTAAGCATCTACCATGGGCAAAATCTTTCTCTCTAATTCCATAAATTACCCATTTATTAAGCACTTGCTATGGGCAAAATCTCTCCAATCATAAAATAAACATTTATTAAGCATCCAACTATAAGCAAGGCACCAATAAAAAATAGCAAATTCCTCTGTGTGTGTGTATATGCACACGCAAGTCTGATACAAGGTAAAATGTGATATGAGCAAAGAAGGAAAAGAATAATCATTATTTGCAAGAAGGTTTGAGACAGAAGAGATCAATTTAATGGGTAGGGCAGGAGGAATCTGAGATAATCCATGAAGCCAGGAGATAATGGAGGTGAACCTTCAAGTTTGAGAGGAGAACAGAACGTGATTAAGGAATGGCATGGCCCCCAGAGGAGGAAGAGGACAGGAGGAAATCATGGAAGGATGAGGAGTCCAGTTTAGGTGGAATACTCACTATGAAAGAGAAGGAATGTAGAATGAGGATGGAGTCACCTGGTTACGCCAGGCTCTCTCTCACACAGATTCTCCCACTGGTGCCCATTCTCCACTTTCACACGCCCACTGGCTACTTCCATTGGGATACCCCAGCCCCTTCCTTTGCCAGTAGCTCATGTTCAATGATTAAAACAGAATTCAGTCTCTCCCCCAACCTCATTCCCTTTTCTTCCTTATCCTGATTAATGGAGCCAATGGGACTTTTGGGCTGGTGGACAAGGCTTTGACTTGTAGTTAAAATACCTAAGGTTCTAGTTCTGGTTTTAATGGTAGTCATTAACCCCTTTGGTCCTCAATTTTTTATCTGTAAAATGGGGATAATAATCCTTGTACTCAAAATATTACTATGAAGAACGTGCCTCTTTTTGTATCCCCAGTGCCTGGCACATAGTAGATGCCTAATAAATGTTTATTGATTTGAGAGCGTTCTATAAAGAACATAAAATTAAGTAAACTATAACTCTCACTTGGACTATTGTAATGGTCTCCCTATTTCTACTCTCTCTTCATCTCTAATCTAGACCACCAGAGTAATCTTCCTCAGTCACAGCTTTTCTGACACCACTCTGCTGTTCAAAACCCCTAAGTGGCTCCCCACTGCCTAGAGGATAAAGAATGGGGCTAAGTGGAAAGCCTAGCCTGGAACTTGAAACTACCTGAAACTTGGTCTCTGTCTCTGTCTCTCTCCCTCTCCCTCTCTCTGTCTCTCTCAACCTCACTTTTCTCTATTCCCCTTAAATGTGCCATCCACTTTATCCAAGTCCATCACCTCACTGTTTTCTGCAAGCTTGCTTTTTTCATCTTGCCCCACCAAAACATCATCACTTCTCTGTTCTTCATGAAATTCCACACACTCTTCACGATCTAGATGAAATGAATACTTTTTCTAGGAAGCCTTGTAGACTTACTCTTCATTCCAATCTCTGCCCAAATACTTGGCACCTGCAAGTGGTGGACCACCTGGTCTCCCAACTCAACCTCCTAAACTCTCATGACCTCCATCTTTATTCCACCTGAGTCATAGAAAGGGATACTCATAGACTTGATCCAACCAATCCACAGCCAATCTACCTCCATGAGTAAGAATACTGAAATTCCTCTTTTACCACAACCGGTTACCTTGCAGTCTCTCCCTCTGCTTCATTCTTCCTAAAATTCTCTTCTTTATTCTCACTATAACCACCAGTCTATTTCTCTCTGTTCTCCCAGTCCATCATCCCTATTCTGTCTTCCTACTTCCATCTCTTCAGAGATCTGATCTCACATTGACCAGCTCAAACAACACACTACTGCTTACCCTTGGGTCCCTTGCCCCAGTGCACTATTGGTAGTTTCATCTTATCAAACCCCAACCCTTGGTCTCCTCCACCATCTGCCCTCTTTATTCCAATCCTAAAGCTGGAGAAAGCCACACAACCAGTCACAACATGACAAATTCGTTACCAATTTCAAACACATTTGCACTGGTCCATACAGGTCCTTTGACTCTCTCCTCCTTCCAGATAATTCCTTCACTTGTGTTCCTGATCTCACATCCTCTTATCTCTTCCAAGAGTTTCCCCCTTGATCATTCTAATTCTCTCTTATCTTCCATCTCTCTTTATCTTTTTTCCTTTCCCACTACCTACAAACATCCTACATCTTTGAAAAACTTTCACTAAACTCTGCCATTTCTTCAAGCTATCTGCCTATCTCTTTTCCCTTTCATAGCCAAACAAAGAGTTGTCTACACTAATTTTCTCAACTCCTACATTCTTTTCAAACCCTTGAAATCTGACTTTTTATTTCATCACTTAAATGAAACTGTTTTATTCAAGGCAAATCTAATAGTTTCCCCCCCTCCCCCCCACCCCAGTTCATATTCTTCTTAACTTTTCTGTAACTATGGACACCACTGTCCACCCTACCCCCATCTACCTGGACACCCCTTTCCTCCCTTGGCTTTCATTACATTGATCTCTTTTGGCTGTCCTCCTACCTATCTGACCATTCCCTCTCAAGTTTCCTATACTGGATCATCACTTCCTCCTGTTTGCCCACTAAGTACGAGTATCCCCTAAGACTGTTGTAGGCCTTTTTTTCTTTCTACAGTCTTTCCCTTGGCGATATCATTAGCACCCACAAACTTCAATTATAATGTCTATATAATCGTCTCCTGAATCTATATATCTATTCCTAACCTCTCTTGAATTCCAGTTTACCACCTGTCTCCAAGACATCTTCATGTGGATTTTCTGTGGGCATCTCAAATTCAACACATCCAAAATCTGAACCCATCATATCTCTCCCCAAAGCCATCCCTTCTCCAAATCCCCCTCTTTTTTTGATAGCACCTCCATCCTTCCAGTTACCCGAATCTGAAACCTTAGTGTCATACTGGACTCTTCCCTTTCCCTCATCCCCCATAACTAGTCAATGGCCAAGGCTATTTCCACATTATCTCTTTTGCCTGTCCACTTCTCTTGACTCACATGGTCATCCCTCTAGTTTAGGTCTTTATCACCTCTCTCCCTGTTATAAGAGGCTTTTAACTGGTCTCCCTGCCTCTAATCTCTTCCCTTTATGGCTCATCCTCCATAGGGCTAACCAAATTAATAGTCCTTTGGCAAAGGTCTAACAATATCACTCCTTGGCTCAAAAATTTAGGCAGATTTCAGTTCAACACAAGAACTTTCTAATAACCAAAGTTATCTAACAATAGAACGGACTGCATAATTAACTAGTGACCTCCCTGTGACTATTTAAGCAGGGAGAGATGACCACTCATTGTAGATGAGCTTCATTTTGGGATAGGAACTAGAATGGATGACCTCCAAGATTCTTTCCAACTTTAAGGTTATATGCATTAATAAATGTGGATGATCAATGGAGGTGAAAAGATGACTGTCAGCAAGCCTGGGAAATAGTCAATGAAAGGGGGGAAACTTCTCAGAACCTTGGAGTCTACATACAAGGCAGTGTTACAGGGCATTCAAGATGCCAAATTCTGCAGTGGTCCAGCTCAGAAATGGCAGCTAGCCTACCAACACTTCATGCCAGTACAACCTCAAACCTGGGGCTTACACAATAGGGCTTAGAACTGAAACAATTGAAAAAAGAGGTGGATATAGTCACCCATTCCCATAACTACCAATCATGGAAGCACACAAGCTCAGAAAGAAGGAAAGGGTAAGGATCCAGCTAACCTGAGTGATTAGACAATGGGGGTTGATGACCAACAGAGGGTTCAGGATGAAACATGCTGCCTACCTCCTGACACCCCCACTGCACTGTTATCTCTTTGAGACCCGGAACTGCTTATTTTTTGCCTTTCTTTTTATCCTCAGTGCTTGGCACAGTGACTGGCACATAATAGGTACTTAATCAATGCTGGCAGATTGACAAAGAGGGGATTGTAATCAGGGTGCAGATTGAGGTAGATTTTATTTGGACATGGCCAATCCTGATTTCACTTAATTATGCATATTTGTTGCTTTCCTTTCTTTTTCATTGGGCAGGAGGTAGATTTTTGTTAACTGGAAAAAAATTAAATTTAAAAAACGATATGGAGGTCAAGAGGCTGCTAGGTGGTGTAGTAGGTAGAACTCGACATCTGTAAGATCTTGAGTTCACATCTTGCCTTTGGTACTTATCAGCTATGTGACCCTGGACAAGTCACCCTCAGTTCCCTTATCTGGAAGATAGGGATAATAACAGCATTTACATCCCATCAGCCAATCCCAAGGTTACTGTGAAACTCAAATGAGATCACATCTATAGAGTGTTCAGCAAAACCTAGAGCACTTTATAAGTATTAACTAGGGGGACTTGTCCTTTCTGCTGAGCTCAGCTGCTTACCACTAGATGGTATGGTTACTATTTAACAAATAGTGGAATTTCATTCTCCCCCCACCCCCCAAAAAGATCACACTAAGGAAGGCACCTACCAGTAGGTGGTTGGAAGGTGGATGAAGAGAAGCAGGGCGGCAGCTCCTTAACCAAGGAGATGCCAAAATGACCTGCCAACTATTGGTGTGTTTCCCACACTCAGAAATTTGTTAACCCAGACTTTTGTTAACAGTCATTCTTTCAGCCCCTGGGGAAAACTGGGAAGTGTGGGAAGTAAGTGTGATGCCCTCCCACCTCCCTATTCAGAAAAAACTAGGCTGATTCTGTGTGTGAGTTTCTTTTATCTCACAGACACTTCTTCCTCTGACTTTTCTCTAGAGAATTCTCCCTGAAGAAGAAGGCCGATAAGTTCAGAGCATGGGTCCTAGGGGCATGAGTCCTGATGTCAGAGATGAAGGGAGTCACCCTGGCATTCAAGGAAACCAGTGGAAGAAAGGACACAGATAATTCTAGAATGGACCAGGGCTTTGCACATAGGGTGTGGCCAAGGAGGGGAAGGGCCTCCTTCATTTGTCCTCCAATCAAAGCATCTCTTGCTATATCTTCATCAGCTTTTATCATGAAGGCAGTACAGGTAGAAATAGGGGAGCAAGGTGCTGGACAAAAATGAATGCTTACTTTTTTCTAGGCTTAAAGAGAAGCCGGGATGCTCGTGATGAATTAAAACTGGTTCTGCATCCCAGAAGACCTTTGGCAAGATTTGGACATGAAAGCCCTCAGATTCTCTGGTGAGAGATACTAGAAGGAGGGGAGGTGGAGGGCAGAGTTTTTATCGACCTGGTCCTGGTCTCAGCTCCTGCATCTGCTTCATGGGGAAGCAGGGCTGGGCCATAAGGGCTCAGTCTGCTGAACTACCTGGGGCATGTTCTAGGAATTCCATTCCATTCCAACAAGTATTCACTATATGCCGAGCTGTGTACTAACAGAAGCTAACTGACCACCTCCTTGAGCAAGCCGCAGAAGGGAGCCCTCCATGGCATGGGAGGTTAGACTAGCTGACCTCTGAGATCCCTCTGGTTCTGAAATTCTATGAAGATATAAACACAGTAAACAGTGAGTAAAGTAATATGCCAAGTCAACAGGATGACAGTCAGAAAACCATTCTTCCTTCAGCATCTGAACATAAAATTATAGGAAGTAAAATCTGAAGGGGACCTCAGAGGTCATCTGGCCCAACCGCTCCATGTTCTAGATGGGGAGAGCCGAGGCTCAAAGGGGCTAATGGACTTGTGCAAGGTCACACAGCTAATAAATGCCAGTGTCAGGATCTGATCCTAGGTCCTCTATCTCTTGTCCAGCTATCACTACTCCAAGCTGCTATCAGTAGGAAACCCTGTTCTCCTTAAGCTACCAGGAAGACTCATGCTTTTTCTATTTCAATAAGAAATTAGACTCGAGAAAAGAACAGGTCAGCAGCCCAGCAGCCCCCAGCAGCAATATAAAAAAAAAAAATCCATTTTGGAAAAAAAAAAACTACAGCTGATAGCTTTCCTTCTGCTTGTATTTATCTCCCAACAACTGGGGCTCATACCCATACCATAACTTACCAACCCCTGGCATCTGCAGCCTCTGCGATCAACCCCTGGCCCGCTGGCTGAGACCACCAACGGGCACTCATACCTGACCCTGCAGTTTGTTCCCCTTTCCGGGGAGCTCCTCTCTCCTCAATGAACAGAGGCAGAGGAGACAGGGCTTATGAATGCACACACCCAAGGACGCCTATTTAGAGTGTTTCCATGAGGCTCAGCTGCCGTTCTGAGTTCCAGTACCAGCATGCCAGCCTCCGCACCCGCAGTGGGGCTTGTGGGCTGGCGTGTGAATGAACAATGGGCATCTTTTGCTTTTCCTTTCTTCACTTGTTTTTGGAAGTCCATTTGACAAAAAACAAAAGCAGAAATGAAACCAAAAGCTGTGCAATTACAATGATCAAGCTTGGCCTCCCAGAAGGACAGCAGAAAATATCCCCCCACCTCCCTCCTTTGCAGGCTGTGGCATACAGTCAGACTCTGCGTTGCTGGACTGCTTTTTTCTTCTTCTTTTTCTTTGTTCTAAGAGATGGCTCCATGGGGAGTGTTTGGAGGAGAAATATGATGGAAGGATATGGAAGGAAATGATGGAAGGAGAGAAAAAGCTACCAATAATATTTAAGAAGTCTGTTTGATTGGAAAGGACTAATCTAATCAGGGATTTTTGCTTCTTTTAAATACATTTTTATTGATATATTTTGTTTTTCCATCACTGAAACTTCCCCCTAAAGCCTGTCTTTTTTGCACTCCAGGAGAGTCATCCCATATAACAAAGAATTTTTAATCAGGGGTTCTCAAACCTAAGGTCTGGGAATGTAAAAAAAATTTTTTTGATAACTTTCATGTTAGAATCATTATTTTTCTTTGTAATCTCATGCATTTTTATTTTACACATTTAAAAACATTATTCTGAGAACAGGCTTCACCAGCCTTCCCAAGAGAGGCGGGTGAAGAACTCCTAACTTAAATTGCCTGGGGAAAGGTGCTGTGGTACCATCTCATCCCTTCATAACTTAAATATAGACAGACTCTGGGGGACAGGAGGAGAGAAAGGGTGACCCAGAATTCCTCGAATTTAGGAATACCTTCTAATTAAACCAAAGTGTCAGAGGTGGCACTTCCAAAACCTCAAGTGATATGTGGATTTCTGAATTAATTAAAAGAGGCTGGCTGATGAGATGATAAGGTTTAATGTAAATACGGAACAGGCATTTCCTTCTTTCCAGGCTGATAATGAAAAAAGGGACAATATTTACTTTAAGAGTTTCCAATATTTCTAGGATATACAAAGGCAGTGCCTTGAGATGGTAGGGTGAACGAGATATTTGCAGCCCTGTAGGCTTCTGAGGGGCCTGCTGTCTGAGGAATCAACTTCAGAACTGGATTTGTTCACTGGGGGTTGGGGGTGGGGAAACCATGGCTCAAAGCCCTGGTCTGTACTGACCTTTTGCCGTCTCCTTTCTGCACCTTCACCCAGTTCTCCACCTGCGCCATGTTACTCTTCCTCTGGGCATGCTTTTCGGGGTTGGTTCGGGGATGGATTACCCTCTTATACCCACCAGTACCATTCTGCTCCCCAAGCCCAGAGACCCCACCAAAGGAACTAGGCAGCACGCCATTCCTCTCCATTAGCTGAGGCTGGGCTGATTGAGCCCTGGGACCACTGGGTAAGTCCACAAAGAAGGAGTCTGCCTCAGCTGCTGGGTAGGGGGACTTGGACTTCCCCCTTTCCCGCTTCCCCTCCAGAGGGTCCCTTTGGAAGCCGTAGCGTTCCTCATCGTCTTGCTCAGGCCTGTCAAAGCCAAAGGCATCATTGTGGGCTCGCTGGGAGCAGTCCCTGGTATGTCCAGGGCCCATGCGGCCACACTCTTGACAGGGGTCTGTATGGTTGGCTTGTGGGACAGCTTGCCGCTCTGTCCGCTCGGCATCCCTACAATGATAGCACAAAACTGGTCTCAGTGCAAGCAGGGTCAGAAGGCCAGGGATGGCCAAAACTGAGCCCAGTTCCAGAGGGTCCAGCTGTTAGCAAAGTCTTGGCTGAATGTCGATAGGATACAAAGCCCTATAACGGACAGATATCCGCCTGATATCTTCATTTAAAAGCTACTCTTTCTGTTATGGTCCAATATCAGCCCCCTCCCTGTACCTGTAAACTGTCTATACTTTACATTTCTATTGTTGCTGGATATATGGAATAAACACGTCTACCTGTGTCAACCAATCCTTGGATCTTTATCTGTAAAATGGGGGAGGGGAATAGATTTTAAAAAGCCACTTCCAGGGTTTGGTACAAATACAGAGCCAATGAATATGCTGAGACAAATTAATTTTAGCTCAACATGAGGGAGGCAATGGTGTGGTAGAAGGAAGGTTGGTTTGGGAGTCAAAGGACTTTTGTTTAATTCCTGGCTTGGCTACTTATCCCTTCTCTGACCACAGGTGTGTTGCTTAGGCTTTCCATGCCTCAATGAAAAGATCAGACTTGGATGACCTCTAAGGGCCCAACTGGAAATCTATTCTATGAGTCTAAGGAACAGCTTATTGACAATCAATTATTAAACAAGTGAACAGGCTTCCTTGGAAGGTGGCAGGCTCCCCAAGCTTTGAGAGGGGATTCATTTGTTCAAATGGCGGTTGGACCTCTAAAGTCCCTTGTTGTTCAGAGAGTCTATATCTCTGAATCAGCAGCTGTGGCTTTAGGAAAGGATCCTGGGACCTCTTCAACCTCTTTAAATCATTGGCTATGTGGGTTGAATAAACTTCCAAAAATTACAATCTGCAGAGGACTGGGCCCCATTTTCCATTTTTCAGGACCATCCCAGCAGTGGAAGCTTTTCTGATTAGAATGAAATCTTTTTCCCATTCTATTAACAGAGACAGTAAATGAACATGTATGCACACACACACACACACACACACACGCGCACACACATTTTACAGCTCCACAAGTGCTTTATGGTGTGGTAAAAAGATATTGGCCTTGGAATCAGGAGAGATCTGAATTCAAATGCCACCTCAGAACACATACTGATTGTGTAATATGGGTAAAGAACCTAACTTTCCGAAGTCTCAGTTTTCTCACCTATAAAATGGAGGGAATAACATCCTGAAAGGAGCAAATGAGATAATTTATGCAAAGATTTCTATAAACTTTAAGGTGCTTTACAAACATCAGGCATTAATGGAGAAGGAGAAGAAGGAAGAGTGGCAGGTACGAGGCAGCAAAGTGGAAAAAGACTTGAGCTCAAACTCAGAAGACTTCAAACCCCCCACCCATTTACTGGCTGTGCAATTCTAGTGACTCAGATTTCCCCTTCTGTCCAATGGGGATAAGGCCGACACCTGCCTCCAAGTGTTGTGAGGATGAAATGAGATGTTTGTCAGGTGTTTTGGGAACCTTAAGATTTGTACCATATAAATGCTAATAATCTTAAAAACAATAATGACAATAATAATAATACCCCAGACACTGCTGAACTCCTCAGAAAGCTTACAATGAGCTCCAGGGAGAGGGGGGCAGATGCTCTGTAACTCAGAATCAGCTCAGCATCGGTGGATTGTGGAGGGAGCATTTAGAGATAATCCCCAGCTCTGGAGAGCCAGGACCACAGACAGGATAATTCACATTTCTCAGAGCCAGGAAGAGACTTGCATTAATAGATTGTGGGGAAAAGAAACCCAATTCTAGTGAGTTTGGGGTACGCTGTATTTTTGCTTGTTTGTTTTTTAAACTTACGGAAGGCCTAAGTCAGGTGAGGCAACTTTAATCAGCCTTTAATATTTGAGGAAGGAGGCAGCTAGAGAGAGCTGTGCTGATTTATTCTTCTCCCTGGAGTTAAATAGAGCAGGCCCCTTGGGGCCATGGCATAACCTATCTGCCACCTCTTCTACATCTGGTTCTAAATTAACACTGGATGTCATGACAGCTCTTAAAATATACACTGACAGCCCACCAGCCCAGCCATCCCCATAGGAAGAGGCAGCGTGTAAAATGAGCCAGATTGCCCCTAGGTGTCAGACAGAAGGCTGGAGGGGCCACTGGCTCTGGGTGCATGACTATTTGCAATGTTGGTTGAAGAGCTTTTTGGTTCAATAATAAGAATTGCTAAAAGGGAAAAGAGGCTTCAATTGGCACAACATGGGGCAGCCTCCCGGGAGTGGCTCCCGCAGGTTTTCCCCCACCCTAGAGTGCCTGTCTTATCCCCTCTACCTGTCCAAGATCCACTCATCCCTTCATGGCCTGGGCCTGGTTCACATCCCACCTCCTCCAAGAAACCAGAAATGAGTAATATCATTTCTAGAGCACACTATTGTCTCAACCAAATGGTTTAGCATGTATAATATACTATAAACAATCAATCAATATTTATTTATTAAGGACCTAGCACCGAGCTAAACCCAGAGGCAAAAGGCAGCCCCAGCCCTCAAAGAATTTGCAATTTAATGGACCTCTTCAAGTATATGAAGTATATATTGGGTGGAACAGAATACATTCTGCCCCAGACAGAAAAAGGGCAGTGGTGGATGGGAGCTGCTGAGAGATGGGTCTAGGAGGGTAAATACATACTTCTTAATAATTAGAGTTGGACATCTAGGATAGAGCACTGGTTCTTGGATTCAGGAAGACTCATCTTCCTGAGTTCAAATCTGGTCTCAGACACTATTAGCTGTGTAACTCTGGGCAAGTCACCTTAACCCTGTTTACCTCAGTTTCCTCATCTGTAAAATGAGCTGGAGGAAGAAATGTAACTTTGCCTAGAAAACCCCAAAATGAGATCATGAAGAGTAGGACTCAACAGGAAAAAAAAATAACAACATGGAATATGGCTGCCTCAAGATGAGCTTGGGGTCTCTCCAGATATGGAAGAAGAAAGACATCTTGAGAGGAGATAGGCTCCCCCTTACTGGAAGTCTCCAAGTCAAGGAGTAATGACCACCTGTCAGGAAGGGTACAGAGGTGATCCTTGTTGAGGGACGGGCTACACAAGACTGACCCTGAGGTCTCTTCCAGCTCTGAGATTCTAGGACTTAGGACTCTTCTGAAATCATAATGTTCAGACTTTTATTACACGCTCACATTCTACCTTGATTTCTCAATCTATAAAAAGTCTTAGCCTGGTGTAAGCAAAGAGAGAATGTGCCTTGACTGTGATTTAGTAGGTACTTAATAACTGTTTACTATTTGAGGAAAACCTACCTCAAATTTGACCTCTTGATTGTAGAGTAGCCAGGTGGCTCTAAGCTAATTATTTACCACGAAGTGCCCCCAAGTAACACTCTAAGACCACAAATCACCAAACAGTTGTTAATTCCCCCTCCAGGCCACCTAGCAGGAATAGCAGCTCCCATAGGCAACAAAATGGGGTGACCAAGACCCAGGCCTGGCCCAGTACCTTCTGCCAGGCAGGGGCACCTAGCAGCAGCAACAGCACCTATCTATCTATTAACCCAGCCTCCCAGGAGGAGCAGCAATGGGCTGGAGCTGATCCAAACCCAGATCCTCTTGGGGGGGAGAAACTGGCTACAGCATTGCCCCCTCAATGGACTAGCAGGCAAGAATGACTTAGGTGCTATACCCCAGCAGCAGCACCTTTTGGAAACTGGGAACATTATTTTTCATCTGCCTCCTACTATCATCTCAATAGCTAACAAGTTCCTACTATCTGTTTCTCTGTCTTTTCTCTGTATTAATCAATCACTTGTCCCTTATGATTGTCTCATTATCTCATCCCCACCTTTCTCAACCCTAGTCCACCCATGTTTCTCTCTGACACTTCCACTCTGCCCTCTGGAATTCTGAATCCATAAGGAAGACAGTTCTCTTTATTTGAATATTTTATTTTTTTCCACATCTTTCTTCCAAGTGCTTACCAAGACCCCACTTACCCCAATGACACTATATCCTTGACATTCCTTTCCACCGCTGCTAAACCTTTATCATTTCACTCCTAAACACATACTTGGTCCTGGAGGGGCAAGGATCAGAATGCTGTTTTTGCTCCTTCTAGACTCTCCTTTTGCCACGATCATTCAGCAACGTTTAGCACAGTATCTAGTATATACAACAGGCACTTAATACATGCTTGCTCCCTCTCTTCACTCCCCTTCAAAGTATAAAAATCTTCCATCTAATTCAGATAATGGAATCTGTTATACATGAGCCTTTGAGTCATTCTCCCTCATTTCTCAAGGAATTCAGCAGTGGGGCCACTGGTTTCTTTTCCTCTCCAACCTTTATCAAGGGACTCCAGCATCAATGCTGATGTTCTTTCAAACTCCTCAAAAATTCCACGATCTCCTTCGTCTCATCACCTTGCTCCTTCACTCACTCAGTCATACACAGGGATGGCCACAATGGATCTTACCCTCATCCACAAATTGACCTTCTTTCTGTCCCTCCCATTGGACACTCCATGGCCCATCTCCATGCCTCTGCACTGTCCGTGCCCCAAGCCTGGAATGCACTCCCTCCTCACTTCAGCCTGGCAGAATCCCTCTCTTCCTTCAGGGTACAGTCTTGTGCCTGAAGGCTTTTCTGATCCCACCAAATTTTAGAGCTCTCCCTCTCATTACATATAACTACTTTACATTTATACACATTCATTATCTTTAGATTTATTTTACATATACTTACATATGTCTAGTTTCTCTTAGGACAGGAGCTCCTTGTGAGTGGGGCTTGTTTCATTCTTTGTACTTTTATTCTAGTCAATGTCAATGTCTAGCCCACAGTAGTGCTGAATAAATACATGTTGTTTAAGTGGACAATCTATCTTCATTGGTATAGAATTTCCAGAAATTATTATATACTTAAAAAAATCAAGTTCTACACAATAAAGATTTGCCATCTCATGAATCTTTCCTCAAAAAAAAAATAATTCCTCTTCTACTGTGTGTATGGAGTGCTCATTTTATTTGATTTTTTAAAATTCAGATGAAAACAACGGGATCGATGAAACCATATACGTGAGAAGGCTCCTTTTATTTGGTTTCTCTCAAGTTCAGAATAAAACAAAATAAAGGAGTTTTCCCATTGGGAATGCAATTGAACTCGTGGCTTTATCTCCCATAAGTATCTTGAGGTCAAGATCTTTGCCTTATTCTCCTCTTTTCATTGCTTGGATGGGGGGGGGGGCGCCTCACACCACAAAGAGGAGCCACAATAAAGCTTTATGGAAAAAAGCTGGGCCTTGTCTTCCCAACTAGATTGTCAACTCACTGAGGACAAGGAACACTGAAAAGTGCATTTGGAGTTGGAAAGCCTCCATAAGAAGGCATTACAGAAGGAAGAAATGGAACCCCAGGGGGCTTGCCCGTGTTCTAGCAAGTTGTGGAGTTGGGTTTTGAACCCACATCTTTTGACTCCACACTTCAGGACTCCTCTCTCCCCCAGAGGGCCAAGCACAGCACTAGGCACCTAGTTACTAACATTCATTGACATTTAATACTAACATGGATGGCCCCCTGTTGTATATAAGGCCAGGCAGTTTTCCTTGCAGGCAGCAAATTTCCATTATCTACCTATACCACATCTGGCAGTGCGAGTTCCAGGTAAATACGACCCTTCAATCTTACTGAGTTACCCCGTTCATCAGACATGGAGAATGAAACCCTAAATGATCGGTCGAGGGCCCCAAACTCCACTGGGCCCCATTCAGGCCCTGTCTGATGAGTCCTACCCTCAAGCTCTCCCAGGGCCTAACGGTTTCTATTCCTCCCATCAATCAAAGCCAGGACCTCACAGAGGGAGGAGGCAAAACTGAGTCTGTGCCAAACCTAGAGCTGGCTTTTTAAAAATAAATTCCACAGCCCTATTTGTTTAGCCGTCACCTAACTCTTTTGTCAAAACTGAGCAGCAGCAGCAGACGGGGCCAGGCAAAAATAAAATGCAATTCCTGTTATTTGAGCTTTCTAGGCATTCAGGGACTAGAGAAACACAAGCTGAGCACACTGGAAGTGGAGCCAGGGCCCTTCTCAGAGGAGTGAGGTTCTCTGCCTTTTGCTGGTGGAGGTTGTTGATACTCATACTCATTAATTTCTGCACTAAACCAGTCACTCTACGGGGGTTCTATACTCAGTAAACTTCACTCAGATCCTGGCTTGTAAACTGATCATAGATCTAGAACCTGAGGGGTCTTAGAGAATATGGAATCGACCCCTTTCATTTTATTGATGAAGGAACTGAGGACCAGAGAGGCTGTGATTTGAAAACGGTTACATTACACAGCTTGGAAGGATTTGAACCCTTTATTAAGCGGTAGATCCCATAAAGGCAGGGACTATATCTAATTCATATTCATAGAGCCACCCTCTCCTCCCCTTCACGTCACCCCTACCCCAAAGTCCTGCCAAACACAGAGCTCCAAAACACAGTAGGTGCTTAATTAATGTAGTGATAACAATCCCAATGATTCCCCAAATGGTCCATTTTATTCAGGACAGCAATAATTTTTAGGAAGTTTTTCTTTAAATCCTGAAATCAGCCTCTCTGAAACATCTACTCATTATCTCATAATGATAATAATAATATCTAGCATTTATATAGCTATATAAATGTACTTAGCACCATGCGTCTTAGATGGTATGCACATAATAAATGTCTGTTCCCTTCTTTTTGTTTTCTCATACAGCGCTCTAAGATTTGCAAAATACCTTACATATGTCACCCCACTCACAACCACCTTGGGAGGCAGGTGCTATTTTGTTATAAGCTCCATTTTACAGATGAAGAAAATGAGACTGAAAGTGGTTAAGTGACTTGCCCAGGCTCACAGGGCTGGTAAGTGTTAAGAGTCAAGATCAGAACTCAGGTCTTCCTGACTCCAGGTCCATTGCACCAACCAGGTGCCTCCTGGGGCCAATAAAAAAAAAATGACTGTAATAATCTTTTCTCTTCCATATGACAACCTTCCAAATGCTGGAAGACAGGGATCATGTTTTCCTCAAGTCTTTTCTTCCAACCAGCTCAGTACCTCAAACTGATGACCCTAATGCATAGTCAGTCTTCCCAACATCTTGGTCATTGTCTTTTCCAATAACTTCAGTTGGCCACTATCCTTCCTAAGATAAGGCATTCAGAACAGAAAACACCAGTCCAGAGGCCATCTGACCGAGAGAGAGGATGCCAAGACTACTATCATCTTCCTCATCTATTAATGGAGCCTTAGACAACATAAACTTTTTTGGCAACCGGGTCACACTGGTGACTCACTTGTATTCTACAAAATGCCACAGTCCTTTTACAAATTAAATAATGCCGAGGCATGCCTACATCATTTCTATATTTGTGGAGCAACTGTAAAATTTTACACTGATCCCTATTAAATTTCATCACATTAGAGCTAAAAGGCATCATGAGTGGCTAGAGAGAGCCGGCCACAGAACCAGAAAGACTGAGATTCAAGTACATGCTGGCTGTGTGGTTCTGAGTCAGTCCCTTAACCTCCGTCTGCCTCAGTTTCCTCCAGGCCCCGAAGAAGGAGAGTTCAGTGGGAGCAGAACAGCACTTGCTGGAAGGAGTGAGTAGGCCATGGGCAGGGAAGCACTCAGAAAAATGATGATGCTCCCTGTCTTGAGTAACTAACTTCTGCTCCTCCTTCTCTGAAATAGGAAAGAGTTCAAAGCCCAGCTCTTCCCATTCCCCTCAAAGGAAAACCCTCTTTCCTAGCTCATTCATGTTACCCTAACCCCTCTCATCAGAGGGAAAACTGATCCGGCAGGTTGTGGGATACAATAGGAAAAACACTAAACTTGAAGATAGGAGATCTGGATTTCAATTCAAGATAAAATATTTATTAGCTCCCAATACGGAGAAAATAATTTGCTAACATAATACGGATACACATAAAGCACTCTAAGGTTTGCAAAGTGCTTTCGATATGTTATCTCATATCTCACAACAACCCTGGGAAGAAGGCGCCATTATTTTCATCAGCACTTGACAGATGACTTCATTCTAATAATGACCACTCTTTAGGGCTGGTCATTCATTCAGTTCTGAAGCTCCCTGTTGTACAATCCAGCCTGTGTCTCATTTGGTCCACGAGGTCAGCCCAGGGAGGGAGCAGGACCTGGGTTACGTAAAGGGACTCAAATAACAGACCTGCACACCTGCCTCAACAGAAGCACAGAATCTGAGAGCTGGAAGGGGGCCTCTGAGGCCACCCTGTCCATCCTGTGCATCAAAAGAATGCCACTATAACACAGTCAGCAGGCCGTGAGAACACCGAAGCTGGGAGCGACGTGCCCGGGTCACAGAGCCAGCAAGAGTCTGAGGCAAGATGGATGGGAACACAGCTCTTCCTGGTCCCCGGTCTACCCTTCTATCTACTGTGCCAACCAGCACTCCAGAGGTACTGGGGTGAGGAAACAGTTCAAAGCCCAGCTCTTCCCATTCCCCTAAAAGTGATCATCATCTACAAAAGAGAGAGCATTCGCACAGCGCTGAAGGTTTGTGAAGCGCTTTACAGACATCATCTCATATCATTCTCACCACAACCCTAGGTGCTATTGTGATTTCCATTTCACAGATGAAGAAACTGAGGCAAAGCAGCCAGGAGATGAGAATTCTGGCTCTGCCTGCCTCAAGGGCTTCTTGTGGAAATCCTAGGTTACGTCAGCTGTGAGTTTCTCAAGAGCAGGGACTGGGTTTTTTGTGTTTTTGTTTATTTTGTCTTTTTTTTTGGTATCCTCAGCACTTAACACTGTTCCTGGCACATGGAAGTCTCTTGATAAATGCTAACTGACTGACAATAAATGCACTTTGGAAACTTCAAAGATCTTTTTGATGGTCACATTAAGATTTTAGGAACTTAATGTGTTAATATGTGGGACAGTGGAAGGTGGGGAGTGGAGGGAGAAGGGAAGGGAAGAAGCATTTATACAAGATCCACTATATGCCAGGCACTGCACTAAGCATTTGCACAAATTATCTCATTTGAGCTTCACACCGACCCTGGGAGGTAAGTGCTGTTACTGTCCCCATTTTACAGCTAAGGAAACTGAGCAATCAGAGGTTCAGTGACTTGCCCAGGGTCACAAAAAGCTAGTGAGTGTTTGAGGTCACATTTGAACTTGGATCTTCCTGATTCCAGGCCCGGCACTCCATCTCTGCTGTGCCACCAAATGTCTGCTGGGAATATTTTTAGTTATAAAAAGGAGCTAAGGAAAAGAAAAAGTAAGGCTGAACACGAATGAATGAATGAATGAATGATGGGATTTCAGGCACCTGTTTCAGGAAAGGGGATGGTTCAGGTGCCCTTAAAGTCAGCCCACAGAGGCAGAGACCTCTTCTGCCTACACACAAAGCTCGACACAAAAGGGGTTTCCTCTGGAGCACTGACCGCTTCAATGTTGCTCGAGACTGTAGCTGGGCAGCCTGGTTCATGGCTCTGATCCAGCCGTTCATATCTTCTTGAGTGTCAGCACTGAAATAGTAAGTTCTCATCCCCGAGTGCTCCGCCGAAAAGTCAATGCCAGAGGTGTTATAGATGTGGGCCCGCATGCCATTGTGGACAGCCTACAAATGCACGGGAGGGAGGTATGTGTTAGAGGGCAGAAAGCACAGGGAAACTCATACCCTGTAGAAAGGAAGGAAGGGAGAAAGAGAGGGGAGGATAAAAAGAGAAAAAAGGAAGGAAGAGGGAGAAAGAGAGGGAAGAAGGGAAGGAAGACAAAAAGAGAGAGGAAAGAAGGAAGGAACAGAAGGAAGAGAGAGAAAGAAAGAAATTAAGAAAGAAAGAAAAAAAGAGAGACAAAATATCATTGATGCATGCCCTGGAGAGTCTAACACCAGGCCTGTCCATCCCCATGAGTTCAGGGGTACATCAGCGCTGACAGCTACTGTCTTTCCACAGCCCGGAAATACCAGACTCTTCACAGCCTATAAAACAGAGTGACAGACGTTTGTTTTCTTCTAAGAGCCTCGCAGACTTTTACGCCTGTTTTCTATTTACTCTTCCCAGACAACTCAAGGAAGGTCCTGCAGATGAAGTTTATACGAGAACCAGATTTTTTCCACACTCTCCCCTTAGAAAGTAAACACACTTGGGAACTGCTGAGTCTGGTTCTGCTGTAGTGCATAGCTCCCTGTTTGGCTACCACTGTAACGAAGTCCAGAAAGTTGCTGTAGTAACAGGTGGCTTGAGGCTGACAGCGTAGTGGATGGCTAGCATTTACAAAACACTTTAAGATTTGCAAAGCACTTTATAAACATTTTCTCAAATAATGATAACAGTTAACATTTATAGAGCACTTACTGTGTGCAGACACTAGGCTAAGCACTTAGACAATTATTAATCCTCCTAACAACCCTGGAAGGTACAATTGAGAGCTAGTGAGTACCTAAGGACCAGACTTGAACTCAGGCCTTCCTAACGCCTGCATTTTATCCATTGTGTCACCATTAGCAACGCCTAGCTGTTCAAGTTTAAGATCCGCCCTCCCCACTCCCAAAAGCAAAGCATTTTTTCTGCTTCCAAGGAAGAGACTGACAAAACTTTCTAAGGATGGGCTGCTAGCTTTGCACAACAGGTTTATTCAATCAATGAACCAACAGGCATCTAAACACGCACTCCAAGGCAAGCGCTGTGTTAGGCACTGGAGCTAGAGACAGAAACAAAACAAGCCCAAAGATAACATGGTGATCTACTTCAAGGTACTCTGGGTTCTCAATTAGCAGCTGATGTTTCCTGAAAAAAGAAACAGACTTTCAGTGACCGATAAAATAATGGACTGAGGGCACAGCTCAGGCATTCCGCAGTCACTCAGTCCCTGGCCAAAGGGGTCAGTGAGTCCTGAAAGCAACCACATATAAGTACACTGTGCCCCCAAGAACCCCAGAGCATCTTTCAGTGTGCAGAACATCTTGTGCAGGCTGCCCCCTCCAACCTAGCCCATAGAGCCAGCCAAGCATCCAAGGTGCTATAGCTGAACCAGGACGGCCATGCCAGTCGATGTAAGCTAATGTATTAATGAAAAGATGGCAGCCCCCACTGTCCCCAGGACCAGAACAGTGGATAAGCAGTGAAGCTCACTACTGCCTTGTCCCTCCCACAGACCTGAAGGAGCTACAGCACCAAGCATTGCCTTATTCTTAACAGTAACAAGGAGAGATTAGGGAATCACAGCAATAAGATGTGTGACTAAGGCAGATTTCAGGGAAAGGTTTTCATTGACTGACCTACAATTCACATTTCTTTCTATGGTTCCTAAAGGATTATAAACTTTCCCCTGACAATAGCCCCATGAGATAAAGATGTCAAGCCTTATCATCCGCACTTTACAGATGAGGAGATGGAGGCTCAGAGGGGTTAAAAATGACTCCCCTAACATCAGACACCCAGTAAAGGGCAGAGTCACCCATAATTATGGGGCATCTAGAGCAAGGATCCTTAGCCTGTTCTATGACGTGGACCCCTTTGGTTGCCTGGTAAACACTATGGAATAATGTTTGTTGCCCACATTCATAAAAGAAGGAAAGGCTCAATTTCAGGGGGAGGTTAGTGAAAATGATGATCTAGTTTTTTCTCAAGTTTCATAGAATCCATGAAATCCACCCACAAATCCTTGGAGGTCCTGGAGAGCTCAGGTTCAGGATTCCTGATCTACACCAATATCATCATTTTATAGATTTGAGAACTTGAACTCAGAACATTCCAAGTGGCATAGGTGTTCAGTGGCTAGGGCACTAGGTTTGGAGTCAGGAAGACCTGACCTCAGACACTTAACAAGGTGGCAGGATCCTAGGCAAGTCACTTAACCTCTGATTACCTCAGTTTCCTCCCAGGGTTGTTGTAAGGATCAAATGACACAAAATTTATAAAGTACTTAGCAAGAGTACCTGGCACTTAGTAGAAGCTAAATAAATTTGTGTTGCCTCCCTCCCTTCCTTTCTTCCTCCTTCCCTTTCTCTCAGTCTTGCTCGTTTCCTTCCTTCTTTTCTCCCTCCCTCCCTTCTTCCTAGCCTCCTTCCCTTCCTTCCTCCCTCTTTTCCCTTCCTTCCTCCTTCTTGCTCCCTCACTTCCTTCCTTCTTCTCTCCCTCCCTTCTTTTCTCCTTCCTTCCTTCTTCCCTCTTTCCCTCCCTCCATTCCTCCTTCTTTCTTTCCCTTACTTTCTTCCTCCCTCTCTCTTTCTTCCCTCCCTCCCTTCCCACAACACCATGAACAGTAGCAGCTTCATCAGGTCTTTTGGGACAGGAAGCACACCCACTTATCCTACAGCCAGACACTCACACGGGACTTGCTAGACTCCACCAAGATCCCAGTCACACCCTCTCCATCCCCAGAATGTATGTTTTGCAATAGAAATATCATAACCTGTCTCTAAGTGTTTACTATGAGATATTTTTATGGCCACTTTCATCTTGCTCCCTCCCTGTGCCTAGAACAGTCATCCCTCCCCTTTCTGCCTGTTGAATTTCTACCCCTCATCTAAAGCTCAACTCAAGGTCACCTCTTCCACAAAGTCTTCCTTGATTTTTCCAATCTCAGACATTACATGGTTCTTTGCTTCATACAACCAAGACACTTAGCATGTAACATTACACAGGATAGACATTTCTGTGTCTTATACCCCTAGAATCCTAGACTGATGGCCAGTTTCATGAGGGTAAGGGACCATTTCTTTATTTACATTCTGTATGTTCCTCCCCAGTACTTAGCACAGTGTCCAAATTCAAATTTAGTATCCAAATTTAGTACAAAGGTTCTTAATAAAATTTTTGCTGATAATTAAGAAAGCTGGACTCATGTCATTAGACTGCAGAGAACAAACCTCTAACCCCAGAAGTGCCAAGATGCACTTTCTATACCTTAAAAACTAAGAGTCAGTGAATGCTCTTGACCAAGTTTTTCTAAGAAAATCTGAGGCAGGGAGTAAGGGAGGGTGGAATAGGACAGAAGAAGGACAATACAATCATAAACAAGGCTTTCCTAGAATACATTTTTCACACCTTCTGATGAAGTGTCAACATATGGTATAGAGAGTCTTGGGGAGCTACTTTGGGATGCTCGGGTGTTATAAAAAAGGCTGGTTGAATTGTTGGAATGTGTCAGTAGATATCTGCTCTCAGAGGGATTCAGAGGAAGACTTTCTGGCTAATAACAAGTCTGCATTCCACTAGGAAAACTGCCCCCAAACCAATCTGATTCAAGTCAAAAAGCAATTTATTAAGAGTCAGTTGTGTGTCCTGTGTCATAATCCTGTGTTCGGGAAGAAGGGGAAAGGTGCACATGAACATACTTACAAAGTAACACTAGGAAGGAGAGAACATTCATGGTTGGGGCAATCAGGGAAGGCTTCCCAGAAGAGGTGACGCCAGAGCAGAGCCTTAAAGGAAGATAAGGATGCTGAGAGTTGGAGATGAGGAAGGATTCATTTCAGGTATGGGGGGACAACTTGTGGGAGTGTGTGCAGGTAGGAAGTAGGAAAGAATGTAGAGTGTATGAAAGGAAATCACATAAAATAAGACTGAAATGTAGGTGGGCGCCAGACTGAGAGAGCCTTAAATGCCATGCTGTGGAATCTGTATTTTTATCTTAGAGGCAGCAGAGAATTACTCAAGATCTTTGAGCAGAAGAGCAGAATGATCAGGCCTGTGCCTTAAGAGTATCTGAATAGTTATGTGGATGATAGATGGCAGGGGGTGGGGTGGGTGGGTGGAGGTGAGACCAGCAGGAAGGGCACAATAATCCAGACAAGAAGGGATGAGGGTCTGCACTAGGGCAGGAGCTATGTGAGTAGAGGGAGGTGGATGCCAGAGAGGATGGGGAGACAGAATCTCCAAGACACAGCACTGCCTGAATGTGTGGGAGGAAGAAGAGCATGTCCAAGCTATCTATGAAGATGGAAACCTGGGTGACTGGAAGCATGGTGGCACCCTCAACAGAGAAGAAGCTGGGAAAGGGTTAGGTTTAGGGGGAAAGATGATGAATTCAGAGTGTGGAGTCCCAATAGGCCAGTGAAGCAGAAAGGACCAACAAGCAGCTAGGGACGTAGGACGGGAGAGAAGGAGAAAACTACAAAGATGTGGCAGTCATCTGTTAAGAGATGATATTCAAATACAGGTGAGGTGCTGAGAAAGCCAAGGGAGAAGGTATACAGAGAAAAGAGGGCCCAAGACAGAACTGCCAGGGACACCCATGGCTTAGAGTATGGGAAATGGATGGTGAACCAGCAAAGGAAATGGAAAAGGAATAAAGAAATAGTGAGGGAGAAGGGGAAAAAGAATAGAGATTTGATTTGTCCAATGTCAGATGTTATATGGTCCTTTGCTTCATACAACCAAGACACTTAGTACAGAATAGAACATAAGAAAATGTAACCAAACGTACATTCATAGGCTGGGAAAGATGGGGGTGGGGGGTGGGGGGGGACGGGTGGGAGGGCGGGCAGGAATCTCTCCTTCCAGAAGATGGAGTCAGGCCACTCACCCTGGTGAATGTGTGAATGGGAGGCAGAGGAGGACCACAAAAGTTGATTCCTCTGCAGTTGGAAGTGGGGCAGGAACCCCACCAAACAAGGAAAATGAAACAGGCTGCAATCCCGGTCCCCAGCTCTAGGACCCTAGGCAAGGGTCCTAGTTCAACTCCAGGTCTATCTCACAGAGAAGAGGAAGTGGAAAGAAAAGCAGCCTGGCTTCCTGATAAGAACAAATTGTGATTTCATCCCACTCCTGAAGCCAATTTATCTGTGGTCAGTCACTGAAATTTTAAAAGCCTTTTGTGGATAGAAGGCATTACTAACACCCATAAGTATTTCATGGTCCTTCAAATAGCTATGGCTGGAAAGAGAATTTTGTTCAATGTCCATACATTCCACAGCCATCCATTAATCACAGTGCTCCACAAAAGCGGGTGATGAGGCCAGGATCCATGCCCCAAAGCTCCCCTTCTGCATCTAGTGGGGAGAGAGCAGGGAGCTCCGAAGAGAGATAGTCTGGACTGTTCATCTCCTTGGAGAAGCAATTACAGTTGCCTATAACGGTCCCAGAACATCATCAGAAGCCATGAAACCCTTCTTCCCCAGAGTGTCTGTGATTGTAACCAATGAAAAGATCCTGGGATCTACCAAACTTAGACCCAAGGTTAGCTTTGTGGAGAGTCCCTGGCTCATAAGGAACAGGACAAAAGCCCTAGAAAAACCAGAGCCTAAGTTCTTTCAGAAATATCACTACAAAGAGTGGAGCTGCCCAAGGCATTTTGCTTCAAAAATTTACATGTGACTCTAGAAAGCCAGGTTTTTTTTTCCTTTGATTGAATTAACTTTCAAAAATATTTAAGTTAACATTCAAAAACATAATCCAAAAGCCAAATCAGGCATACCTTAAAAGAATACTTGCGGTTTATACGGTCTTCAGGCCCAACAGGAGAGATCACATAGCTGGGCAGCGGGATGCTCCCTAGGACAGCTTCTTCTCGACTGTCTTTGAACAGAAGTAAAAAAAAAAAAAGATCAGGATGAGCCATGAGCATCTCGCCAAAAGGACAGGAGGGGTCAGTAAACATACAATGAGGCATATACTATATACAAGATCCTGTCCTGGGTTTCAGACTATAAAGAAGTAAAGCAACACAGTCTCTGCCCACAAGGATTAGAAGCTGAGAATCTCAATGCTCAAAGGGACCTTAGAGGGGATCTAGTCCTAATCGTAAAAGAGATGGAGTCTCCTCTCTAGCACTTCTGGCCAGTGGTCATGGAGCCAAGCTTTGCCTCACCTCACCTTGGAAACACACACTGTGCTTACATGGAGACAGGATGGGGTAGGGGAGAGGTGGAGATCCAGACACAGTCCTCTAGAAAAGGAAGACAGCTGGGATTACCTTCTGCTGGGCAAAGGGCAGGAAAAGGAGATAAAGGGACGAGGGAAGGCATCATCGAGGCAGAGGTGGCACCTGGGCTGATCCTCGAACAGAGGAACAAGTTTCAACAGGTGGAGATAAGAAGAGACAAGAGATGAGCATTCTCTCCCAGAGGGCAGGGCCAAACAACAGGTTACAAAATAAACTGATTGAACAATAATAACAATTGTTGACAAGATGCAGCATGCCGTCATGGATAGAGAGCTGCCTTCAGGAGCAAGAAGGCTTAGGTTCAAATCCTGCTTCAGACATCTGCTGCCTGTGGGATCCTGGACAAGTCCCTTAAATTTGGAGTACTCTGGGAAACTCCCTAAGACTACAAGTCGGTTTTTCAAAATCCTTGCTGGCCTGGTCCCTTCCTACTCCTCTCGAGTCTTCTTATATCTTCCTCCCTTCCCTGTACTCTAGGATCCAGCAACACTGACCCCCTCACTAGTCCTCACAGAAAACAGTCTGTCTCCTGATTCCCAACACCACCAGTGTCCCCCATGTCTGAATCTCTCTCCCTTCTCATCTCTGCCTCCCGGCTTCCCTGGCTTCCATTAAACCTCAGCTGAAGTCTGGCTTTCTACATGAAGCCTTTCCCAGTCTCCCTTAATCTCAGGACCTTCCCTCTGGTGATTCTCTCCAGTTTGGCCTGACTGTTTCTGGTCTGTATGATGACTGAAGCTGCAGAACAGTTGATTAGCACAGGGGAGGCAATATGGTCCAATGGGAAGAGCATGCAATATGGAATCTAAGGGACTCTGCTTCTGATGCTTGCTACCTGAGTGGGCTTGGGCAAATCCCTGAGTTTCTCCAGGTTTGGGTTTTCACTTCTATAAACAAGATGGTCTTGTTTAGCTATAAATCCTCTAACCTCGATACACAAATTCCCCTAATTGACCTAGAGCACAAACTTGCTGGCGCCACACTTACTTGGGCCAGCCAGCAGCTACACCATCATGGGAAGTCACTTCAATTCCCTAAGCCTCAGTCTCCACATCTATAAAATGGCCTCTATAGCCCAGTCCAATATCTACAATCTAATACATTGATAGAGGGGACTTCCTCACTTCCCTACACCAGTGAAATAAAATTGTTTTCCACTTTGCCCAAATCTTCATGACCTCTTTTGGGGTTGTTTTGGCAAAGATACTGGAGTGTTTTGCCATTTCTTTCTCCAGGTCATTTTACAGATAAGGAAACTGAGGCAAATAGGGCTAAATGCCTTGCCTGGGGTCATGCACCTAGGAAGTGATTCTAGGTCTGGCGGTCCATCCACTAAGCCACGTAACTGATCCCAGTGAAATCACAGGTGTAGTTTTTTTTTTAAATCATCAGTCTAGTTTAATAGGTGTCAAGACCTGATAGAACCCTGCATTAGGCACTAGGGGAGAAGTGAGGTAAAGACTTTAGATAAGGCAGGCCCTTAACCTCAGGGAGTTTCCATTCTAATAGGGAGATGAGATAAGACACATGAGACAGGACTATAATACATAAGGTAAACAGAGGGGTTCAAGAGCAAGCATTACATGAGGGAGAAGGGCAAAGGTTGGTACTGACTGGGGTGGGACTGGGGGAGCCTCATGAACGGATGGATGGTGCAGTTGATGAGCTAAGTAAGTTAGTGGAATAGTTGAGTTAAGCTTTGAAATATGAATAGAATCAAAGGGACCTGGGTTTGCAGATGGAAGGGGCAGTAGCAGTCACCTAGAAATTCACAGGAAAAGAGACCAAAGCAGATTTCTTCTAGATTATAAGCTCCATGAGGGAGCAATCTGAGTTCTCTGCCTAGCAAAGTGCTCAACACATATTCAGGACACTGAATTACACTCCTTGCCTGTGCATGCACACATATGCATGGGTCTCCTCTTTTAAATGTGACTGAAAAGTTTCCACACCAGGGCTGCGCCTTCAGTGGAGCAGGATTTGGGAGGACCATGGGATGAGCAGTAGTCTGTAAATGATCAAACTGAAGAGGACATAAATAATCCAGGCCCCTCCCCTCAGAGGGATCACCCCTTTTCCCTTTGATTGCTCCCTCTAAGCTCTAGCCAAGCTGGACTTCTCTTCACCTTCCATTTTTATCCTGCCTTCTCTCCTGTGCCTATGCTTGTGTTCACCCTATCTCCTATGCTCTTCCCTCTCCATCTAGTTTGTTAAAGTCCTTCCCTTCTTTCAGAGATCAGCTCAGAAGCTACCTCCTCCATGAAGTCTTTGCTGACTGCCTGACCCTTCTAGTGAGGGCCATCTCTCCTGCCTCACATGGCATGGCATTTTTAATCTGCACTCCTTCTCCTATCAGAGTCATTTATGAGCCCATCCTTGCCAGGCTGAATCATAAACTCCTTGAAAGCAGCTCCTGGATCATCCCTTTCTTTGTGTTCCCAGTGTCTTGCACATAAGTAGGTGCTTCATAATAATTTTGGCTGAACTGAACTGCTAGGACTACCAGAGACAGAGACAGAAAGCAAATCCTTCTGGGGGATGCGGTTTCAGAGACCTGCCATCAGCTAAATGTGGGGACAAGATCAGAACCACAAGCTAAGAGCCCCCAGAGCAATTTCATTTTATCAGGCTTGGAGACATCTAGGTAGGTCGGCGGCACTGGATGCCTTGATGAAGACTGTGAAACTGACCTAAAGAAGGGGCATCATAACCACTTCCTTCTCTGCCAGTGAGAATATCTGCTCACACCAGAAAGTCAGAGGGGCAATGGGGGAGGACATAGGAGAGAGCAGATTGGGGGACAGGCTATACAGTGGGATCGCTGTTTTGGGGTGGTGGGTAAGGGAAAGATAGGGAGAAAATTTGTAACTCAAAATCTGGTGGAGAATGTCTGCTTACCTTTATAGTAGAACAAACAGTAATCAGCAAGCACGAACCATCTTCTCTTCCATAATCGCATCCCAGAGCTGTCCTACAAAACAGAGCAAACCAATTCAGACCCTTATGCACAGCCCTCCCCACTCAACCACTGCAGCACAAGTCTTTGTGATAAATATAACAATAATATATTTCCATGGGATTACAGGGTTTACAAAGTGTCTTTCTCCCAACAACCCTGGCAGAGAAGGAGCATGAGTAATATATCGTGCCCATTTTATTGGGTGAAAAAACTGAGGGTCAGCTGGGTTGACTAACTTGTCCAAGGTAATGCTCCCCTTAATGCTCTAGACCAGGGGTAGGAATCTGTGGTCTTAAGGCCCTCTAGGTCCTCAAGTACAGTCCTCTGACTGAATCCAAACTTCACCAAACACATCCCCTTAATAAAAGAATGTCTTCTATAAAACTTGGACTCAATCAAAAAGTCACACCCAAGGACCTAGAAGGTCATATGAGGGCCTTGAGGCCTAAGGTTCCCCCACCCATGGGCTAGATAAATGCTAGATTATGCAGAGGTGAGTTACTGACCAAAAGCACTTATCTCAGGACAGAAATGCTTTCTGAGTTTTTGTTTTTGTTTCTTTTTACTTTTTTGGGTGGAAGATTCCCCATCTCTGGTATCCCTTCTCATTGTCTGAAGTCCTCACCTGTTTGTGCAACCAGCCTCTCACCACCACAGGGACATTGGGGTTCCTTCTGATCGCCTGGTCCCTTTTCCCAAAGCTGTGAACTTTGTTAGTTTTGATAACCTAAGGAAGGAAAAAAACAACCTCAAGATTTTAACTAGAGCATTAAGAAGGATTTAGGTTTGATTCAAGAAAGAACATCCTAGTCCCAGGAGCTGCAGTCTTTCCCTCCCCCACCCCCAAACTCTGCTTTTTTTAAACAACAGGAGCATCAGGAACCACCACTTGACTCTGAAGCATGGAGGCCAGGACAATAACTTCCAGTTCCAGAATGTATGGCCACCATGTGCAATGAACCTAATGGGTAATGATCACCAAAAAAAGAAGTGATACCCAGAGAGAGAGCCTAAGATCCAGAAAGATGGCCCTAGACAGACACGAGTCATCAGGGAATGTCACGGGATTTACGGCTGGTCAGTGAGGAACTTGAAACTCATCTATCCTAACCCTGTCATTGTACAAAGTAGGAAACTGAAGGTTACAGAGGTTCAGTAACTTGTCTAGGTCACACAGATAGTCATTAACCAAGCCAGGATTTGAGCACCAGTTTTTTATTCCAGAGGGCCAGCTATGTGGCACAGTGGATAGAGCACTGAGCTTGGAATCAGGAAGACGCATCTTCATGAGTTCAAATCTGGCCTTAGACACTTACTGGCTATATGACCCGAGGCAAGTAACTTAAACCTGTTTGCCTCAGTTTCCTCAAGTGTTAAATGAGCTGAAGAAGAGAATGGCAAACCACTCCAATATCTTTGCCTAGAAAACCCCAAATGGGACCACAAAGATTCAGACATGACTTAATTCAACAACAACCAAAAAACAACTTTAGACTCCAGATCAAATATTGCCAGTCCCCACTAGCAAACAATGACCCCAATGTGTCCTTTGGTAGCCTGAAGCAGATGGAGCCTGCTTAATGCAGGATCACTTACACAAGGAATAGGGACTGAACCAGGAGCAAATCTTGTGTGTTCTTAGGCAAATAGCTTCCCTTCTCTGGACCTATAACCCCCTCCATAAAAGGGAGGAGTTGGCTTATGAAGGTTCCTTCCAGCTCTGAATCCTATGATTTCGTGGGATTTAACCTTTGGGGTATCTCCAGGTCCTCACCTAGGACCATGTGCACAGGATAGTCTTAAACACAGGTGCTGAAGATGAAAAAAAGGTGTCACCTGCAGCTTTAGTAGACTACATTGAGCCCAAGCTCTTGGATACAGAGAGGGAGATACAGCTACCCTCAGCCTCACTAGAGTGAACCAGAAACCCAGGAGTCCAGGCTGGGGCTGATGGATCACTTGAGGCAGGGAGTTTTAAGCTACAGTGGGCTACAGCTGATTGGGAGTCTGTACTGAGTCTGGCACCCAATATGATGATTAGGAGTAGGAAAGACCACCAGATTGCCTAAGGAGGTTCAAACTGACCCAAGTGGGAAACAGAGAAGGTTCAAACTTCAGAGCCAGATAGCAGTGTGGCTGAGCTCATGAATGGCCACTATACTTCTAGCCTAGAGAGTGCAGCCTCAAGAATAAGTAAATGAATAAATAAATAAATGCAATCAACATAGCAAAAACTAAATAAGTAAATGGAATGGGATGATGGATGGGAGAGTTCTCTGAATAGCGTGATGCACTGTACAAACGGGAGGGAGCTTTCCAAAACCCTTGCCTGGACTCTGGCTTTCAGCTGGATGGGCCATGGTCAAGGTCACAGAGAAGGGAAGGGACAGTTGAGTCACCTGGGACTTACCCTTGGTCCTGATTTCATATCCAGAGTGGATGTAGTTCCAACTGTGGATGTCTCACTGACCATGCTGGAGGGTCTCTGGTTCATAAACTCTTGCTTTGACATATGCGGATTTGGCCTAAAGACAGAAGGGAGAAGGAGCACAGTTAAACATGAGAAGACCAGAGGCTGAGGGCTTCCACCTGAGAAAGGGTCAGGGTTCACAGGAGGTGTGGGAGAGGTTCCATGATAGCAGCATTTACTCAGGAATTAGAAGAATCTTAACCTTGTCATTTCCCACTTTCATGACTTTGGGGAAACCCTTTAAACAACGTGGGCCTCAGTTTCCTCATCTGAAAAAGGAGGGGGTTGGACTAGATGACCACTAAGGTCTCTTCAAGCTCTAGAACCATGACCCTATGATGCCTGTAGAATGACCACACAGCTTTCTTCCCTCAATTTCTAAACCCCAACACTATCTGTTCCTCAGTTAGATACAATCAACCAAGTTGGGCTGATAAACAGTGAATACTCTTCCTTCAGACCCTAGCTCTGGAGCTGTCAAGGACTTCAGAGACCAGGTACTCCAACATTTTCATTTTACAGATGAGGAAACTGAGGCTCAGGGAACCTCAGTGGTTTGTCCAAGGTCTCACATATACTAAAGTAGAGGCAGGATGGGACTCTCCGCATCGGATAGTAAGGAAGCAGAGGGACAGAATCACTCAAGCCTGATAGCTGCCTTCTCCATCCCAATCAAACATTCATGGACCCCAAGCACCCTTCGTCCTGTCCTGCGCTGCATTATCTGCTCACAGACGCACAACCTCACATCCAGCTATCGGCTCTGTAGTCAGTGCCTGGCATTCAGTAATCCACCCCTTACACATACACACACCTCCATCTGCCCAGGATCCCAGAAAAAACTATTTATAATTAGTAACTAGAGATGATTCCTTGCTCCCTGCCCCCCTAAATACACACAGATACAGAAATGCTTACATAAACACCCACGGGGCCCACATCCCAAAATAGACCACATAACAAAGAATTCTATTCTGAGAACACTTGGTTCTCCCCAAAATAGAGCCTGCAAAGATGCTTAACCCTTTGTAAGGCACCTGGAAAAGGAGGTGGGAATGCTAAGAGAACATACCTCTGAACCAGGAAGAAAAAGAAAATGATTCTACTACTTCCCATTATAGAGCTTTCCTCAAGGAAGCCCACCCAGCCCCCTATGACCTGCTCCTGAAATCACCACAAGACACTGGTGGGGTCCTCTGTCACCTGCCTCTGAAATGCCCCCACCCTGACCCTACGACAGCAGCTGCAAATACAGCCAGCAAAATGCTTCCAATGAAACTTCAGCACTTTTTCATGAAAAAACAAAGAAGTTAGCCCGCATCTCCCGCTCAACTCACCAATCCTCCTGTCTCCCGGAGAGGAATCCTCCCTCTAAGCAGCAGAGCTCAACCTCCAATAGATACTGGATTCTTGTTTACCACTTGCCCAGCAGGTGGATAAGGGATGCTCAGTGCCAAACTGAAGCTCTCCACTTCAGGGCAGGTGGAAACCTGATCTTGGAGTCAGAGGGGGAGGCCACCACACCCCTCCATAGCCGTGCAGGTTCAGAGAGAAGAGAGCTACTTGGGCCCAGTCATAACCTGGAAAAACTGTCCAAGAGGAACCCAAAGGAAGAGTCCCAGGCTCCAGCCCTGGGGATCTGCTGATTCTCAAAACAACCTCCGGAATTAGGACACAAGCTCTTGAGCCCCTAAAGACAGAGCCAGGATACCCCCAGCTCTTCACAGAAGGAGTCAGTTCACTCTGTTCTCTGAATAATGGCACGGATAGGTAGGAGACTTCTGGAGTGGCCAGGGGGCTGGTTACTGCTGGCACTGGGTGGTAGGAGGCTTGCTTTCCACTAGGAGGGGGGAAAAACCCAAACCAAAAAAAAAAAAAAAAAAAACCACGTCACTGCCTTCTTATCAGCTCAGGCACAAGCTTTCAGATTCCCCACCCATTTTCTCCTTCCTAGTCAGGCTTTTGGTTATTTCTCTCCACTGAGAAAATGTCACTGAGCCCAAAACACTCAATTTGAGGATAGGCGGTATTTAGCCAGGAAGCGCCGGCAGAAATTCAGGAGGTGGGAAGGCGTGTAGGAGGCCAGTGAGTCTGTCCTCTAGGCCGGGGTGCAAAAACACTTTCTGTGGGCTTTCTCAATGGTCCCCTCCATCCTGTAAGAGTTCCAAAGTTGGGAGAGAGGATGAATATTTATTCTATAGTCTCTTAGTTACTCTTTCTAGTGTCCACAGAGACCTGCTGGTCAGTGTGATCTGTGAAAAACTGAAAATCTTTCATCAACTGAATGGGTTATATTCCTGCAGTAGGAAGTGAGACAGAGAGAGTGACGTAGATTATCACTGAATTTTATTAAGCCAATCCATGATGAGATCCTGGCTAGGGAAATTGTGGCAGCATTGGACTGGGTTGAAATCCCACTTTGATCATTTACTAGCTGCGTAATCTTGGACAGAGATTATAACCTCAATTTCTCAATCTGTCAGATGAAGTGTTGGAACAGACCTGTCCAGCTCTAGACCCAGGACACTATGAAACAATGCCTCTGTCATTCACAAACTGAGTAACCTGGTGGGTAAATCACTTAATCTCTCTTTTCCTCATTTGTAAAACAAAGTAGTTGGAATAGACTGGCTCTAAGGTGTCTTCCAGCTCTCAATCCATGACCCTATGACATCTGCTGTGTCCCCAATGCATCCAAAAACACTTCTCTGGTTTTTGTAGCCAGAGACCCAGAGGGTTCATGTGAAGTGAAATGCTTTTCTCCTCTAGACCTGACCCTACTTCCTCCAGTCTAACATCTCCTGTCCTTGCATTTTCTGGAAGCTTCCATACCCTTGGCTTGTTTTCTTTATTTGGATTGATGGCCAATCCCTAGCATCCATGCATCCACCCACCCACCCACCCACCCATGCATCCATCCCTGTGACATCAGAGGTGAGAATCAGATACTCTTGAGTGAGAACTTTCCCTCTCCTACCCTGGTGTGAAAGAGATGAGATCCCCAAGCATTCCACAGACTGAATAGGGAGAGAAAGGGATGCGGAGTGGGGAAGCCATTCCAAAGGACCATCACTCACTCACTTCCTTGATCCTCTTCTTGCCACGGCCAGACAATCACTGTCCCTGAAGCCCAGCAACAATAGCCCTGTCACTCTAACCACTGAGATCCAACTGGGGCTTAACTCCCAACTCCTTGTGCTCCACGGTCCCATCCCAAATAATCTCAGCTTAAGCGCAAGGCTTAAAACTTGCCATAACCAATGACTCTCATGCAAAAGCCTGACTCTCACATGAAAATTCTAAGATCTTCTAAAAGTGCTGAAATGAAATGGACCACTGGGGAACCTGACTCAAGCCCTTTGGGACCCACAGGCCACTTCATCTGAATGAGAGTTGCCCAAGGGGAGAGAGCATGATCCACCTGCCTCTTGGTAGGGATCTCCCGAGGGCAGGGAGTTGCCACAGCTTCTGATTATTTTAAACCCCTCTCCCTCCCCCACCCCCCCCCCCCAATAGCAAATAGCACACACAAGGCAAGGATTTAAGTCTACATGGGACCGTGGAGATCATTTACTCAAATTCCTTCATTGTGCAGATGATAAAAATGAGGTTCAGAAAAGTTAAGCAGCTCACCCCAAGTTCCTGGAGCAGAATTTAAAACTAGGCTTTCCTAATACCAAGCCCAGCAATCCATCTATACCACACAACCTCTCGCTGAAATGAGTACAGATTCTCAAAGTGACTTCTTTGAAGGGGCCAGCACAGCCCTGGATATCCATTCTAACAGGCCTAGTGGACCTGAATTTCAAATCCAGTATCAGATACTTACTAACTGTGACCCTAGGCAAGTCACTCTGCCTGCCTCAGTTTCCTCACTTGTAAAAAGGGGGAAAAATAGGACATAGTCAATGAACATTTATTATGGGCCAGACACTACGCTTAGCACTAGAGATACAAAGAAAGGCCAAAGATAATCCCGTTCTCAAGGAGCTCACAGTCTACCTCCCAGGCTTGTTGTGAGGACAAAATGAGTCGTCTGCAAAGTGCTTTGCACACCCAAACATGCTGCATAAATACTAGCCGCTGTTACTATTAACAATCAATCAATTCGGGGCGGCTAGGTGGTGCAGTGAATAGAGCACCAGCCCTGGAGTCAGGAGAACCTGAGTTCAAATCCGATCTCAGTAATTAACACAAAAACTAGCCATGTGACCTTGGGCAAGTCATTTAACCCCAACTGCCCTCCCCCCCCCAAAAAAAATCAATTCACTTTGTTGTCCCATCTTGTAGGCTCACTCTCTATCTTACACTTCCTGGACTTGGGGGAATCCAAACTAATTCACCCTCAGCTTTTTTGGGGGTGGAAGCCATTCGCCCACCCTGGTTTTTACAGAGAAACTTCCCAGTCCCAAAAGAGCAGAAATCTCTTGAGCTGAGATTGTCTGTGGCGAGACTGCACAGTTCATAAGCTGTGATGGCCATAGATGGCTCACAGCACATGAGTCACTGAGATCCCCGGGAGGGAGGAAAAGACAAGACGGCGAGAAAAGCCGCCAGGAGCGCATCTCAGTGTCGTGAAATAAAGTTGATTAACTTAAAAACCCATTTGCTGGGTTTCCGTGCTATGAGACTGAACTGAACCACAGTGGGATGATACAACAAAGAACTCTTTCTCCTTGTCTTGGGTTATAGGAATGTTGATTATTTGGCTGGTGGGTTGTGGGCCGAGGATGAAGAGTGAGCCAGAAAGTTAACTCAACGGTCTTCCCACATAAAAGAAGGGAGGGGAAAAGGGTATTAAAATGCATTTGTCTACAGGAGATAGCAAGAAAAGGGATTCCAAACATCTAAGCCTAGGTTCTAACCACAGCTTGGCCAGTGATCTCTCACTTGACCAGATACAGGTGACTTTGTCCTTTATTTTCCCATCTATAAAATGGGTGGACACCCCCCCCCCACACCAAATTCTTACCTCTCAGTAAGTAACTAGGAAGTAGGAAGGGCAGATATAAAATCCTAGGAAGAAGAAAAAGTAGGATCATAGACCTAGAGGTGAAAGGGGCCTCAACAAGTATGGATTAGAGCCAGTTCAAACTGGAGGGAGGGAAAGAGAAAGACAGAGAGATACAGGGACAGAGAAGAAAGAGACAGAGACAAAGGAAAGAGACAGAGAGAAAGAGACAGAGAAAGGAGAGAGAGAGAGGGAGAAGGAGAGGGAGAGACAGAATGCCAACTGTTAAACTGTCAGGGTGAGCATTTACACTTCAGAAATCAGCAAAACTATAACCCAAGCCTTGATTGATTTATTGTTGTACTGATTGTCTGGACTTATGAAATTAAGGGAAGAAATATTAATAATGCATTTTTTTTTTGGCAAGGCAGTCGGGATTAAGTAACTTGCCCAGGGTCGCATAGCTAAGTGTCAAGTGTCTGAGGTCAGATTTGAACTCAGATTCTCCTGACTCCAGGGCCAATGCTCTATCCACTGTGCCACCTAGCTGCCCCCAGATTACTTTGTAAAGTGTGTCATGCATGCATTTGTTCCCCCAGAGAATCAGTTGTTAAAGCATTTCCCAGCACACTGCTGTCCAGGAGGCCAACTGGTACAACTTCTCCTTATACAGATGAGGAAATTGATATTCAGAGACATGACACGATCTGTCCAAGGTCACCCATGTCAAAGGGACAGTATAATTTAATTAATAATTAGCAGAATTAGTGTTAATAAAAGGAGCTGATTCTTTAATCACAGGGCCTTTGGTTAACTGTTTCTCACCCAGGGGTGATAAAATAAGATAAAATACATGTTGTGCTTTGTAACCATCACATTCTAAATACTTAATTTTTTTTTTTAATTATGAACCAGAACACTGCCCCCAACTCCGTAAGAATGTCTCAAGCAGCAGGTCCTATGAAGAAGCCCAGTTCCATCTCCACACCATGGCTTGCATGGTCCTCCCAGACCTGGAATGGACATCTCCTCGATCTGGTTAAGCCCCTTTCCCTTTAAAGAGTGGTCCAGGTCTGACTTCCTCCATGACACCTTCTCCAAGATCCTCTCCCTTTCCCTCCTCTTCCAGTTTCTTCAAACACTTCACTTCCATCTCTCCTTTGCACAGAACACGTCACAGTGATTTGTGTCTATGTCTGCCTGTCTGTCCAGATTAGGATCATAGCTTTAGAACCAAAAGGGCCTTTAGAGGCTGAGTCCCAACCCTTCACTGTGCCAAAGAAGCTGGGGTATCCTTTCTTGTTCAAATACTTATTAAACATCAAAATGTGGAAGGAGGGCTGGCTTTGGAGCCCTAGGACTCAGGTCTGAATTAGTTCTATCACTTAACTATGAGACCTAGGATAAGTTATTTAACTTTTTCTGGGCCTCAATTTGCTCATCTGTAAAAAACGAAGGGGCTGAGCCAGAAAACTTCTAAGGTCATTTCCAGACTCGACAATGTGGGAGGCGTCGTGCTCAGCACAGAGAAAGACAGGATGACAAGGGAGAGCTGAGAAACAAAACAGCCTGTGTCCAAAAGGGCTGCCAGTCTCCTGGGGGAGAGGGACAGAGACGGGAAGTGTATTGGAGTCTACATCTCTTCCCACCAATCAGCACAGAAGTTCCTGGAGAGAAAGGTTTGTGTCAGATCTATCTCATGATCTTGACTGCCCAGCACTGTGCTCAGAACAGAATTGAATCTCTGTCTAGCGCAGGGGTTCTTAACCTGGGGTCCCATGAACTTGTTCTTCCTCTTTTTAGAAGATTAGATCTCCCTCTCTCACACAGGCTGGAAGCGTGTAGTGGTCACTCACAGACCCAATCCCAATAATGATAGGCATGGGAGCACAGGCCAGTTCACAAGTCCTTAGTCAGCTCCCAGGGGTTCACCATATTGGTGCTGAACTTAGAGCAAACACGCCAATCTCCTAAACAAATGAAATCCAGCAGCCTCAGCCTGCTCAGTAGTTGGGATGACAGGTGTGTACCACCACACGAGGTCAACTTGAATTTTTTTCCTTTTAATATTTTAGTAAATCTTTTAATATCGTTAATTTCTTTTCTAATACTATGTATTTTATGTCTTTTAAAAGCATGAGTTCACTGGAATAAGCTTTACCAGATTGCCAGAAGGGGGAGGGATCCCAAAAAAGTCAAAATGCCTTGGTCCAGCCTCATTCTCTGGGGAAGATATGCCCCTTGTACACCACATACAGCAAGCACAAATTAGTGCAAATTAGTGGAATTTTCTTCCACTGAAAGCAGCAGGCTGCCCAGTTTCTGTAAACACACGCACTCACATGTGCACGCATGCACACACATGTATGCTGTCTTACCATTATATGACATTACCAAACAAACTGTACTTGGAGACTCCAGAATTTAAATTAAACTCACGGTTTGTTTTATTTCCATGGTACCCTCTCTCCAGAGAACTCAAGCTGTCATACAATTAACTTTAAAAAACAGCAAATATTTTCTATAAACAGTTCCATAAACCCTTTCCATGAGGCTTGTTAGGCTGATAAGCAGCTGCTGGCTGGGGACTTGGTGAAGTCCCATGGAGTCCTCGCACAGAAGCATCCCATTTTGACCTGGGAAGGCGGGAGATCGGGGGAGAGGGAGGAAACAAGGCAGCATGGGGACCACTTAAGCCAAGTGTCATTAAACAACACCTGTAGCTCACCAATTGCTTGAAAAAGAGGCTCACACCTTTGTGCTTTGTGTTATGGGAATCACACACAGCTCATTTGAAATAATGGAGACACTGGAGGAGGGAGGAGGGGGCAGAAAGCCCACAGACAAATGACACTGAATTCTTTAAGGCAGTTCAAGCATGTTCACACCCACTGTTTTAAAGGGTTTGAAGGAAAAAGAAAAAGGAAGACAGAATAAGCAGCAGGGAAAGGAGGAGGTAAATGTCCCAGGCCCAGACACCAGACAGACTGCCAACGCCTCCTTTAAATTCCCAACACCCCGAGGGAAACCGTCTGATACTGGGTCCCATTCACCCTGGGCCCCCACACTTATTACTCAATTCTCACTCTCAGTGTGCCTTCTTTTCCACCCTCCAAATTTCTTCTGGGTATATACACACTGTCTCTGCCTCCCCGCCTTCCTCTGCCCCCCAAACCCTTGCACACACACCTCATCCCTGTGGGGAGAAAGCCAGCCCAAACAGCATCACCTCACTTGGGAAAACAACATCTGGTAGGCAGCCAGACACACATGCCTCTGTCGGGTCTGGCTCCCCTTTCTCGGCCTTGGGAAGCTCAGTTCTCTTTCATGACCACCCTGCCCCTAACTACTACCACCTCCAATGCATCCATTTTCTGGGGTTCCTCTAAGTTAGAAGTCCTTAACCTTTTTCTTTCTATGAAGCTTTTTAGAAGACTGGTGAAGTCTATGGATCCCTTTTCGGGATTGTGTTTAGAAAGGTATATGATAAAATACACAGGATTACAAAGAAAACCAATATTGAAATGTAGTTATAAAGATACTTTTTAAAAACCGAGTTCATGGGCCCAGGTTAAGAATCCCTTACTTAGGAAGACTAATGGAGACCACAGCACTTTACCAGTTTTGGGGGAGTGGAACAGAGCAAATGTAAGCTAACAGGATGAGGGGAAAGCAGGATTCCACTTGTAGGATGCCCTCTGTGCAAAACCAGAGAAAACCATGAGCTTTTCCACCCAAGCCAAGACTGAGGACTTAGCAGCCATGAAGGGGTTTCCCTAGCAATCTATCAAGACAGCTCCCTCCAGTAGGACCATGCCCCCCAACCAAGCCTCTTCTCCAAACACAAGAACACCGAACACCAAACCAACACCCCACTGAGGCTCAGAGCCACCTGGGCAGCGCCACATGCGGCTACCTACCTGCTCATTGCATGAATGCCACCTCCACTAGGCAGGAAAACTAAACGGGTCAAGTTTCTGCATCTGCATCCCAGGTGTCTCAGCTTCTCCCCCATTTTCCTGCTGCCATGGTAACCAAATGCAACAGGCAAAGGCAGTCCCAGACTGACTGTCTCGCGAGGCCTGGTACTGGCTGGATCAGCCATAGTCACCCACAGTCTAACAAAGCAGCAGGAAGGGATGCTTATACTCTGAGCTGGCTATGCATTCTATGCAGCCCCCAAGAGGCCTCTGGAGAAGCCAATGACTCTTCCTGGGCTCAAAAGTCTCATGTCAGGATTACAGAGTCACAACATTTACTAGCTTCTAGTAGAGGTCACCAGAAACCCATCAGGGTCTACCCCTTGACCCTGTCACTCCAATGCCTCTGTCCAGAATAGTTAGCATGTGCGCGTGCGCGCACACACACACAATCTACCATTCCATTGCCTTGCCTGCAGAAATAACTAGGTTATAACTGAAAAAAGCGTACTAAATCAACAAATACATTCCTTTTTGCTAAAGAGACCAAGATCTGTAAAACTTTTATATGTCATTGTTCTGGGTAGTACCAGTGACACTTTTCAGCCAAGGACAGAAATCCTGGCTTCTTTCTAAATACCGGAGTAAGGGTTCCATTGGGCGGTTCAGAACTCAAACAGAAGGCCCTCCCATCCATGCAGCTCTGGGAACACTGATGGACAGGCAGCCTCAGCTACCTCCCCCAGGAGGAAGCTTCAAGATGAACATCCATCCTTTCCAAAAGCCTTTGTGAGAGTAGGGAGCTACAGAACTTGTGGAGTGCATGGTGCCAATTCCCAGGTCTCACCCCAGCACCAAATTCTCCCCAGAGCTGGGGAGTGTTCACTGTACAAAGGTGCCATTGCTCTGGGGCTTCTCTCTTCTTTGCTGAGGATGGCAGAAGCCTTTGTGATCAGCTCCTGGGCAGCTTGGTAACAAGGCAGAAATGTCTCCAGTGCTCATTAATGAAAGTGCTGCACACCCAAGCATTAACACGAGTAGTGACCCAATGCCCCACCTCCCAGTGAGACTTCCCATCACATTGAGGTTTCATCTCAAAATCTAAATCTCCATTTTTATGACACCCCTAAGAAGTCTTTCTATAACTTCTTCCCCCTTGTTTTTTTTTTCTTCCAAGCAATGGACAAATTGAGTGATGCCTCCAGAATTTGATGACTAGACTCAGCCAAGAGGATAGAAACGGGGTACTGGGTTAGAATCCAGCCAGGAAATTCTCCCACAAAAGTAATGAAGCAGAGAACAGAAGTGAAAAGTCCCAAGAAATGGGGCAGAATCAGAGAAGTATGAAGTCCATTCCAAGATTTTTTTTTTTTTGCTGGGATAAAATCTGCAGTGTGGGAAGAGGAACCCAAACAAAAAAAGCCAGAACAAGGAAACAGGATCAGAGAAGCAGCATCAACCCAGGCTCCAGGCTACAGTTAAAAAGGGGAAAAAAGTAGGAGACTCATGAGAATAAGAAAGGCGACTGAAGAGGATGGCAGGAAGAAGATGCTTGTTGGTCTGAGGACTTGTTGCAAATGTCAGCTTTGTCCAGGTCCCCACTGCCAGCAAAGGGCTGAGGAGCCCCACCAGACACTGACACCAAGTGCTGTGTCTGGTTCTGGACTCACAATTCAAGAATGTAACAGAGAACTAGGCCAGCAAAGAACCAAAGAAAAGATCCAAGCACGAGAAAAACAGGACCTGTGATGAAAGAAAATCTAAAGGGACTGGGTTTGTTTAACCTGAGGAGGGATGATCACAGCTTATGACCCAAGACAACAAAAACACTGACAGTGAAAGTCTCAAGCTAATAACAATAGCCTATTATTTGATACAACAAAATTCCAGTATAGCCAAAGAATTTGGATCATTCCCCTTGAGTTCAGTGAAATGAGATCTACAGCCCAGTCTGCGCCTAGGCTCAGAAGACAGATGGCAGAAGGGATGACCCTTTTTCCGTTCAAAGAACTCTCAGAGTCTGTTAACAAATGACTCCAGGAAATTGTAGGACTTCTTGTCTTCTGATAAGAGCAAAAGCTTAAGGAGAGAGGGTCTACAAGTTCAGGGATGGACACAGCTTCTCTAGACCACTTTAACCCACAGAACAACTTTGCAGCACACACCAATCTGCCTGCTGACTGACTAATTAAGCACCTATTGTGAATCTTCTGAGATGATGAAAGAACATAAGGGGGCTGGTCAGAGGACAGAAATTCCCCATAGCAGCTGTTTCATACTGTGTCCTTTGTCCTCAGGCCTCCTAAAGCATCCCTTTTACTTACATTTACAGCAGATGACACGCTATTTCACTAAGAAAAAAGTCTCGTTTAATCGTTTTAGCTCTGTCTAATTCTTCATGACCCTTTTTGGGGTCTTCTTAACAAAAATACAGGAGTGGTTTGCCATTTCCTTCTCCAACATTTTACAGATGAGGAAACTGAGGCAAACTAGGTTAAGTGATTTGTCTGGGGTCATACAGCTAGTCTGAGGCCACATCTGAACTCAGCTATTCCTGACTCCAGGTCGAGAACGCTAACCACTGTGCCACCTAGCTGAGGACAATGCTAAGAATAGCTAGACTAATAGCACCCTCACCTCCTCTCTACTTCTCCAACCCTCCAAACTCTCTTCTTCCCCTCCAATTATGGAAAAAGAGCCATTCCTCCTCTTCAGAGAAATTAATCCCTTAATCCCAAAGCCCTCTCAGACTTTGCTTCAATCATTCACCTTTCTTTCCCAAATACCTCCAAACCCTCCTTCTCTCCTAGATTGGTCCCATCTGACTAACAAATCTAATCCCCAAAAAACCTTCCCTTGACTCCTCTACTCCATTTGTCTGTCCTGACATCTTTCTTGTCCCCTTCCTTGCCAAATTTCTTGAAAAATTTGCCTACAAAGACTCCACATTCTCACTACCCTAGCCTCTCTTTTCTTAATCCTACCCTGTGGTGGAGCTGTTTTTTCAGAGATCAACATTCATTGAATCCAATGATCACATTCCCCTGGTTCTCCTACCACTGACTGCTGCTTCTCTGACTTAATCTCTTCCTGATCCCTTACAGTCACAGTTTCCCTCAAGGTTCTGCCCTGACCTTTTCTTGTCTCTCCCTTGGAATTGGCATTTGCTCCAAAGACTTCAGGACTTATTTATCAAATGAGATAATATTTATAAAGTGCTTAGCACAGTGCCTGATACATAGTGGGGCCATAAAAAATGCTTGTTCCCTTACCTTCCCCTTGTTACTACACAGATGACTCCTGAGCCTGACCTCCTGTCTGAGCTCCAGACTGGATAGGACTCCTTCACCAGTAAGTCCCCAGGGGCACCTCAAACTCAACACATCCCAGAAGGAACTGCTTATCTTTTCTCCTAAACCTGCTCCTCCTTTTGACCTCACTCCTTCTGGAAGGGGTGCAACCATTCTCTCAGCCTTTCCTGTCTGAAATCTTGGTGTTATCTTTGGTCACCAGAGGGGACAGAGAAGGAAGAGTCAATTAATTAGGAAGTCCCACTGACTCGAACTCCACAATATGTTTCGAATTGCATATGTTGGCTCCCTTATTAGATTCAGTTCCCTGAGAACAAGGACTATTTTTTGCCTTTCTTTGTATCCACAGCACTTAGAAAAGCTCTGGGCACGTAGCAAACACTAAAGAAATGCGTGTTGACTTGACAATTTTTGCTTTGCTGACTATTCCCACTGTCCTTAACCTAATATATGTCTTTATGATCAGTGCTCAATAAGAAATAGCTTCTTGCCACCTCTCCATTCTTTCCCTCCAACTCTAGCCTTTTTCTCATTATCTAATCTCTCTTTTGCATAAATATGGTTAAACTCTCCTTTAATAAAGAAACAAATATAAACAAAGGAGCAAAAAAAAATTAAATGGCTCCCTATTGTCTATAAAGTCAAGTCTTAATTTTTTCATCTAACATTCCAGGTCTTCCTCATCTGGCTGCTACCCCACCTTTCCAGCTTTTTTCCCATTATTCCCTTCTGTATAGTCTATGCCATAGCCAAACTTGCCCATTTGGTGCTCCAAGCATAGCTTTCATTTTACCATCTCCATGCCTTTGCTCATGCTGTTTCTCATACCTGGAATACCACCCTGCCCCCCTTCACCTGTTGAAAGCCTACCCAGTCTCTAATGCCTGACTCAAATACCACCCTTCTCTACAAAGACTTCTCTGATTTCCCTGAAGATAAGGACTATCCCCTTGCCCTTGGACTACAAAGAACATTTCTGTTTTATACTTTGCTAACATACTTATCAAACATGATGGTATATAATTCGAACTACAATATGCATCTTATCCCTCTGCTAGACTGTTAGCCCCATGAAGGCAGGGACTTTGTCTTATATAAATTTTGTACCTCTCATACCTTGGACAGTGCTCTGAAAAAAACAGGCACCTGCTTGAATGGAATTATAGCCACACTGAGACCTAGGAATAAGGAGTCCTCCATGGATTATATGGAAACAAATAGTAGCTGGTGCTCATCCAGATTCCTTGTACCACATTTCAAGTGTGTGTGGGAGTGGGATGGAGAGAGAAGGGAACACTTTATTAAGCACCTACTATGTGCTGGGCACTGTGCATTATCTCATTTGATTACAACACCCCTGAGAGGTGGGTGCATCCCCGTTTTACAACTGAGGAAACCAAGGCAGACAGAGGTTAAGTGACTACATACCCTATATGTGTCAAAGGCAAGGCTTGAACCCACACCTTCTTAATTCAGAGGTAGGCAGTCTATCTGCCTCTCACAGGGCAGTTATGAAGCTCAGATAAGATGTCCATAAAGTCCTTTTTGTGTTATAATTGTTCAGTCATTTCAGTCATGTCAGATTCTCTGTGACCCCATTTACGGTTTTCTCACTAGAGTGTTTTGCCATTTCCTTCTCCAGCTCATTTTACAGATAAAGAAACTGAGGCAAACAGGGTTAAGTGACTTTCCCAGGGTCACACAACTCCTAAGTGTCTGAAGCCAAATCTGAACTCATGAAGATATGCCTTCCTGACTCCAGGTCTGGCATTTTATCCACTGCTCTTTATCTACCCAGCTGCTCTAAAGTCCTTTACAAACTGTCGAGGGCTTGACAAAAGTCAGTGCCCCTGCAAAGGGAAAGTAATAACAGTAACAGAACAGGAATGGGGTCCACCTGAAGGGACCATTCTTCCAAGAAGAGGCTCAGAAAGTTCAGGTAAGCCACTGCATGGCTCAAAGGCCGAGCATTTACTGTTTCTATCTATTTCAAGAGGCACAGAAATGACAGAGTCCATAAACTTATCCTTTTAAGGGCCAGGGAGTTGAGCACCTGGTGGATTTTAAAAGAAGCCTGTTCAAAGCCAAGGGAAGAAAAAGAGTTTTCACAGAAGCATCAGGAGAGTATCCTAAGATAATGGGCCATAAGATCACAGGTTCACAACTGAAAGAGCCCCTAAATGGCATGAAGTCCATCCTCTTGATTTTTCAGATGAGATAACTGATGTTTAAACAGTGATTTGCCTAAGGTCCGTGGCTAGTGAGTATCTGAGATGGGATTCAAATCTGGTTCTGCTGAGTTTGAAGCACAGCCCTCTGTCTACAACACAACCCTCTCCCTGAGTCTAAGAGTCAAGAAATAGCAAGAAGATAAGCTGGGGGAGGGGTGACCATAGTTATCCCAATGAAAGGACCAGAGCCAGGGCTAAGTATCTGCTTGGGAGGAGGAAGACTTGGAAGGAACAGTAGTCGTGGCATTCAGGTCCATTGAGAGAGAGAGAGAGAGAGAGAGAGAGAGAGAGAGAGAGAGAGACAGAGACAGAGAGAGACAGAGAGAGAAAAAGAGAGAGTGTTTTCCTTTAGCAAATCTTCGAAGAAGAATGAGGAGAAAAGAGCCCATTTTTCTTCTCCAGGGAAAGATCTGTAGCTTGACAGCAATTTTACATGGACACACAAACTCCAACCTCAGCTTTTTATCTTTTCCATATAACATATTATGCAATAAAATTAAGCCTTTTTGAAGGGGCAAGCAGGACTCTCCATCAAGACATACATAAAAAATGCAACAGAATGAGCTGTGGGCAAGGAAATCATTCATCACTAGCCTACATGAGTTCTTTGAGGGGAAAAAAAATGAGCCAACGGGCAACAATAACTCAGTGTGTGTAACTGGTCCCAATCTACCTCTTCAAGCTTCCCAATTTAGAGCCTCCATTAGAGACAAATTGAAACTGTTCCCTGGTTTTGAGTCAGACCCTGTATATTCCTGCCTCCTTACCTCCTCTCATGTGATGTTCTACCCCCTGAGCCCTAATCTGTGCTTGCCAGAACCCTGTAGTCTTCTCCTAAAGTCTGGCTAAAGGTCCACTTTTGGGGGAAGCCCTCCTGGATCATCTGTGCCCAACCTTCAGCTACCTCTCCCAGTTCTAAGAACTCACAGCACCTAGTGTGGGTACCAGATTTTCATTAACTTTCTGTGTAATTGTCTTGTTTCCTCAAATAGACTCCAAGTTCCCTTCCTTGAGGGTACGAACCAAGACTGATGTTTCTTCATATCCTCTCCCTGCCTTCTTTATTGTGTATATACTTTATATAGGCCCAGATATAATCCTAGACTGGCTTAGGGGTCTCCTTTCCTCCCCTACTTAACACAAAATTTTATGTTAGCGACAGCCTATAGCCCCCTAATGTGGCACAGAGTGTGTCCCTCCCCAGCGAAGCTTTGCATGATGTCTTCTGCTGGTCACGCTCTCTCCTCCCTCAGCTTTCCTTGATCATATTCCTTTGCATAATGTTGAATCCCACACCCCGACAGAATGCAAGCTTCTTGGGAGCAGGAACTTATTATTCAGTTTTGGTTTTTTATTCTTATTGTCCGATACAATGCTTGGGAAATACTCAGTATTTAATAAATGCTTTCTGACTAAAGAATTAAACTATGAAAAAGCCTCTAGCAAAGCTAATTTTTTAAAATATAAATTCCTATGAGATAGGAATCTATCATAAGAATCTGTTCTATCAGGAACAGTTGAGAAACAGGATGAAAGGAAAAGATGCTTCTATTACATACAACGGCAACAACAGAAAGGAAAAGAACATCAAGAAACATAAGAACTCAGATCAGCAAGATCACTAAATTGATGATCATTTATTAGGCATCTACTGTGTGCTAAAAAACAGGGATAACAATTTAGAAATGAGGAAACTGATGCTGATATACATTAGGTGACATGCCCACAGTCACATACTCTGTATATGTCAAAGGCAAGACTTGAACCCAAGCCTTCTTAATTCAGAGGTAGGGAGCAACCTCTAGAGCTACACAGACAAAAAAGAAAGACTGCCCTCAAAGATCTTACATTCTGACCAACATGCACATACGTAAGTATATACATAATACCTGTATACACACAAATTTAATATAAGGGAGTTTGAGGGCATTAGCAGCGAGGGGATCTGGACAGTATTCATGTAGGCGGTCACATGAGCTGAGTCTTAAGGGGAATCAGGAATTTTTAAAGGAGGAGGTAAGAAGGGAAAGCACTCTAAGTATGGGATACAGACAGCGTCAAGTCATGGAGACAGGAGATGGAGTACTGAGTGCGAGGAATAGAATACAGTCTACATAGTGGATAGCAGATTATATGGAAGAAAGTAACAGGTTAAAAAGACCGGGAAGGTAAGAAGAGGCTAGGCTGTGAAGAATTCTAAATGCTAAACAGAGGAATTTTTATTTCATTCTGAAGATAACTGGAGCCACTAGATTTTCCTGGGGAGGATGGAGGAGGAGGGTATTGGCACAATCTGACCTATGCTTTAGGAAAATTACTTCGGTGGCTTTGTGGAAGACAAGAGGATTATGAGGTGGGGGGGGGAGACTAAATGGGAAGCTATTTCAATAGTTCAAGTGAGAAGCGGTGAGGACCTGAACTGTAGCTGTGGGAGTGAAGAGGAGACGTTGTAGAGATAAAACTGGCAACTGACTGAGTGAGGGTGAGGTGTTGAGGATGATGCTGAGGTTTGAAACACAGTGGCATCCTGGCTGTACTAAGAATCAGGATGAAACATACATCCCTTCTCTTCTTAGAGGCGAAGGACATGGGTGTGGAAGGAGGCATACGCTGCCAGGCCTGGGTAATGTACATGTTGGCTGGGGCTTACTTAGACTTTGTCGCAAACAGAATTTACACAGCCGAAGGTTTACAAAGTACTATACGAATATTATCTCACTTTATCCTCACAATTCTACGAGCTAAGTGCCGCTGCATCTTCATTTTATAGATGAAGAAAGTGAGGTGAATCGAGGCTAATTGACCTGTGGGATCACACGGCTAGGAAATGTCTAAAGCTGTCTTTGAACCCAATGCTCTTAGCCACTACAGCAATTAGTTTTGCCGTGAAGTAAGGTAGCATTAAAGGAAACT
>CM053601.1:149995104-150018956 GCA_028646575.1 Pseudocheirus occidentalis | reverse complement strand
CAAGTCCAATACTGCTAGAGAGCGACATTTGGGAGTTTGATTTTGTTCCTCGTAAAACTCTGGAACACGTCATTAAAAGGATGGTTTATTAGCACACGGACAAGAAAAGTGCCCACTGAAAGCCACTCAGGGCTCACCAGGAATTGGCTATGCCAGACTCATTCCACTTTATTATTATTATTTTTAACAATGTTACTAGACTCATGGGTCCACAGAATCCTCCTGTCCCACAGAATACTTGAATTTCAACACAGTATTTAACAAAGCTTCTCCCAAAAGGCAGGATGAACAGGATGGAGAGATGTGGGCTAGGAGACAGCAGAGTTTAATGGATTCAGAAATGGTTGAGCAATCAAACTGAATGACCAGGGATCACTGTCAACCAGGAGCAAAGCGTCAAGGGGAACGTTACAGGGATCTGTCCTGGGCTCTGATTCAAAGAGAGAAGAAATGACAAGATTAGAGCTGGAATGAATTTCAGAGGTCATCTATTCAACCCCCTCTGTTTACAGAAAGAGAAACTGAGGCCCATGGAGGTTAGGGAGACTCATTCAAGATCACTCGGTCAGAATTTAGACCCAGGTCTTCTGACTGCAAACCCAGGAGCCTTCTACTGGAAGGAGCTCACCATGTTCTGCTGAATCTTTTTATCAAGGACTTAGACAAAGGCATAGATGTCATGCAGACACATTAAATTTGGAGAGGATATAAAGTTGGAAGGGTAAGCTAACATGTTGTATGATGGAATTGGGATTCAAAACGATTCAAGCAGGCTAGAATGATAGAATCTAACAAAAAGGGAAATTATAGTGACAAATCCCAAACACTAGACTCGGGTTCAAAATATCCACTGTACAAAGAGAGTATAGGAGATATGGGGAAGATGTGGTTGGACGACAGTCAGTACAAAAAGAGCCTGGGGGTTATGTTGGACTGTAAGCTCTATAGGAGCTAGAAGTATGAGAGGGTAATTCTATTGGTTATTGAGCTCATCTGCTATATTAATGGGAATATCCAAAGGATTGGGAACTCTGAGGGCAGGGACTTTCTTTTGTCCCTTTTTTATCCATCAGCACTTAGCACAATGCCTGATACGTACAGACACCTAATAAATGTTTACTGATTGACTGAAGGTAAAGTTCTGTTATCCTTTGTCTCTAATCTGTGCTTGGAGGCCTCCAAAGACAAGGAACCACCTTGTGACCATCATTCTAGATGTTGGAAGGATACTTCTCAGTGAAGGTGGAGGGAAGGTGGCCTGTCAAGAATGATGGGGAAAAGGAGCTAGGGGAGAATGGGGGAGATGCTTGGGAGATGACAGCAGCTGCTGCATGCCTCAAGCAGCAATTATGACCTTATGTGTCCTTTTGTTTATAAATGGAATTTCTGTTCATGGACAGCTTAAATTTTTTTAAATAGGGTTCTTTTCTTTAAGGCAGTGGTTCTCAACCTTCCTAATGCCATGATCCTTTAATACTCATATGGGGCATATCTGCATGTGGGTAAACCTACCTGGAGACAGATAGAGGAGCAGTGTCTTGGTTCCTAAAACCATGGGAAACATGTGTTTTCCAATGGTCTTAGGCGACCCCTGTGAACCTTGTGAAAGGGTCATTTGGCCCCCAAAGGGGTCGCAACCCATAGGTTGAGAACCACTGGTTTAAGGAACGGGAACTAGATTAAATGACCTCCTAAAAATCCTTCCACAGAGCAAGAGGTTATGAACAAATTAATTCCAAAATGGAATCTGGAAATCTGCCTTTCATCCTCCACACTTTCCATACTGTATTTTCTTCACCCAGAGAAGCAACCTTTTCTCTCTTCAAGAAGAAAAAAAGTCATTTAATAACTTTTAGATACTCAGCCCAAAGACTGAGAGTCCAGAGAATTAACAGGGGTCCCTGGTCTCATCCTCACCTCCTCCACATGGAGCCATCTGAGTGTGCCAGGCTTGACGCAAATCAAATGAAATGAAGCGTTTTCTACCTAGGGGCTCACCCCCACTACGCAGCCCTGGCACAGATGATCACAGACACACTCAGAAAATGGGTCCAAAAGCAAACACGTGAGCTTTTAGGAGAGTAATGTCCTGGACACCAGAACTGAGCCACAAGCACCGCAGGAACAGCCAAACAAGCAGTCACTTTCCCAACAAGCGGCTGACAAGTCCAGGACGCTGAAGTGATTCTGAGGGCTGAGTCTGAAGTCAGAAGGTCTACACCTTCTACTCGACAACCTTGGGCGAGTCAGTTAAGAATGGAAACAAGCATTTATTAAGCACCAGCAGGTCACAGTGCTATGTGCTCTACAAATATGATCTCATCTGATCCTCAGAACAACTCTGTGAGGTAGGTGTGATATTTTGTCCCTATTTTGAGGAACACAGGCAGAAAGAAGTTAGGTGACCCAGAATCATGGACCTAGCAAGTATCCAAGGCAAGATTCACACTCAGGTCCTCCTGGCTCCAGGCTTGGCACTCTAACCACTGTGATACCTAGCTACATTCATAAGGCTTAGTTTCCTCATAGGTAAAATGAAGAGGCTGGATTAGGTCCCTCCAGGCTCCACACCTACGTACTATGTGAATACTCAAAGGATCTATGATTTTTGCCAATGAACGAAAGTCCTAGAATGGGAATTTGCTCCCCAGTAGGGATCAAACCCTATCCACAACTTATATAAGTTCTAATAAGTTGCCTATAGCATATGGAGGGTCAGTGACTTGACCAAGGGCACACAACTTATAAATGTCACAAGCAGGATTGGCAGCCCATTGACTATGAGTCCCCCACTCTTCCCCATCATGCCTGACCTGCTTATTGTACAAGGGCTCTTGATTTTTTTTTTTTGGTCCCCTCTGGCAATTTGGTGAAGATTATAGACCCCTTCTCTGAAAAATGTTTTTAAATACACAAAATAAAATACATATCCTGGGATAAGAGGAACAGAAAAAAATGGTAAAATGGTACTCACCCTTCCTGAAGAATGAATTCAATATTTTCTGGAGAAAACTGTCCAGTCACAGGATGCCTAAATGCTGTGGTCTGCTGGTTGTGGCTGGAGAGAGAGAGAAGGAAAATGAATGGGAATGGGAATACGAATCATGAAAAATATGACTTGGGATGAGATAACACTTCCGAAATGGCTCCCCCTCAATGCTGTCGCTTTCACCATTGCCTCAAGCTGAACCCAATCACCCAGGGCGTCACAGGGTTTACAGCCTTCTCCATCATCCTCTCATCCACATGTTGAATGTGGCGAGGGCATGTAGGATTTATGAAGCAGACTACCACCCAGGCTGACTCAGGCATCAGTCTCCCAAAGTGAGGAAGACACCAGATGCTGAATGTGTTCTTGCCATCTTGAGAATTCACTAAGTATTCTTCAGAAGGAGTATATGAGGGGCGGCTAGATGGTGCAGTGAGTAGAGCACCGGTCCTGGAGTCAGGAAGACCTGAGTTCAAATCCAGCCTCAGACACTTGACACACTTACTAGCCATGTGCTTTGGGCAGGTCACTTAACCCCAATTGCCCTCCAAAAAGCAAAAAAATAAAAAAATAAAAAGGAGTATATGAGGGTCTTACTCAACAAAACTGAGAAATCTCCTAAAGTCATTTTCAAATGACATGATCTAGACAAGCAAGGACAAATGTGTAATAGGATGAAGCACATTTTTCTCCTTTTGATAGATGGGGGAGGGGAGAGAATATGGGTACAGAATACTACACACTTGCCCCCATTTTTTTAAACACAGGAGGGTTTATTGGTGGGTAGGAGTTCATTAAGAAACAATGATGTCAAGGCAGTAGGTGGCACAGTGGGGGGTGGCGAGGTGGCACAGTGGATGGAGCACTAACCCGGGAGTCAGGAGGATCTAAGTTCAAATCGAGTCTTACATACTTACTAGCTGTGTGACCCTGAGCAAGTCATTTCACCCTGACTGCTTCCAAAAGGAAGAGGAAGAGGAGGAAGAGGAGGAGGACATGAGAAGACGAAGACAAAGAAGAAGATGATGATAATGATGATGATGATGATGAAAAGAAACAATGATGTCATGGAAGAAGAATGATACCAACAATCTGTTGTTTAGTCATGTCTGACTCTCCATGACCCTATTTGGGATTTTCTTGGCACAGATACTAGAGTGTTTTGCCATTTCCTTCTCCAGCTTATTTTACAGATCAGGAAACTGAGACAAACAGGGCTAAGTGACTTGCCCAGGGTTACACAGCTAACACAGCTAATAAGTGTCTGAGGCTAAATTTAAATTCAGGTCTTCCTGACTCCAGACCTGGCACTCTATCTACTTTGCCACGTAACACCCAGTATCAATAATACTTAAAAACAGAAGGACAGGACCTTATTTGATTGATCTAGAGAACTTCCAGATAACAAAACTCCTCCTATATCCAAGGCTCTCTGCATCTTATAGTCTTAGGTAATTGTAAAAATAATAATAATAATAATAATAAAACTAAAAGAAATACATTTTAAGAATTGAATAAGTTCTAAGCATTAAATTAATTTTAAAAAGAAATTCTAAGAATTAGTCATTTGGCAAATTTTGTCTACTTAAAATTCTTCTGTTTTGCCATTGTTCTAATAGAACGCTTCTATTTCTTAAGTCTAAACACGGGGAGCATTTGTCCACCTACCATCAGTATAATTTCAACCCCACGGCACTGTCACTCCCTTCACAAAAGTGAGAGTAAGGTACCCCAGGGAGCAGGTGCTCCATTCCTTGTTTGGTCAGCCCAAATACAATCACAGATCTTGTTTGCTTTTTTTTTCTGATACAAACACTTTCATTCTTGGTTGGAATGCAGTTAGACAGAGAATGGGGATCAGCAGGCACACAATCAGGGGAGGCTCAGAGGAGGCACAGGATGTGGGAGGTCTCAAGGCTGGGAAACACTCCCCCTTTTTTTTTTAAAGCTAAGTTCACCTCAAAAGGCTTCTTGTTTTCCCCACCAGTAACCATCACAGAGATAACAGCTCCATAGTTGAAATGGACCTCAAAGGCTTTTTAGTCCAGCCCATCCATTTTAGAGATAAGAAAACTGAGACCCAGGAGGGTGGCAGCAGAGCCAGGATCTGAATCTTACTCCTAGGACCCAAATATATTTTTAAAAATTTAGTTCATTTTTATAACCTGGAATGCCACACAGGGAGCTGGATTCACCTCTGAGCTCAATCACTTTTGCTGACCCAAAATGTGGGAAAGTGAACAAGTCACTTCATCTCTGATTTAGGACTCAGGGCCCCTCATCTGTAAAATGGAATAATAATCTTTGCATTCCCTACCTTGAGGGGTGGCGGTAAAGTATTGTACAAACAGTAAAACTCTAAAGAGATGTGAATCTGTTTCATTACCATGGTTATTACTGTTCTGCCATAACCTGAGGGTGGTACCTTGCTGGAGAAGACATTCTCACGGGATCTTACTTGTAATAACAATCATAGCTGACATTTCTGTAATACTGTCGGGATTACATGGCACTTTCATCACAACAATCTTATGATATAAATAGTACAGGTATTCTTAAACCCACATTGTCCAGATGAGGCAACAGAGTTGAGATTCAAGCACAGGTCTTCAGACACCAAATCCAAAGCTCTTTCAACAACACCAGTGATCTCAAACTCAAATAGTAATGGACCCCTATTGACTTAGAAAACCACAAATTAACATTATGTTTTACTGTGTTTTTGTTTATTTTGTTAAACATTTCCCAATTACATTTTAATGCGGTTAGGGCTACAGCTGTGGTCTGAGGTGGATAGCTCAGAACTACATCATACTGCATTTCATTAATTTAGCTTTGCAGAGAGATTTACAACAAAAACAAGCCCAGACCTTCAAAGCTTTGCTAGGCTCCAAGTCTGCTCTGGTCCTTCTTACATTGATGGTCCATCATCCTGGCACCCTGTCCCCTCTGCAGGTCTGGGGATTGGGGAGGGATCTAATTAATGTGGAGGAGCTCAGGTCCTAACAAGTCTGGTGTGAAATATGCAAAGCCACACCACAGACAGTTTCATTTCCCAGGTCTCTGGGATGGACATAAAGCAAGAAACAAATGACTAGTGTCAGGCAGGCAGGAAGAAGTCCTGTCACCCCAAGTCAAAAGGAGGATCTGGAAGATGTATGAAAACTACCTGCTTTAAAAGATGCCCACCAGGCCCACTGCTCCCCATCCGTGTGCAGGATTCAGAGCCAGATGGGGCCACTGAGGTCCTCTGCAGCCCCCTCCATTTATAGATGAAGCCCAGGGAGGTTCTCTTGTCCAAGGTAACAGAGTCATTAAGGAGCAAGGTTGGGATTTGATCTCAGGTCCTCTAATCTCAAAGCCAGCATCCTTTCCATTGCTCACTGCCCCTCCGTGCCTAGCCCTCAGGACGTTGGTGCCGCAGACTAAGTGAATTATTTATCTACCTCTTTCAGGTATACAATGTGGCCACATCTTAACACAAGGCAGGCCAAGCTATCACTCAATTTAATAAGACCTTGAGCCAGCTCTGCCTTTATTCATACTCTGGACTATTTGAGGGAGTCAACTTTTTTCCCCCCTAGAGACCACAAACATAGGAGGTTCTAAGTCCCTTGGACCCAGGCAGGGGAATTCACTACCCCTAATGAGCCAAGGAGAGGCTCCTCTTCTGCAGACATTAGAGATGATAACATCTCCAACAGGGCACCCTCAAAGGAGGAGCATTGGAGAACCCATAGATATCACTACTGTGGCTTTAAAGTGACATGAACTGGCAGACAGGTCCCTCTCTCAGGATTCAATTTCTTTTTTGGACAAGGCGTGTAGTCCCCAGTAGGCACCTGATAAATACCATATAACCACAAGCAGCAATTATTGGCATCCAGAAGCTCAGACCAGCTCATGCTCTAGTATCAAAAGACGTTTTAGTCTGTATAAGCTGGCTTCAAAGTGAGTCTTGCTCTCCAGCACAGTTAATGAGACACTGGAAGAAATGGGTTAAGAGAAGGTCATTTGCTCATTTGGCAAAGCCTGGTGGCAAGTACCTGGCCTCACCCCTGTAAGAAGGCCAGTTATACTGCTACTCAATACTCTTAGCCAAAAGCAATACTAAGTCATAATGAGGGCAGGACAACTGGGGCTCTGACCCAGGTCACCAAATTATTTAGAGGGTGCTGATGGCAATTCTATTCCTTTAACAGGGAGGAATAATTGTGATGAGCACTGTATTAGCAAGAATAATTGGCTAAAATAAGTGGCTATTAGATTTCAAAGGTTTTCAATCCCATAGATTCTTGGGTCATAAGATTCTAGGTTTGCTCTTGATATCCCCTCTCAACTGAATTTTTCTTGCCCCAGGCACCAAAATTGATAGCTATATCTCTGCTGAAAGCAGACATCAATTCTGAGAAACTTAGAATTAGAATGGGGCTTGGAGAACATCTAGTCATTTTAACAGGTAGGGGAAACTGAGGCCCACAGAAAAATGACTTACCCAAGGTCACAGTGCTAGCTCATGGCAAAGTAAGGACTCAAACCTAGGTCTTCTGACTTTCTGGGCTGGTGTTCTTTCCACTGCATTGTGTTACCAAAACCACTTTGGGGTTGCATAGTTCTAAGCTCGTCTGCATACAAGTAATGCCCCTATCTCAGCCCAGGTCCCCCTCCAGATGCTTCAGCCTGTTCTGTTTCCTGATACTTAGGCTGAACCTACTCAATGAGCCTGTCTTGGGACATGACGAACAAGTACAGACCCATCTGCCGAAATACCTGTTTCTGAACCTGCACTGCCACCCTCCTCCTTGGCCAATATGGTCAGGCTTGGAGCCAGGTAGCTGTTTCAAATGGAGGGTAACAGCTCTCCTTCCTTTAAAAAAAAAAAAAAAGACACAAGAGTTTGGGTCCCTCCTTTGTCATCCTAGGAATGAAACTCCTAGGAGGCAGCAAAACCCAGCCCATCCATTCTCACATGTCACTGCTTCCATTCCACTGAACATGGCAGCACTGGAAGCTATGAGTACAAAGATGAGTAAGACCGAGTAGTCCTTTCAAGAGCTCAGGTCTAGCAAGGAGAGAATATGGCAGAAACAACCCTGATACCAATACAGGATCTAGGTGCATAGGAGAGGTACAAGGTATGATGAGAATGCAGGAAGGGAGGCATCACCAAGGACCTACTCTGTGCCAGGTGTTGTACTACTGTGGGCTAAGGAAGAAAGAACTTGGGGGAATGGGAGGTGAGGGGGAATCGTAGAAGACTTCATGGAGGAGGTGGCATTTGAGCTGAGACTTGAACGCTGGGTAGTTTTTTAGCAGAGATTGGGGGCTGAAGGAGGGGGGTAAATGCTGGTCCATTCCAAGTATGGAGATGGAGGAAAACAAATGAGCCAGGTTGGGGAAATGATGACTATTCCAATTCATGATGGGACAGAAGGGGATGCTGGGTTTACTGTAACAACAGAACATAAAAAGACATGGAGGTTACTTTATAGGATAGCTTTGAATGTCAGGCCAAGAAGCTTGGCCCATATTCAATAGACAATTGGGAATTACCCAAAATTTATCTAAGCAAGGCGATGATTGGGCAGATGTACACATTAGGATTCATTTGGCAGGTATGAAAGATGACTTGAAGTGGGGGGAGGGTAAAGCAGAGGTGAAGAGGGGCTACACTAGGCTGGTGGCCCTGGGAATGGAGGAGATGCTCTGAATACCTCTGTTTGAAATCATCCCCTCCAAGCCAGCGGCCAATCTCTGTCACATTAAAGGGTAGTTCCAGACAGATAAATCAACTGAATAAGTTGATCTGTAACAAAGAACCTTTCCTGGGAGGAGATTCTGAATAGTGGACAGCAGGGAAGAGGGAGAGAGGGGGAAAGTAAGAAGAAGGAGAGAGACAGAGGGAAAGGAGCTGGAGGAGAACTATTGCTGTCAGGCCAGGGTTCCATTTAACTTTCTTCTAAAAGATATCAAAAGGTTCAATTATATTTTATAGTAATTTTTACAAAAATACAAGACGTCTAGAAATAACTTGAATCCATCCAAACAAAGTTTACTTTCTGAAGGGCAGAAAACAGTGATAACTAGAAGACATAGCAATGCTCCTCTGAGATGGGGGGGAGGGGTGCACAGAGGGGAGATGTGCCCCATCAACACTTTGTTCTCATTCAGCCTCAGGCTACTTAAAACAAAAGAAAAGAAAATCAACTTACAAAAAAAAAAGACTTGCCTCAGCTCTAGTGGGCTGCCTAAGGATACTCTGCAAAATCCTTAATTGCCCTGCTCTAGCACCATTCACCAATGAACATCGCTAAAGCTGAACCACCTCTTGCTGCTAACTACAAATTCCTGAATGAGCCAGAATGTTAAATACTTAACCTTAACCCTTTGTTGAGCCCAAAGCCTAGTTCAGCACAGACATCACGGATGTTGCTTTTCTGTCAACTTAGGAGGCCATAAGCCGCCCAAGAAAGCCAGTTAGCTAATGGTCTTCTCAGGAAGATTTAGGTTTGCTATGGGGGGGAAGCTATTTGCTATTAATAGTCAGAGTCCCCCCAAAGTAGCAGGGGCGACCTTTGGAAACAGGGTACTGTCCCTCATTCGCGGTCTCCAAGCATAGACCGAATGGGTAATTGGGAGGTACACCCCAGAAGGAATGCAGGCTTCAGATCAGAGTTGGACCACATGGCTTCTGAGATTCCTTTCAACTCAGTGTCATGACAGCATTCCAGAGGAGGAATGCTAGATGTGTAAATTTAAAGAACACGGCATAGAAACATAAGGCAAGTATTTTTGTAATCCTCATCACGTTGGAAAAAGAGCTGCTCCAATAGGCAAGTGGATTCTACGGGAGACATGGAGACCCTTTTGTGCCCCCTTAACCCCAGCTATGGAAGAATTCCGACTAGTGTATCAGAAAGAGTATTAAATTAGGAGGCAGGAAAAGTGGGTTCTAGGCATGGCTTGGTCACTGACTTGAAAAATCAAGTCCTTCCCAGGTCTACCCCAGTTTTCTCACTTGTAAAAAGGGAGGGCTATATACTGGGTGGTCTCTAATCACTGGCTCTGGGGCCACAACACCTGGGTTCAAATCCTGACTCTGTCACTGACCACTTGAGTGACTTTGGGCATGTCACTGAGCCTCTCCAGATCTCAGTTTCTGCACCAGTACTAATGAGAGGATTGGATTAGATGACCACTAAGATCCTTTTTGCTTCTAAATCTATGATCCTCTGGTCGTATTAATAATTTTATGTTGTCCAAGGTTAGCTTCTTTCTATACCATCTCAGCTGAGCTGTTTTATAATGGTTTAAGATGTGCATCATCTCTGGCACCCAAGTGAGGATGGGAGATGCTCAGGAATGAGATTCTGAAGACACAAAGGGAAACAATTCTAGTGAGGTAGGGAAAAGAGATTTGTCTGAAGAGACTACTGCAGATGCAACCGAAAGACACCAACTAATCCATATTGGAGATGGCCAGCTGACCGAGGATGAACATCTAAGTGTGGTACAGTCTTGTAAACCACTCAAGAATACTCATGTTCAGCATGATCTAAGGCTAGTTAAAGAAGCTGGTCAAAAAATGGTTTGTTTGTTTGTTTAAGTCTCTACTGGGAAAAATGGTGACCAAAGAAGGGACAGGACCTTTAACTAAGGGTGGATGATGACAAAAGACAACAGAGAGAAAGCAAGACTGTTCATTTACCTATCCTATAAGGTGACAGGGACCAGCTGATGGCTTGGAGGGGATGCCTTCTAATGGAGATATTCGGAGCATCTCCTCCATTCCCAGGGCCACCAGCCTAGTATAAACCCTCACCACCTCTCACCTGGATATCACAGCAGCCTTCTAGCTGGTCTCCTCAGCTGGTCTACTCTGCCTGCCTCCTCCTTTTCTTTTGCTCCTGCTTTCTCTGCCAAGGAGAATAACCATTATGTTGGAGATGACAGAACAAAAATGGCTAATTCGAAACTGATGCCCAAGGTAAGCAGGAAACAGCAAAAATTTGAGATTGGGTCATTAAAAAGATGGTTGGTGAAGACCTAAGGAAGCAGAGAGTCCATAGAGTTATCATGACTTCATCAAAAACAGATCAATGCCAAACTACCCTCATTTCCTTTTCTGACAAGATTACTAAACCAGTGAATGAAGAGAATTCTTTTGGCCAAGCTTTTGATAAAGAATTCCATTATGTTCTTAAAGAGAAGATGAAAAAACAGAGATGATAACATAACCACACAGATTTAGACCTGGTTGGAAGGTCAACAGAAATACTTGTTAATGGTTCAATGTCAATGAGGCAGGAGGTCTCCAGGGGAGCACCTCCAAGGCCCTATGCTTGACCCTATGGTCCTCTTCAAGAACAAAGGACAGCAACAGCTTGACCCTGGGCTGTTTAACATTCTTACTGATGACTTGGATAAAAGTACAGATGGTTTGCTCATCAAATTTACACATAACACTAAGGCAGGAAAGAAAAATTAACACATAAAATGACAGAACCCAGATCCAAAAGACACTTGACATGTGGCAGCAAAGGGCTGGATTTAATGAGATAAAATTCAACAGGGAATCAATATCACTTGAGTATAAAAAAAATCAACTTCCAGGGCACAAGATGAGAAAGATATGTTCAGACAACAGATAATTCTAAAGAAGATCTGGGGCTTTTAGCAGACTTCAGGCTCAGTAAGTCTCAGCAGCATGAAGTGGTAGCCAAAAACAGTAATGCAACCTTGGCATGCATTTTAAGAGAGGCATGGCTTGTAGGCACGGAGAGATAGCAGCTTCGCTGTGTCCTGCCCTTGTTAGACCTCATCTGGTGTACCGTATTTAGTTCTGGGTCCTACAGCTTAAGAAAGATACTGGTTAGCTGAACGATGTCCACAGGAGGGCAACCAGCATGGTGAAGGGCCTTGAACCCACATCATATAAGGAACAGGTAAAAGACATATTTAGCCTGGACAAGAGAAAACTCAGGGGTGGGGAGTAAATGAAACATGACATCTTTTTGAGTACTGCAAGAGTTGTCATGTGGAGACGAGATTAGTCTTGGCCCCAAAAGAAAGAACCAGGAGCTGTGGGTAGAAGTCTCAAAAAGGCTAATTTAGGTTTGATATCAGAAAAAAAAACTTTGTTAACAATCAGGGTTGTCAAAATGTGGGTGAATGAGACCCTCTCCAGCTTAATAAGGTTGAGAGAGAGGCGATGACATTCCATGACACACTACAGGCTCCTTTCTACATTCACACAAAGCCATGGCACAAGACCCACGTCACCCAAAAGCCCAAAGACCTCGCTGCACATAGTAGATTCTTTATAAATGTTTGTTCAATTGAATGGGCATCCAAAAGCTACTTTGGCAAGCCATACACAGATACTCTTTCAGGTGATAAACTAAGTTAAAGAACTGAAACCTCTCAAACTCCAGGGTAAGGGGAGTCTGCCAAACCCCAGGATGAATTATTCCATGCTCATTAGTATAATTAAAGACCAAAGAAAAACAATACACAACCTGCCCTTAATAATCCATTAATATACCAGCACAATGAAAACATTCAGATGTTCTCACACATCACTCCCTTGGAAAGGTTCTCACTTTTTTTTCCCCTCAATTCTTGATTTCTACCCCTATAACCCTCCTCCAAACTGTCCTGTTCATCTGAGTTCTGCTCATTCAGCCCTGGCCCTACCATTGCTGTTTAGCCAACTCAGGGCTTTCTTTTTCTTTTTTTTTGACATTTTATTTTATTTATTTATTTTTTAAATTTTCATTGACTGGTTTACTTCTAGTTTACAAGACTCAGTTCCACAATCCCTTGAATTTCAATTTTTCTCCACTCCCCTCCCCCCATTGGCGGCATGCAATCAAGTATAGGATCTGCAAATACTTTCACATTGTACAATAGTCTGGTTGTATGGAGTGAGCAATGGGAAAAATGAAAGAAAGCCAAACATGAAAAAGAACCATAGCATGTATTGCTTCAGTCTCCATTTAAACTCTGTTCTTTCTAGATCTTTCTCTGAATGTAGATATTTCCTTCCATCCTGAGACTTGTAGAGTTGTCTTTTAACTGTGTGTTGCTGAGAAGGGTCCAGTTTATCAAAGTTGATCGTCACATATACAATGCGTCTATGATTGTGTACAAATTTTTCCTGGTTCTGCTCTTCTCACTTAGCATCAGTTTGTAAGGCCTTTCCAGGTGAATATGAAGACCATCTCCTCCTCATTTCTTATAGCACAACAATATTCTGTTACATCCATATACCACAATTTGTTTAGCCATTCCCCAAGTGATGGGCATCCCCTTAATTTCCAGTTTTCTGCCACCACAAAGAGCGCTGCAATAAATATTTTTGTACACATGGGTCTTCTTCCCACTTCTATGATCTCTTTGGGATAGAACCCCAGAAGTCAACGCAGGTCTTTCAATGAGACTCTGGAGGAAACAAGTTTAAGCCAAATTCATGTTCTGATAATGATAACAGCAACAGCTCATATTTCAACAGCACGTTAAGGTTGGCAAAAGGCTTTTGTTTCAACCAACTTTGCAAACCTTGCAAGGCACATAGTGAGACTATTACTATCCCCATATTACAGATAGGGAAATTAAGACTCAGATACATGAAGTGAAATGCTCAAGCTCACTGTCAGGATATGAACCCAGGATCTCAGACTTTAAGACTGGTGCTCATAAAAGGTACAGAGTAAAAAAGAATTAACTTCCCAGTATTGATTCTTTTAGACGTTACTGGAATTGAGATTCTAGCTATAAAGCTGTCTCTAGATACAAAGCCCTACACTGGCTCCAGAATTCAAAGAATCATTTTCTTCTAGGCAAGTTATGACACCATAAAATTAAATTCTTATTTGAACATCTAAGAACTCACCTAGGAGCCTGAGTAAGGCTAAATCAATCTGAAACATCACTAGTTTTAACATTTTCAAAGCATCATTACTGAGGAGGTAGGGCTACCAAAAATCAGCTCCCAAACAATGGTGACTATCACCCTCAAGAAATATGATTTTAGAACTGAAAGAGACTTCAAGAGGCGAGCTAGACCAAGGGTTCTTTTTTGTGTCATGAACTCCTTGGGCAGTTTGGGGAACCCTATTGAATGCTTCTCAGAATAATATTTTAAATTCAGAAAGTAAAATACATAGGATTACGAAGGGAACTGATTATATTGGAATAAGGGTGTATTTTTTTACCCCCTATGCAAGTTTGAGGACCTCCTGAAATTCATAAATTAATCATTCCTGATATAAACACCTCATTTTTTACAGGTGAGGAAACTAAGGCCCTGAAAGGGTTAAATGACTTCTTCAAGGTCACAAATATAATAAGTAGCAGAACTAGGATTCTAACTCAGGGCTTCTGTCTCTACACCCAAGACTATTTCCACTATAACACATTTATAGGAGGCAATGCAATGAAGAGCCAGAGTTGCTGTCCTCCAGAACTTTGAAAAGCATCAAGGGGGGGCGGCTAGGTGGCACAGTGGATAGAGCACTGGCCTTGGAGTCAGGAGTACCTGAGTTCAAATCCGGCCTCAGACACTTAACACACACACAAAAAACTAGCCGTGTGACCTTGGGCAAGTCCCTTAACCCCAACTGCCCTCCAAAAAAAAAAAAGGAAAAAAAAAGCATCAGGGGAAACTTCTCAATCTCTGAAGGTATTATCCCACCTGAATAAGGCTCTTAAACAGAGGTGTCAAACATTCCACTGGCAGGCAACATTTCTGAGTGCTACTCCCAAACCAGACTAAAATGTAATTGGAAATATTTAACAAAATAAATAAAAATACAATAAAAATAGATAATAAAACTGTCAATATATACCCCACAGGGATCCTCATGTATGGGTAAGTGGCCCCTATTTCTATCTGTCCATTGACACTACTGAACTAGGGCGGTTAGGAGGTTCAGTGGATCCAAGAGCACCAGCCCTGGATGCAGAAAGACCAAAGTTCAAATATCACCTCAGACACTTACTAGCTGTGTGACCCCTGGACAAGTCACTTAAACCTGCCTCAGTTCCTCATCTGTAAAATGAGCTAGAGAAGGAAATGGCAACCCACTCCAGTATCTCTGCCAAGAAAAACCCAAGTAGAACCAAGAAAGTCTGACACAACTAAAACAACTCCAAAACAACCACCACTGACCTAAAACAAACCAGATTCCTTTTCAGTAAAAAGGAAGGGATTGGACTACAGGACCATTACTTCCAGCTCTGACATAGATTTAAATCTTGAAAGGCCCTCGGGGGTCATTTGGTCCAAGTCCGTCATTTCACAAAAAAGAAAACTTAAACCACCAAAGAATTGAGATGGCCAGCCAGGAAGGAAACAGCCGAGCTCAGGCCGAGGAGTCCAGAGTCAGGACCCTTCCCACTCAACTTCTGTCTAAGAAGCCGCCAGATCTGATGCTCTCTGCTCTAAGCTCCCTCCCAGCTCAAACATGCCTTATTCTGATGAGGCTTCAAACGAAGACTCTAGTTTTAACTCAGAGTCTCTCTGCTCTAAGGTGACTCCCAAATCGGACGGGACATTCTAATCCGACTAAGACCGATCCCAAAAGAACATCTACCAACTCACGAATCAGAATGAGAGCCCAAACCCAAACCAAACGAGGTTTCTACTTGGCTTTCACCTGCCTCTAGGTAAGCCAGTCACGGATCAGGAGGCTCACCTTTTCCCCACTAAACTGCTGTCTCTTACTTTTGCTTTTTTAAACAGGGGCTGCCACCCCAGGAATGCCCCCGCTTCCGTCCTCCCTTACAGGAGCTATTTTTGTAAACGGGTTCCTGCTTCGATTTGCTCCCTGCCTCTGCCCAAGGGGAGAAGAGGGAGAGGAGGGGTCGTTGCAACTCACTCTGCTCTGGCTCCATTGCCGGGGTCCAGGTCTTTGCTGCGGCCGGGGCACCACCCCGAACCAACAATGCCAGTTTCAGGTGGAGAGGGGAAGGGGCAGTCTCCTGTGCTTCCTGTCCCAGCTCTCCTCCAGGCTGCTCCGGCTCCCAGAGTCAGCCGGTCCACCCGCACCTGAGCTGCTTCTCCCTCCCTCCCTCCCTCCCTCCCTCCTGGACTCCTCTCCGTTTCAGTTTCTGAGCTAGCGCCTCCCGCCGTGCTCTAACCCTCCTTCCCGCTCATTCATTCCTCCTCCTCTTCACCATTCCCCTCCTCCCTCTTCTAAATGATTTTTGGCAGAGTTACTGCTCTGAGTCACAGACCCAGGAGAGCTTTGGCTGCGGAACTGTGAGGTAGAAACGGCACGCACTCGGGAAGCCTGGTCTAGGAAGCAGGAGCCCTGGGTTTGAATCTTGATTCTAATAATTGTAGATGGAGGGTCCTCAAGCCAGTTACCTGGCTCTCCTGGGCCTCAGTATAAGTGAGAGGTTGAAGTGACCGGTTCCAACATTCTGTGATTCTGAATCTGCCATCTCTATGGTGGGACTCCCTGAGCTTCCTCCCAGAGCTAAAAACCAGCTGTAATCTCAGGTCGGATACAGACTCCCCTGCTGGCATTTAAAGCCCTACACAAGCTGGCTCTATCCCATATATATATATATAAATATACACACATACACACACATATATATATAGTTTCTCCTTGTCATATGTAAGCTCCTTGTAGGCAGGCACAGTTTCATTTTGGGGGAGGGAGGGGAAAATCGGGGTGAAGTGACTTGCCCAGGGCCACACAGCTAGTAAGCCTCTGACATCACATTTAAACTCAGGTTCTCCTAACTCCAAGGCTGGTGCTCTAACCACTGTGCAACCTAGCTTCCCCTGACATTTTCATTTTTGTCTCTGTATCATCAGCATCTAGCAGGGATGCCTGCCAAATAGTAAGTGTATAACAAATACTTGCTGGATGACTGATTCTCTTTCTTTCATTCAAACAGCGTTTTTGGGAAGTAGGAAGAAAACTTTAGGATTACCACTATAGAAAGGGAAACTGAGACAGGGCACAGCGACCTCCCTCAGCCACCTAGGCAGACAAGGACAATATCTTTCAGATTCCACTTTTCACCAGAGCTAACATCACTGCCCTTGTCAACTGCCTGCTATATGAAGCCACCATAGTAAAGTGGCAAGAAAGGCTCTTTAGTCTTACATGAACTGATACAAAGTGAAATAAGCAGAACCAGGAGAACTTCATAAACAGTAACAGCCACAGTGTTTAATGACCAGTTCAGAATAACTTAGCTCTTCTCAGCAACACAATGACCTCAGACGATACCAAAGGACTCATGATGAAAAATGTGTATCCACCTCCAAAGAGAAAACTAATAAACTCTTAGTGCAGACTAAAGCATACTGTTTTCATGTTCTTTCTTTTTCTTGGTTTGTGCATTGCATGTGTATGTTTTCTTTTGCAACATGACTAATATGGAAATATGTTCTGCATGACTTCACATGTATGAGCAATATCATATCGCTTCCCTTCTCAAGGGGTAAGGGGCAGAAGATAGGTAATATAGATAGGGAATTTGGAACTCAAGATTTTTTTTAAATGAATATTAATGTTTTTAATGCAACTGGGAAATATTTAACAAAACAAAAATATACGTTTAAAAAAAGAAAAGGAAAGGCTGTTCAGACTCAAGACTCAGAGATAGAAAACTGTCCCCCATATACTACATTCCTAAATTGTGTGGCCTCTGTACTACTGAGGCCTTCAGGGCACATGACTGGCAAAAACAATGGGTTTAGATGGACTTTAGCTGATCACAATTCAATCAGTGTAGTAATTAAGTACCACTGGAAAAGATGTAACTTTCCTCAGTTTTGAGAACATTTAGAATGTACACTTCCAGAGGACAAGGGGCTAAATTAGCTATGAGGCTATTCTTCACCCCAGGGGTCAGCGGCCCATCAGAGGCACCAACTGTCTGTTTATTCACTCCCTTGTAGTGGGGCCAGGGGTGGGGAAAGGACCTGGCATCAGCTAACAACTTAATTACCAGCTAAAGGCAGAGCAGGGATTAGTAATGAGGAGTAGGGCACAGGAGGGAACACCACTGCAGTGGCCTTCTAACTGGCCTCTGGCTCCTAGTTTCTGAAGTTGTTTGAGCTCCTGGCTAGAGACAAAACACAAAGCAAGCAGGTAAAGCTGCCAGCCCTGAGTTTCCAAGACCAGCTTGACCAAAGGAATCTCAGGCCAAGGAAGAATGTGCCGCCTCAATTCCCATGATCAGATAGGGATGGATTCCTTCTTCCTGGGGATGCTCAGTACTTCGGACCCTCATGTACTTTCTACACTGGACTCTGCATCATTTTTATCTCTGGTCATGTCTAATTGGTGGCTCCTCTCTCAGGTGTAAGATACTCTGGGGAAAAGACTGTAACATCCTCACCTTGGCAGCACTGTCTGTGTATACCCTGCACGTGGTATGCGCTCTAAGTGTCTGTGAACTGAATTACTGAATAGGAAAGTGGGTGACACAGACGCTTCAGAGGGACCAAGGGAAGCTTCCCTGGTGCCCAATGGGTCATCTGAACCACAGTGCCCCAAATTCAACCCCAGCTCTCATGAGGATTGGAGGCAGATCATTTCAGGATGAGCAATCAGTCCAAGAGAACACACCCTACCACCTCTTCACCTAGCCTGCCAAGCCAAACACCAAGCCTGCCGATTTCAAAGAGGCTCTTCCCAACCCCCAAGGACAGCCATCTTTGATAACAAAGGCTCACTGAGCAAGGGCAAGAACCTACTGGATCTCCTTGGCATGAAATGTGGCAAGAGCTTTTCTCCCTGACAACATCCTAGAAGAATTTGGTATTCCTCCATAGTCTCCTTGGGGATCAGCATGGAGGGGCTAAGGGAAGGATGGAGTGTCACAGGGCCTTAGATTTAGAGCTAAAGGGAGCTCAGAAACCATCTAGTCCAACCATAAGGCTCAGAGAGGCTGACATGTACACGGCTAATAATAAGAGTCAGAGGTGGGCTTTGAACCCAGGTCCTCCTGATTCCAAGTCACTTCTCACCACAGACCCCTTTGACCAAGATCATTCTGGGTACAGCTTTTACCAGTACTAATCCTAAAGATCCCAGGGTGACTCAGGTGCCAAGATCCAGTAGAAATGGCCAAATGCATCTCCTGAAAGGAAAGGAGTTCCAAGCAGAAAGCTTGGATACAGAATAGGGGCGGGGAGCAGAGGGAGGGAGAAAGACAAATTTGGAACTCAAAATCTTATTAAAATGAATGCTAAAAATTGGCTTGACATGTAATTGTGGGGGAAAAAATTAAAATGCTATTTAAGGCAAAAAAAAGAAAAAGAAAGCTTGGGTTCAAAAGAACATGGGGTCAATACATAACACGGCAAAAGACCAGATAGTATGCCATAAAACCCTGATTTTAAACTAGAGGCTTCAGAAGGAGAAGTTTACAGATAATCCTTGTTGGGACACCACAGGAATGCTCTAATACTGGAGCCTCCACTTAGCACAGAGCCTGGCACACAGGAGCCACTCAGTAAAAACTTATTGACTGACTGATTCCAGTGATGCCGATGCTGAGTGTCTACAAGGAGGACATAGCTAGCGAATATCCAAAGGGAAAGCTGCTGCTATTTTAAAAGCCCATAAATGTTCTTTCTCACTGGGGATTGCATGACACCACACCTGGAGTGCCACTGTGTACCAGACTGGTGAGTGTGTACTGGGAGGATTCACCCAGCACCCTAATCTCTAAATCTTGTCAAAGATGAACAAAAGGACTGAGTTTGCTCATTACATATGAATGACTATCTTCTTAATCAACATATATGAGGATCATTCAATCATTGCCTAACCAAGGTCCCAAACTGAAATAATATCATCACAGTTTCTTTTCCCTTCCAGAAATCAGAACATGTGTAAGTAAGCCCTGTCCCTCCGGTGGTAATACTCCAAGACTGACAATCCCAAGACAAAACAGATGTTAAATGGGCATGGCAATTGTGCGTGCACAGAGCAGGTAAACTGAAATATATATTGATAACACATTCCATCTGGAGACAAGTGGAAACCTCTCCTTTCCTAAGGTGAACCACACTTTATCTGCAGAAAACAAGACTCATCCCCTCTCTGGGGCTCAAGTTACCCAACTGGAAAATGACAGCATAGGTTAGAAGATCTTAAATGTCAAATGTCAAATATCAAATATATTCTATATTCTAGGATCCTAAGCTAATCAGATTCCTGATAATACTAGGCTTGAGTTCATGATGGTGGAACTGACTACTCTTGATGTTGTTTTCAATCATCATCATCATCATCATCATCATCATCATCATCTAGCATTTATCTAGCACAGCAGTTCTCAACCTGTGGGTCGTGACCCCTTTGGGGGTTGAATGACCATTTTACAGGGGTCGCCTAAGACCAATGGAAAACACATATTTCCAATGATCTTAGGAACCGAGACACCTCTCCTCTATCTGTCGCCAGGCGGGTCCACCCACATGCAGATACACCCACATACAAGTATTAAAGGGTCATGGCATTAGGAAGGTTGAGAACCACTGACCTAGCACATCAAGGTTTGCACTGCACCTAACAATGTATGCTAATTCATTTGATCCTCACAACTCTGGAAGGGAGGTGCTATTCTTATGCCCCATTTTTCAGATGAAAAAAATGAGGCTCCAAGATATTTAAGGGTCACCCAGCTAGGAAATATCTGATGCAAAATTTGAACTCAGGTGTTCCTGATAGCAAATCCCACATTCTATCAACTACCCCACCTAGTCGTCTTACTCTTGGGGTGCTAACTTCTTGATTTAAATTTCCAAGGCTGACACAGCCAACCAGTAGCTTCTCTGCAGCCATGTTCAGAGCCATAACAAGGCTTCACTAGAAGCCAAGCTGAGGCAAAGAATTTGCTTCACAAGCTCAGTAGCAGGAGTGCACAGCTTGGAGTGACCCACATAAATCTTGACATTCAAGCCTTTATTTCTAAAAAATCAGGGCACTGCAGCAACCCATCATTGCAAAAATCAAGGGGTTGACTAGGCCAAAAGCAGCAGGGGGAAGGCATGAAGAATTAAGGCACAATGCCACTTTTTCAAAAAAAGAAAAACAGAAAAAGAATTGGGGCTAGGGGAAGAGACAGAGAGGGCCAACTGGCCCTAATTCTAGCAGGAGGCGCTGTCCCTACCCCCACCATAAGGACGGTCTGTGCTGCTCCCTGGTCATGCTTGTCATTGCTACACTCAACAAGAGGAATAAACCCATCTCTTGTCATTTCAATCATAGCAGCTTGTATTTCTAGCATTTCAACATGCAAAGTGTTTTCCTCAAAATACTACTTCAATCAAGTAATTTAGAGAACACTTCACTTGATAGATGGGGAAACTGAGGCAAGTGCCAACATAGTCTGACTGAGCGGTTCATTCTGTGAGAGTCTAGAATGGTGAATTGTGAGGCAGACATGGGGATCAGGCAAAGACATATTCCCAATCACTAGATTCATCCATTTCCAGGACACGACCAGAGTTAACCCGGTAACCTCTGTGTGATCTTAGCAAGGAAATGAGAGAAGGGAGAGAAGGTGATACTGGCCATGCCAACCGGGAGCTGTTGTACTAACACAACTCCCCGCCCAACATTCTTTATCATTGACTTTGAATCTCGGCTCAGGCTCTAGTCTTCAGACTCCTGGCCCATTTCCCCAACGTCAGAACTATGCAGCAAGGAAATGATGGAGCAGAGCTCCAGATAACCTTTCCCTGGCAGTGACCTCCATCTGAGGAGTGGGGAAACACCCCCCTTCTAACACACAGACATCCCTTAATTCAGTGAGCCACAGGCTCACAGAAGGCCAATGAAGGGACGAACATGAGAGAGAAGAGGGATGTCCCATCCTCTACGTGCAAAGACTTCTGAACCCAAGCACAGGCCAGGACACCAAACCACGCTGGCTAGGCATCATGGAGAAACTCATGCCAACTGTTTGACTGGGAGGTGGTGGGAATGCAACCTCTCTCAGGTCTGATATTTCTGAGGTCTGATTCCTCAGGAGGGGCTCTGCTCTGTAGAAAGTCAACATAAAAGGCAATGGAAAGCAAGGTGACAAGGTAAAGAATGCTAGCCATAGAGTCGGAAAGACCCAAGTTCAAATTCTACTTCTAGCTGGGCAAGTCACTTCCCTTTGGTCTGCCTCAGTTTTCCCCTCTACAAAATGGGAATAAACATTACATCCACCTCCCAGGATCAACTAAGGTAAAGTACTCTGCAAGTCTTAGAGTATTATGCAAATGCTGGCTAATAGGAGTCAGAGCCAAAACCCAAGTGTGGGTGCAAAGTCTAGTGAGTGACCCCTCCCTTTCTAAGAAGAAAACTGGACTGGTAGAAGGCTTGGATGCTAGGCCCAACTGCCACTGAGCAGGATGACCCTTGGCACGTCTACCCTCATCTCAATAACATAAGGGTGGCCACAATTGAGGAAGCTTTAAATCCGAGAACAAGAGAGTCTATACTCCATGATTTCTTTATGAGGTGTGGGTCTCTCTTGGACTGGGGCCAAAAGGGCCCATTGGGGTGGGCCAACCCAACAAGATGACCTGTTTTAAATCTGCTCTAAGCAGCAAGTGCATTTCAGCAGCAACTCAGTCCAGTATGGAATAGGCTGTTAGCGGGATTCCAGGGTCAGAAGCACCTGGAAGATGATGCAGACACTGGCACCTGTACCCAAGGGAAGGGGGAGGAACCTTGGAAGGAATGTTACATTCCTGCCTTCTCCCATGTCCATGTCAGTCAGTGACTAACTTTTATTAGGTCCCTATGTGCCAGGCACTGTACTAAGCACCAGGGATACAAAAAGGGGCAAAAGACAGTCCTTGCCGCTTTCAAGGATCTTGCTGTCTAAAATGAGAGCCCCGGTATGAAACCATAGATGTACAAACAAGTCATATCCAGAAGAGACTGGACCAGTAACATGATACATCTAAAGGGGATGCCACAGATACATGGTGACACAGAAAGACAGCCACCTGAGGGAGGGAGCAGCATCCGAGGGCATGGACTCACTGCACGAGGGGAAGATGCTGCTGAGGCCTGAAGAGGGAGCCAGGAGTAACAAGCACCTAGGAGTTACCCAGAATTGGGGAAGTAAAGGGGAAGTAAGTTTTATATACTTTATGACCTTTGGTTTTCTCATCTAAAAACTGGGGATATTAACATGTGGCCCAGCAAACCCCCAAGACTGTCAGAGGATCTAATAGGGCAAGATACAGGAGAGTGACTTGGCAGCTTTGCCTTGTACATAAACGGTGCTTGTCCCTCTGGTGTTTCGGTGGATTTGTGATTTCATCCATGTGAGTACTTCCTCCACTGATAGATTAAAGCCCATTTACATCTTCTCCTGCTGCATTACTCTTGCCTGACTGAATGTACAGGAAGCCTTCACTGGCCCTTTGCTCTAAATTCAGGTGCCAGCAGAGCACGCAGGCTTTCCATCTCTTGTGTCCTGGTTTTCATTATCTTATTATCTCACTTCCTTTTCTGGGCTTACACACCCCTCGAGCAGAGTCTATATGCCATCTTTCACAGGTGAATCCCTGTGACACCTTGTGGCCCACCAGGAGTCTTTCCAACATCCTTAGAGTTATTTGCAATTTGGGGGAGAGAGGGAACAAAGGAAGAGCAACAGAGAGAAGAGAGGAAAGGAAGAAAAGATAGAGAGACACACAGAAAGGCAGGGTGAAAGAGATAAAGAAGAGGGGAAGAGGGGGGCGGAGCCAAGATGGCGGTGTAGAAGCAGCAAAGCACCACAGCTCCCACACAAACACGCTAAAAAAAACTCATAAAATGGGACTCTAAACAGATTTTCAAGCTCCAAAACTCTCCAAAAGACAGAAAGCACATCT
>CM053601.1:149972891-149994604 GCA_028646575.1 Pseudocheirus occidentalis | reverse complement strand
ATGTCTGTGAGTTTGCATGTATATGTGTGTGAATGTCTATGTGTATGTGTGAGTGCGTATAAATGTGTATGTGTGAGTATATATGTGTGTGAGGCGTATACATGTGTGTATGTATAGGAGCATGTATATGGGCACGTGTGTGAATGTGAGTGGACACGTTTGTGATTGTGCATGTATGTATATGTGTGAGTGCAATACATGGATGTGTGAATGTGTGTATAACTATGTGGATATGTAGGTATGTGTGCATGTGCACATGTCTGTGAGTTTGCATGTATATGTGTGTGAATGTCTATGTGTATGTGTGAGTGCGTATAAATGTGTATGTGTGAGTATATATGTGTGTGAGGCGTATACATGTGTGTATGTATAGGAGCATGTATATGGGCATGTCTGTTAATGTGAGTGGACATGTTTGTGATTGTGCATGTATGTATATGTGTGAGTGTGATACAGGGATGTGTGAATGTGTGTGTATTAACTATGTGGATATGTAGATATGTGTGTGTGCAAATGTCTGTGAGTTTGCATGTATATGTGTGTGAATGTCTATGTGTATGTGTGAGTGCGTATAAATGTGTATGTGTGAGTATATATGTGTGTGAGGCGTATACATGTGTGTATGTATAGGAGCATGTATATGGGCATGTGTGTGAATGTGAGTGGACACGTTTGTGATTGTGCATGTATGTATATGTGTGAGTGCGATACATGGATGTGTGAATATGTGTGTATAACTATGTGGATATGTAGATATGTGTGTGAGTGTGCACACGTCTGTGAGTTTGCATGTGCATGTGTGTGGTATCTTTTTGGTAAATGGGCCAAGTATGAAATGAAGAACGTTGATGAGAACTAAGACAACTGAAAAGCAGAAGACAGAACCCACTGTGGGAGTCTCACGGTCAGTGGACACACTTGTGGTCGGTCAAGTGTACGGGACCCTGGGGGGAAGGGAAAAGCACACATGCGCACACACACATGCGCACATACATACACACACACACACAGCCTTCTTGCCCTGAAGGAGCTTCCAGGCTGTGCAGAGGAATTAGAGGTTTATAAGGCCCTATGCTATGTGCTAGCGATAAAAAGAAGAAAAAGAAATGGTCTTTGTCTCCAAGAAGTTTAGCAACAGTAACAACAATGACCTTTATATAAAGATTCAAGGTTTGCAAAGCACTTTACAAACATCTAGTTGGATCCTCACAACAGCCACAGGAGGCAGGTGCTATTATTATTTCCATTTTACAGACGAGGAAACAGAGGCAGGCAGAGGTTACGTGACTTGCCCAGGGCCACACAGCTAGTAAGTATCTGAGGCCTCATTTGAACTCAGGCTTTCCTAACTCCAGGACCAGCTCTCTATTCACTAGTCACCGTATTTTACTGTGGATCCTGCATATTTACACAGGTAAATAAAGATGATATAAATAGAGGGGGTACTAGCAACATGGGAGAAGATCAACTTTACGGGAGAGGTGGCAGCCCACCTGGGCTTTGGAGGAAGTGAAGGATTCTAGGAGGTGGAAATGAAGATGAAACACTTTCCAAGGGGGCTAGATTGTGTACCACCAGAGAGGGGAACTCCAGTTTGGTTTGGAAAATGTTTCAATTTACAAAAAATGTCACTTATACAATACTCTTCAGAAACGCACCTACTTGTGTGATACATGAGTGTATCTGCTCCCACGGCAGACTCCAAATTCCTGCTTTTCAGTTGTCTTAGTTCTCATCAACACCCTTCATTTCATATTTGTCCCATTCACCTCTTAGATGCCACATACCCAAGTCACACAAGCATATGTGCTAAACAACCAGAGAAGTATCATGAAGGGGGAGGGAGAGTTAGTCAAGGAAGGCCTCTTGGAGGAAGTGAGTTTTGAGCTAGATCTTAAAGGAAGTGATGAATGTGGCCTGAGGAGGTGAATCACATCACCACTCAGCTTTCACCCCTTCTGTAAACTGGACACCATCGTCTTATCCAATTTTCCAAATTACACAAGCGGGTAATAAGCACCTGCTGTGGAGCCTGCCCTCAAGGAGTTTACATTCTTGTAGGGAAGAAAGGTAGGATATATTTGGCTTCAGAACCCAGAAAGGAGCCAGCAGGAGAGTGGTACTCAAGTCGTCCTTCTTTAGTCTCCGAGCTCTGCCTGAGGCTAAAGAGACAGAGATGCTTTTAGAGCTGATGAGAGGGGATCAGAGGAAAAGCAGATGTGGGAGAGAAGGACCTGCCAGCAGCCAGAGAGGCTAGGGAGGCAGAGGCCAGTAGCCTGATGTAATGAAGAGAGACACAGAGAAAGAGAGAGACAGAGACATACAAACAGACAGAGACAGAGAGAGACAGAGAGAGAAATAACGCCTCAAAACACATTGAGAAATACCAATACGAAATGAATGTGACTCTATCTTTAGGTTTTGCCTAAAGACCAGAGAAAATACCAACTGGGGAAAGAAGGCAGGCAGATATCCAAAATATGTTTGCCATTTAGAAATGAAATTAACCGGTGCTCCCTTGGTTACCTGGCATGTGGCTATATTCTACCTGATTTTCCCAGATTTTCATTTCACTATGTTTTAATCTTGGAAAATGTTTTCAATCCAGATTTAAACTGAACACATAAAGCAAGGGAAAGGGGATGCAATTTTAGTTTTTAAAAAATTGAAAACTCCAGTGACCTCTGATTTGGGGGCTCCTAAGTGGAAAGAAGCTGAGACACTCTCTCTCCTCAGAGAAGGGATACAGAGGGAGTCTTTTCCCTAGCAGGACACCAAAGTAGCCCCCTACCCTACTCTCCCCCTTAATTGAGGGAACAGTGGTTCAAAGGAGAAAATTGTGAGAGCCCTGAGGTAGAGGGGGACACGGCTGGTACTGGTCACTCACCAGAGCCAGTGGGTGCCTTCTATACTATCTCCACAATTTTCTTCCCCCCTTATTTTCTCCTCCTTGACTTTCTTACACAATGCAGTTGGCCCTCACATGCTGGCATGGCTCCCAGGAGATGTGCTGGACTTCAGCCCCCTCTATTCAGGGTCAGCGAGAAAGTCTGGGGCCCTGAGTGATCATCCAGACCCACCCAGACCATGCTCCTAGAATCCATGGCATTTGGGTCCTCCATAGTTCCCTGTGTTAGGGGGCTAATGGGAACCCAGAGGCCTATACAGCCGACTCTGCCAAGCCGTAAATCTGCAGTCTGACTTTGATAGCTGACAGCAAACTCCACCTTTGAGCAGAAAGTGAAACATCCATAAATCTCACATCACTGACCCATAAATTCTATCCATCTTGTTAAGTACCACACGCTGCCAGCTCAGGCCTTACCTTAGACTGAACACCAAGCACATTCTCATTGAACTACGACTTCACAGCATTTATAAGCTAGTCTACAAGTTAATGTGGGAGTGGGAAAACAGGCATGAACAACGATAAAATGAACAAACAGTATCCCAGGGGGATGGACCTGCTCAAGTGCACAGAGGTCTACATATACATTATACACAGACAATTTCTCTCCCTCCCTGAGCAGTTGGATGTAATCAGCCTTCTCCCTAGCCCCAGCCTCTGCCTATCTGCTCCCCCCCAGCCCAAGACATCTTTTTTATGTGTCAGGAAAGTTACACCCAGAATTAAAGCTTAGATTCCTTTTGCCAAGTCCCAGAGCAAGTGCATTGTGATGCCATGGGAAGAGGCCAGACTGTAATAATGGTCCAGTCCAGAGGCAGAATCAGAGCCATGGAACCATAGGATTGGAAGGATACATGAGATCCTCAAACGGTTATGCAACTTTGTTTGAAAGCTTCCAGTGAGGAGAACCCACTATGTATCCATAGGTTTATAATATAGTGGTTCTCAACCTTTCTAGTGCTGCGACCCTTTAACACTCATATGTGGGCATATTTGCTTGTGGGCAGACCCACCTGGAGACAGATAGAGGAGCGGCATCTCGGTTCCTGAGACCATTGGAAATATGTGTTTTCCAGTGCTCTTAGGTGACCCCCGTGACCCCTGTGAAAGGGTTGTTTGGCTCTCAAAGGGTCGTGACCCATAGGTTGAGAACCGTTGATCTATATACTGAGCCCTAACATCTCTCCTGGTCCATAGTCACACACACACACACACACACACACACACACACACACACACACACACACGCTGCTTGGTTTTCTTAAACAGGACATCCCAAAAGATACTGCAAACTCAATATGTCGAAACAGAGCTCATCATGGTCCTTCTCTCCTCCTCACCCAAACTTTCCCCTTTTCTGAAATTCTCTATTATTGTCAACAACACGAGCATCCTCTCAGCTGCCCAGACTCATGACCTTGGTGTCTTCCTCAACTCCTCCCTCACATATTTCCCACAAATAGCATCTGTTGTCAAATCTTCTAGTTTCTACCTTCAGAACATCTGTCCTCTATGTCCCTTTTTACTCACAATGTGATTGTGTTTTTGACAGTAACAGAAAAATTCAGAAGAGAGGATGGTTTGGGAAGGGGTGGAACATGGTAAGTTCTGTTTTGGACATGTTGAGATTGAGAAGCCTCGTGAGACATCCATGACCCTGGTGCAGGCTCTCATTCACACTTCATGCCTGGACTACTGCGGTAGCCTCCAGGCTGGTCTCTGTGACTAAAGTCTCTCCCCAAGCCAATCCATCTACTCAGCTGCCAAAGTGATTTTCTTAATATGTAGGTCTGACATCCTCACCTCTTAAATAAACTCCAATGGCTCCCTATGACCTCCAAGATCAAATATAAATCCTCTATTTGGTTTTCAAGGCCCTTCAAAATGTGGTGCCCCACCCCTTTCCTATCTTTCCAGTTCTTACATTTTACTTCCTTCCATGGACTTACACATAAGCTCAATGAGTCAATTAAGTGAACAAATCTGAGCTCAGGCTACATTAAAAAGGCCTAGTTTCCACGAATAAGGAAGTGATTAGCCCACTGCACTCTGTCCCAGTCAGATCAGACCTAAGAGTACTAGGTATCATAGCTTAAGAAAGACATTGAGAAGCTGAAGAGTTCCAAGATGGGCAATCAGGCCAGGAAAGGGTCTCAAGATCACATCATAGGAGGTTTTAGCTTAAGGAACTAGAGATGTTTTTTTCTGGAAAAGAAAAGCCTGGTGGGTAGGGGTGGAGATGCTATGTGTCATTTAAGCATCTGAAACAATATCCTATGGAAGAGTGATTACATGTTCTGCTTGAATACAGAGGGCAGAGCACAAGCTCTAGCAAGGCAAATTTAAACCTGAAACAAGGAAATACATGCATGCTGTTGGAGCTCTCTAAAATAGACTAGGGCTCAAAATGATCAGAGAAAAATGAAAAGGTCTTATATGAACAAAAATATTTATAGCTGCTCTTTTTTTTCAGTGACAAAGAATTGGAAACTAAGAGGTTGTCTATCAACTAGGGAATTGCTGAGTTAGTTGTGGCAGATGAACATAATGGAATACTATTGTGTCAGAAAATATTAAAGGGACAGTTTCAGAAAAACCTGGGAAGAACTGTATGAACTGATGCAGAGTGAAGTAAGCCGAACCAGGAGAACAATTTATACAATAACAATAACAACACTGTAAAGCCAAACAACTTAGGAACTCTGATTGATTCAATGGCCAACCATGATTCTGGAGAACTCATAATGAAATATGCTCCCCAGATTTGAGCTCCTTGAGAGCAGAGACTGTCTTTTGCACTTAACACTTAGCACCGTGCCTGAGACATAGCAGGTATTTAATAAATGTTTATCAATGAGATGACAGGTGATAGATTCAGAGTGAAGACTGGGATGTTTTTATTTAGACATGGCCGAGGTTGGAATTTACTTTGCTTGACTTAACACATTTGTAACCATGATTTTGTTCTTTCTTAATGCAAGGGGTGGAGAGAAGCTAAATTTTCATTGATTAAAAAAAAATAAAACTTAATTTTGAAAAGCAAATTGGGTTGCCTTGGAGGAGAGGGTTGGATGACCTTTTGTCAGGTATGTCACCACATGATATTATTTTTTCCACATACAGTTTGGACTAGACAACTTAGGTGACTTCTCCTAACCCAGAAATTCTGATTCAGAAACAGGAAATCAAAAAGGCAAGAACAGCTGAAGATTGAAGCTTAAGTTGAGCAGAAGATCTAGATGGTGGTGACTGAGTTACCTAGCAGAGCTATTGCTAGCAGGGGCTCCATTCAATAAATATTTATTGGGTCCCTAAAGTTGGGCATGGTGGCTGATGATGGAAGTATGCAGATGGAAAAATGGACATGGATGTCAGAACCTGAAAGATTCATGGGTATAGGCTGATATACTAGAAAACTGTGCTATATTCCACTCTGAATTCCACCTCCAGCAAAGACCTACCACCTCAAATAATTTTCATTGCTTTACTCAATACAGAAGGACTAGAGATTCCAGAAAATACTGCTTTCCTTCTTCACTTTTAAGTTGAAAGAAGAATCCACTTTCACATTTCAGATTATAACTTACAGCTAAAAGAGCAGGCGAGCCAATGGTTGTGAATTCAGAATAAAGACAGGTGGTTATTCACAAGCACACATCTGTCAGAGAAGTCAGGGAAAATGCAAATGAACAGCTTTCAGCGGAAGTTTAGGCAATTCTTCTATTCCTACTTGAAAAGAACTAGTTGCTCACAAAACCTTGGTCCGAGACAAAACGACTTGTGGGTTGGAGGAGGGAGGAATCAACAATCGGTAAGCATTAATTAAGGGCCTACTGTATGCCAGGGACTATGATAGGCACCTGGCACATAGAACCAAAAGTGAAACCATTCCTGCCTTCACCAAGGTTACATTTTCTCAAAGAGACACAAGTGAATTTTGTGCTTGTTGTTCAGTCATGTCAAGCTCTTTATGATCCCATTTGAGATTTTCTTGGCAAAGACACTAGAGTGATTTGCCATTTCCTTCTCTAGCTCAGTTTACAGATAAGGAAACTGAGGCAAACAGGGTTAAGTGATTTGTCCAGAGTCACACAGCCAACACCTGAGGCCAGATTTGTACTCAGGTCTTCCGGACTTCAGGGCCAGCGCTCTATCCACTGCATCACCTAGCTGCCCAACATGTGAATGTATAAGTACAAAGAAAATAAACCCGAGGTAATTACTTGAGGAGGTACCAGGAGCTGAGGAGATAAGAAAAGGCTTCATGTAAAAGGAAATGACTAATCTGGCTTTTGATAAAAATAAGGGACTCTAAGTGGCAGGAATGAGGAGGGAATACATTCTATAAGAACAAAGTACAGGCTCTGCAAAGGTCTGCAGGTAGGGGATAAATTGTTGTACATGAGGCAGACCAAGATGGCAAGTCTGACTGGAATGCAGAGTGAGGGAAGGGGAGCAATGAATAATGAGCCTAGAAAGGTAAGCTGAGGCTGGCTTGTGAAGGGTTGCCAAATGGGAATTTGTATTTGATCCTAGGAATAACAGAGGCACTAGAGTTCATTGAGCAGAAGAATGATGTTGTCAGATCTTTTCTTTAGGAAGAGCCCTTTGGCAGCTAAGTGGAGAACGAGAGATGGAGTTGTAGACACAAAGACACAAAAAAAATTAAATTAGTCTTTTTAAGATATTAAAAAGGAAAAAGTTGTATTTTTTAAGTTTAGATTTTCATAAAACCTTTGTTATAATTTCAAGAAAACCTCTCATAAAAATGAAATTAGTCTTCATGGTGCAGAGGTAAAAAAGGACACGACTAACCTTGTCCAGACCGTGACCTGAGGGAGATACCATGGATACAAGAGAAGGATGATTAAATACTAAAGTGAGAGAATCGCTTTATGGGCAGAAAGACCACAAGGGGAGCACAGACACTCAGCAAATAATTGGAAAATAATTCTGTGCTCAGCGCCACATACGAAAATTCTGGAGAAGAGCGGGTTTCAGCAGAAGTAACAAGACCCAAGCCATCAAGCCAAATTACCCCAGTGAGGGAAAAGAAAGACACAGCTATGCCAATTAGAAGAGAATAAGCCCTCCCAGAACCAAAATAAATATCCCAGGAGGCCACTACCAAAGCAAGTCTCAAATAAGGAAGCAGTTTGGCATAGTGGACTGTTGTTGTGTGGTTGTTCCCGTCATATCTGACTATTTCTGACCCGATTTGGGGTTTTCTTAGCAATGATACTGGAGTTGTTTGTCATTTTCTTCTCTAGCTCATTTTACAGATGAGGAAACTGAGGCAAATAAGATTAAGTGGCTTGCCCAGGGTCACACTGCTGGGGTCAGATTTAAATTCAGGTCTTCCTGATTCCAGGTCCGGCTCTCTATTCACTGTACCACCTAGCTGCCCTGGTATAGCGGGTAGAAGGTTGGCTTTGGAATCAGAAGACCTAGGATCCAATCTCAGCTTTTCTACTTCCTCCCTCTGTGACCTTGGGCAAGTGACTTAACCTCTCTCTGCCTCAATTCCATGTCTGTAAAATGGGCTCGATGGCTTCTGAGTTTAATTCCAACTGTAACATAGACATTCTTAACCTTCTCTACATCATGGACCCCTTTGGCAGGCTGGGCTAACCCATGGACCCCTTCACAGATTTAACTGCATAAAACAAAATTACAATACAGCTAAGTTTCTGGATCCCAGATTAAGAACCCCTGGTCTGGATCGATGATCTTATGTACTACTTCATGAACTGGAAGCAATATTTCATATCCTCTGTATTGACAAATATGCAAAGAATCCTTGGAGTAGATGTTGGTTCTGGGGTGGCCATGCTACTCATTGGCCATTGGGTGCGTATTTCTTAACCTCTATAGGTTTGAGCTTGGTCCTCTGTGAAATTTGCTCATTTCTAAGGTTTCATTCAGCTTATCATTCTACAAAATTCTATGAAGTGTGCATAGCTTTTCAGGGAAAGATGAAGGAAAGATGTCAGAAATCTGCTCCATGTCTGGTTCATCAACACAAACTGCTTAGAAATGATAGACCTTCAATAAATTCAATTCAGTTATTATATGCCTAGTACTGAATTTTCAAAGTACTAAGCTAGACTTGGATTTTAGGTAAGATACTCCCTTTCTCTAAGCTTCAGATTTGGATTTGAAGCCAGGAAGACCCAAGTTCATCTCTTCTCTTATAACCTAGTAGAGCTTATAGTCTAGTAGAGAAATACATGAGAAACCTACATAGATATACATAACATACATATGTAGCAAGAGTGTCAATGCCCCCTGACATGAAAGGTCTCATTCATTTTGGAGACTTCTCATTTCTCTTGCTCCCATCTAAAGGGAATATTTTATTATGTAGGGCATGCCCCTCCTTACAAGCATCCAAGTTCACAAGGCTTCAAAATAAATACTGGTTTTATTTACAGAGAAAGGGCTTTTATCCAAGGCAAAGAGTCAAGAGAGCACCCTGACACCTATTCAGTCTCCACAACCTATCTGTTCTGGATGAGACCCAAAATAAGGGACAGGACTCAGGGTTCGTTACTTCACCCAAGTGCTCTCTGTGGTCATGTTCTTTTGCCAGGTGTCTGTATTCTACCTCTCTGCTGCCTCTAGTTTTAGTTCCTGGTAGGTGTCATGGGTTCTCATGAGTATCATTGTTCTATGTTTTGCTTTCATGATCCCTAAGGCTTTCTACCCCAGGAGATGATACCAGTTCTCAAGTAGGTGGAAGAATTATACTCTCTTGGCTACCAGCACTGCAACTCTTTCATGCCCCTGAGAGGTGGAATGCTTCTGATCGATTTAAATTTTCTGGTGCTTTACTCAGAACCCACTAGACCCATCTTACACACAAAGATTCTTTTCAGGTAGCTACGGAAATACCTGTCTTTTAGTTCAGCTCAAAGTGAGTCCATCCTGTTTACTTCCTATCTCTTTAAGGACCTGAGAAATATGCCTTCAGCTTAGTCAACGACTTCCATTGCGTCTTGGGGTTCAAAGAAACACTCTTCCTCATTCTTTCCACTTGCCTTTTCACTTTTCTTTTTCTTCCTGGATAACTGGGTTAGACCATGCAAATTAGCCTGGGCTACTTCCTGCAGCTCTCTAAAATGGAAGTGGGGAGAACATAATGAAAGCTTCCCAGAGTAGGTATCTATGCCAAGGGGAAAGGTTTGCACTGCAAGAAGGGGAGCCTACATCAAGAAAGGAGATTTTTTGTAGTCCCTGAAAGACAGCATTATATGACAAGTAGAGAGGTATTAGGCAAATCTATTCATCTGTTTGCCTCAGTTTCTTCATCTGTAAAATGGGGATAATAATAGCACTTTACCTTCTAGAGCTGTTAGGAGAAATCAAATGAGATAAAATTTATAAAAGCACTTAGCATAGTGCTTGGCACACAGTAAGCACTATGTGAATATGAGCCATCAGTATTATTATTTGAGGTCCTGGGGAAGAAAGCTATTATTAATAGCATAGACCTGACACATAGTAAGTGCCAAATAAATGTCAGCTATTATTATTATTTGAGGCCTTAGAGGGGAAAGATATTACTGGTGGTGATGGTGATGGTGATGGTGATGATGATGGTGATGATGATGATGATGATGATGATGATGATGGTGGTGGTGGTGGTGGTGATGAAGGTGATGGTGGTGATGATATGAGGTTTGGGAAGGAAAGTTGTTACTACCAGGAATGTCTGGAAAAGCTACATGGAGGGGGGTGACAAAAGAATTGGGCTTTAGAGAATGTGAAGGATTCAACAAGCAGAGTCCTCCCGTACAGAGTCTTACAACTAACAACGCCACGTTGAGGCCATTGGGAAGATCACAGGAACACAGAGGTAGAGTCAAAATGAAACCTGAAAACTTCTGGTTCAACAGATTTATTTACAAATGAGGAAATTAAGGTCTCAAGAAGTAAAGGGACCTGCTAAGGTCAGACAGACAGTAAATAGGAGAGGGAAGATTTGAACCCAGATCCTCCAACTCTATACCTAGAGCCCCTTCCACTATACCATGAAGCTCCTATAAGAGTAAGTAAAAGGCAGGATGAATTACCTGCCACTCGTTATGTGGTTAGACTAGATAGTTCTTCCAAACTCTGACATTCGATGATTCTATGAGCCCAGTCACTAGGATAAGAAAGCAGAGGATTCGTGAAAGACAAAAACAAAGTATATCTGACACTGAGAACCAATGAGCTGGACAGAAAAAAAAAAACCCCAAAGGAGCCATGAATTAGAAATTTGAGGAGTGTGGGTGAGGAAGATAAGGATCACAGTTAAGTTGAGCCAAAAAGGGATGATCATTTTCCAACTGTGTTGGGAAACCTGGAGATGCCAGTAGAATGTACCCATTCACACCACACACAATGACCTACTCCTGGCCCAGAGTCCTCCTTCACTACTCAATGACTAGAAGGCTGACCTAAAATTCTTAACAGTGAACTAAAACAAGGTCTCTGGGGACAATGGAGACACTTGACCCAGAGACAAGTGAAGGTGTTCATGCAGGTCTGGAGAATTTACCGTTAAGGCTTGTCCTCAAAGGAGCCAACAGCCGTTTTGGTCAGAACTCTAGCTTGACTGGGCTAACACTCTGAGTAGGAAGGGACCTTAGGAGTCATTCAATTCAACATTCCTCCTTCTTCAGATAGGGAAACTGAGGCCTAGAGAAAGGGAGCAATCTGCCCACAGTGATATAGCCAGTAAGTAAAAGAACCAGGATTTGGCCGGGTCTCTTGCTCACAAATCTTATGTTCTTCTGTCTCATACCCCCCTGACCTTGACCCCAAGAGGCCAAAAAAAAAAAGTGTTAGTGCAGACAATGAATTATAGCTAAATAAACCAAACTCTTCAGGTTTCTTATTTATATTTAACAATGGGGACTCATTAGCTGGAATGTTATGGGTTTAATGAAGTCATTTGTTTAATTAAGGAGACAGACATTAGATCTGTGATTTCACTGGTATAGGGGTGAGAAAGCCACCTCCACCAATTCAGGTCAGCACCTCCTGTACAATCTACAGTCTTAGAGAGGTTAAAGTGATTTTCTCCAGCTCACACAGCTAACATTTGTCAGAGGTAAAATTTGAACCCAGATATTCCTGGCTCTGAGACCAATCCTCTATCCACTATACACCAGAGGTATCAAACAAAAGTCCAGCAAAACTCCCAAGTGCTGCCCAAACCAGATTAAAATCTAATTAGGAAAAGTTTAGCAAAATAAATACAATATAAGTGTTAATTTGTGGTTTTCTAAGTCCACATGAAGCCCACAGGGATCCCTATTTGAATGTGAGACCATTGAACTACACTGGTAATTAAGAGGCCATATTCTGGTCTGTAAAGCAGATTGCTTCCTTTCTCTAGGCCTCAGAAAGAAGAGCTCGGAATTGTAGGGCCTGCATTATAGTTCTGACTCTGCCCTTAACCCTCTGTGTGACCTTGGGCAGGACATTTCACTTCCCTGAGACTCGGTTTCTAGGAAGGCAGCTGCATATCTGCCACAGTAAAAAGCAGGCACTGGATTGGGAGTCAGGAAGACCTGAGGTCAAATCTTGCCTCAGACACTCATTAGCTGCCTAGGTTTCCTCATCAGTAAAATGGGTGTAACTGATGGCTCCTACCTCACAGGACTGTTGTGAACAAAAGAGATGATGTATATAAAGTGCTTTGCTAACTTTAAAGCACCCTGTAATTCCAACTATCATCATCATCATCATCATCATCATCATGACAGCTCCATCCACAAAACAGAGATAAGGAGTGTTTGTACTGCCTCCCTCACAGGGGCCTAGTAAGGGAGTGCTCTGTAAACCACAAATGGCTGTAGAAAAGGGAGCTATCAAAAAAATAAAAATTTAAAATTTAAATTTAAAAAAATTTTTTAAATTTTTTTTAAAAAAGAAAAGGGATCTGCCATTTTTATCCTGGGGTTGAAAGCCCACCAGCTACAGAAGACACCTAAGCATGTCCATTAGCAAAGTCTTCTTGCCTGTATCAGTGTGGGCTGCTCAGTCCCAGGACAACAAAGTAAAGGGAAGCATGATGTGTCTGAATACATTTAGCCCTACGAGAAGTATCTGCACTGACTTCCTTACCTTAGGGGAATGACTAATTAGGAACGGCGGTGCCCAAAGAGTGAGTGGCCACATACAAGTGGCTATTTATTCCAGGATGATCTGCTCTCTCTAAGAGCTGGCGTTCAGAGAAACCGTGCCTTCCAGGGGTGAGGTGCCAGACTAAAAGGCAGCAAAGACATATTCAACACAGCAGCGTGCTTAGGGTAACAATGAAGGAAGGCCTGGGGACTATCCTCCCCCTGTCTGAAAGCAGAGGGGAAAACTCTCAGATGTACTCAGATGTTTAAAAATTCTTTTGAGCCAAAGGAGAGAGAACTCACTTATGGTCTGCACCAATGCACAAAACAGCTTCTCAAACAATTCTTTCAGTCCAAGTGTATTTCCTTGGCCCACCCTTGGACTAGGCATCCTGGGTGGGATGCAGAAATAATGGAAGAAAGGCATAGAGTCCCTGGTCTCAAGGAACATTTAACTACAGTTGGGGAGAGAAAGCACACAGTATAGGAACAATTAAATCAGAGTCCGTGGCATCTGATGATAAGAGGCAAAACTCAAGACATAGGGCTACCACCAGACAGGCATCCAGAAAGCCCAAGAGATGCTAAGAGAAAGAAAGCTATGAGAGACAGAGACAGAGACAGAGAGAGAAAGAGAGGGAGAGAGACACAGAGAAAGAGAGACAGAGAGAGACAGAGACAGAGAGAGAGGGAGAGGGAGAGAAGAAGAGAGGGAAAGAGACACAGAGAAAGAGAGACAGAGACAGATACACAGAGACAGAGAGAGACACAGAGAAAGAGAGACAGAGACAGATACAGAGAGAGGGAGAGGGAGAGAAGAAGAAAGGGAGAGAGAGACACAGAGACAGAGAGAGACAGAGAGACAGAGAGAGAGAGACAGAGAGAGACGGGGGGGAGGGAGAGAGGGAGAGAATGAGAACATGTTCAGGAGAGATTCTCTGTGACTAGGCTTAAGGCACCCCATCTTCTCAAGCCATGGCTCATCTTTTTGTCTGATCCCTAGACAGGTGCTCTGTAATCCTAAATTTCTACCCTTTGTTTTCTGTTTAGTTCCGTCTACCCCCACTAAAGCCCATAAGCCAGAGAAAGAGCTTTATTACACACCACATGGGGACTCTTCCTAACCATAAGTTAAGTCTATTCATTTCCTTCCCACATTAACACTCTATAACTAACCAAGGACCTGGGTGATAAAACTGTCATTTCCCAGGAAAGAAAGGTCAAAGAGACAAAGAGCCCAAGTTTCTCATTCTGATGATATGGCTGGTTCTGGGGAAATCATGATTTTTTTCTGCAGAAACCACCTGTGTGTGTGTGTGTGTGTGTCTCTGTATGTGTGTGTGTGTTTTCTCAGAAATTCAAATACCCATCACTCCATCTACCCCATTAGTTCTCAACCTGTGGGTCACAACCTCTTGGGGATCAAACGACCCTTTCTCAGGGGTCACTGTGGTCACCTAAGACCATAGGAAAACACATATTTCTGGTGGTCTTAGGAACTGAGACACTGCTCCTCTGTCTCCAGGCGGGTCCACCCACATGCAGAAATGCCCACATGCGAGTATTAAAGGGTCAAGGCATTAGGAAGGTTGAGAACCACTGCTCTACCCCACCACCACCATCACACCCTTGACCAATGGGCTCCTGATTAAAGCAAAGTTAATCCCTGCCCCATCCACTTTTATTTAGTGGAAGGAATTTGATAAGGCTGCAGTATCAATAAAGGAGCACCACTCTGAATGCTAATTTCCCTGATGACTTCTGCAGAGGGTGCAATACATCCTGGCCCCTGTACAGAAACAACAGCATTCTCCACCTCTGAAACCCTACCTGGCCCGGTTGGCACCACGGTGAGCCACAGGACGATGCCCTGATCCTGACACCAATAACCAGAGACTCCCAAGTTTCTTCCAAGAGAACATAGCGTTGGTGGGTTGCCATGCAGGTTCCAAAGTCTAGAAAGCATGGAAACACAGTCCATAGATAGGACCCAGGTCCTCTGCACGCCACAGAGAAGACCAAGATGAGAGGACGTGTGAATTTAAAATCCAGCGGATGAGATTTAGGTTAGATCCAAGGAAGAACTTCCTGACAGAGGGTTCAGTCCTGGAAAGGTTTTCTGATTACTTAAATTTCACTGTGGCATCACAAGTGACTGATTGTATTGTCAGCCAGGAAACTCAGCAGGGAGGGAGGAGTCACTTGGCATAATGGTAACTGAGGACCATCTGAAAGGAAGCCAGGGATGACCGAAGCCACAGATTTTTCTTTTTTTCTTTTATTTCTGTGTTTATAGCACATTGAAGAACATCGGCACAATAAACTCATTTTGTTATATAGTCATTGTCCCTAGACTCAAGCTTGTCTTTGCCAAGGAAAATGTATTGTGATTTCCCAAATGGTTGAACTCCCATGCTCTCTGCCTGTGAACACTGCTCATAGATACATTACTTTCAGCCTAGAAGGCATGGTATTTTCCCCTCCTGAGATTCACAGTCATTTTATTCCCAGGGCCAGGCCCTCACTTCCCATCAAATTCTGAGGCACAGAAATGAGTCTGAATGGCAAGAGAGGGAAAGAAAACCAACCCTGAATTCTGCAAAGAGCCAAATTCTTTTCACTGAAGCCTAAACACCATTTAGCTACAAGATTAGCTGATTGTAGAGAAGTCACATCATCGATCAAAACCCTCAGTACAGAGCTGCATCCCAGCAAAGAGACCCAACAAGGAAGCTGAGACCTGGAAGGTACCTGAAGTCATCAGTTCAGATTCCAGCACCCTGACCTTATAAATGAAGGCCTGGCGAGACTGAGGAACTAGCCAACAGTCACAGAGAAAGGAAGTCTCAAAGCTTGGGTCTGAACCTAGGTCTTGTGTCTCCAAACAGAGCACTCTGCATCACAAGGATTTCCACAAGTCATCAAGGCATATCCCTCCAAGAATTACTCCAGCACCAGCCATCTCATCAGGATGAGAAAGCTGGGCTCCTTGACTGTCTGACTTTCTTTCCTGGCAAAGAATCTAAGTCAAAAGACAGGATGCCATGACCGTCAATCAAGGAAGCTTAGAGCAGGAAGGATTATCATAATTTGCACCCCCCAAGTCTAAACATCCCTATAGAACATGGTTTCCAGCATCTTCGCCATCCTGGTTGCCGTCTTCTGACAAGCTAGAGCTTATCAACAATGTGGAGCCCAGAACTGACCACACAGTACTCCAGATGGGATCTGATGCATTATGTATGGCATGCATCTATATATACCATTTGCATAAACCATATAGCCTATGTGGCTTCTGGCTGCTTTGGGGCACTGCTGACTCATAAGGAATTTACAGTCCAAATCTTTTCCCCTGAACTGTTATCTAGCCATGTCTACCCCCAAATCTGCACTTGGATTAAAAAAAAAACAACTATAATTGGAAGATTTTATATTTATACCTAATACCTTTCATCTCATTAAATACAACATATCATTCTAGTACAGCAAGATCTTTTTGGATCCTGGCTGGTCCTTTGCTGTTGTTGTTCACTCATTATCAGTCACGTCTAACTCGTTGTGACCCTTTTTGGGGATTTCTTAGCAGAGATAATGGAGCGGTTTGCATTTCCTTCTCCTGCTCATTTTACAGATGAAGAAACTGAGGCAAACAGGACTAAGTGACTTGCCCATGGTCGAAGACCTAGTAAGTGTTTGAGGCCAGATTTGAGTTTAAGAAGATGAGTCTTCCTGTGTCCAGGTCCAATGCTCCACCCACTGCACCACCTAGTTGTTCCTACATGGACCCCTTTTCTGGGATCTCTGCTTCTTGTCCCTCTTTCACTCACCAGCCCAGTGAATATGCCACTAAGCATCCTTTGAGGTGAAACAATGGACCCTTAAGCATCCATTTGGGCAAAATTATGTGTATTGGAAAAATCTGCCCATCCAAGTTGTAGACCTCCAAGATCTCTGTCATGTATCCCTTACTCATAGTCATGTTTTTAAATGACTGAAGGAAATGCTAAATTCCAGTTAGAAGTTAATGAAAATGAAGATGCCATTTTAACTTCCATCCATACTCACAGACCTGCCCTCCTCCCCAAATCTGAGGTCCTTGGATTCCACGTTAAGAACTCCTGCTCCATAGCAAGGAATGGCTTCATTCCTGCTCAAGCCAAATAATGAAGCTGAGGAGCCTACAGCCCTTTAAAGCTTAGGTAGTCTTTCATACACATTATGACCTCCTTTGATCCTCACAATTCTTCAAAGAGATTTAGTAAGATTCTCCCCACTTTCTCCAGAGAGGTAGACTTGTTCAGAGTCACACAGCTATACAGCATCTGAGACAGAATTCAAAGTCATCTTCCAGCCTCCATCAGTTATTCCACACTGCCCTTTCAGCCCACAAACTCAGGGGTAGGACCTGACCTCATTTTTCCATCCAGTCTTCTTATCTCTTTGAACCCGTTGAATCTTAACTGGCTTAGGAAGGACTCTGATCCCCGGTACTGTCCCTCTCTGCTCAAGATCTTCCTATCTAGCCATACCTGTCTAGGAAGGAGAACTCCTTCTAATTCCAGATATGGTAGAGAGTTCAGGCCTGAATTTACCTCGCCAACGCCAAGCTGGTAGTGGCAGGAGGTGGGGAGCGGATGCTGGAACTTATATCTAAACTATACATTCACACTGGCCATGTGTAAATTCACTTGGGATGCTCCTATTCACTCTAAAAACATAAATGCCATCCAAGGTGTGGGTAAGTCAAGCCAGAGCTCCTAAGACAAGATCTTATCACTCACCACTCACCAGAATGAGTCAGGGTAGATAAATACAGAAGGCACATTCTTTGAAATCCTATCAGAATCAACCCTTAAATTAGCTAGCTACCATGGCATCCTAGCAACCCTGCCAGGTCTGTCTCTCCTTCAGCCAGGTACTTGGAGCAAGATAGGATCACACTCCAAGGGGGAGCCAGATCCCCAGCAGGACAGAAGACGGAGTTCTGAGCACATCACAGCTGCCACTGGCCACTTTGGCCAGAAGGGCTGAACAGGAGGGAGTATAAACCCCTCTGGAAAAAAGCCAGCTTGACTGTGGCCATACAGATGGCAGCAAAGCCAGACATTTTTGCATTCTGCCAGCAGAAGGGATCCCTGGCAACTTGACACCTTGAGATGCCATTAGAACTTTATCCTAAAGCTTCCAAAGAACTCTGTTTCTCAAGGTGTGACTTGGGTGGGAGTGGAAGAGAAGAAGGGGGAGGGAGTAGAGGAAGGAAAGAAAGAAGGGTAGAAGGGGAAAGAAGAAAAGAGGTAGGGGAAAAACAAGAAAGGGGAAAAATAGGAAGAAAAAAGGAGGGGAGAGGGGAAAGAAAGGAAGAAGAGAAGAGAGGGGCTGGAGGGAAAGAGAGAGGCAGGGGGAAGGAGAGAGGCAAAATCTGGGAGGAGAAGAGGAGCTACAGGTAGGCAGAGGGTAAGAGAGGAAGATGGAGAGGGGGATAGAGGAAAAGAGAAGTGATGGGATAGAAGGAGAAAGGTGAGAGGCTAAAGGAAGAGGGAGGTGGAGGGGCCTGAGAGAAGGAAAAGGTAGAGGGGGGAAATATGTGTGGTTTAAAAAAACGTTCCACAGGATATAAGTGGAACATAGAACTGAAATCCAGTATTCCATGACGAGGATTGTGAGGGGGCAGGGGAGAAGGCCAAGGAAGAGACCAGACCCCCCCCAAATGGGCTAGGCAGATGGACCCTGCAGCCTCGTTCCCTTCCTGTAAGATGTATTTTACCATTCACAAAGGCAAAGCAAGCTACCCATCAAATGTGCAGAGAGAGCTTTCTGGAGGGACTGGGCCCCACAGTCAAATAATCATAATAACAAGGATGACAAGGAAGACTAGGCCTCTTATTTCATTGTTATAGTAAATTCTTAGCTATATAAATTCTCTCTAGCACCTATCTTTCAGCATCACTGTAAAGATAATTTTTTTTTAATTAGAGGGGGATTGCTAGGTGGCACAGTGAATAGAGTACCAGCCCTGGAGTTGGGAGGACCTGAGTTCAAATCCAGCCTCAGACACTTGACACTTACTAGCCGTGTGACCTTGGGAAAGTCACTTAACCCCAATTGCCCTGCCTTCCCCCATCAAAAGAAAAATGAAAAAAATTTAGAGGCGAGTAGTTGGCACAATAGATAGAACATTGGACTTGGGTTCAAATCCATCCTCAGATAATAGCTGTGTGACCCTGGACAAGTCACTTCACCTCTGTCTGCCCCAGTTTCCTCAATCATTAAAAGATGGATAATAACAGCATCATTCCCCAAGATTGTTGTACGGATTGAGTGAGATAATATGTGTAAAGCACTTAGCAGGTGCCTGGTACATAATAGGTGCTTCATAAATGCCTGTTTGCGCCTTCTCTGCAGCTTCTAGCTTTAGACAGTTGCCTGAAGAGTCACTTGCCCAGGATCACGCAGCAAAGGCAGGGCTTGAACCCAGACCTTACTACGTCCCACTGCTTCCTGTTGTTCGTTAAGGACATTCTATGATATAACCATCTTTATTATTATGACTGACATAAAACATCACTTTTAGGTTTACAAGTGCCTTGCAGCAGATAGAGCACCAGCCTGGAGTGAGGGGGATCTAAGTTCAAATCTAGCCAGCTGTGTGACCCTGGGCAAGTCACTTAGCCCTGATTGCCTCCAAAAAAACCAAACAAATAAACACATTCTCCCATTTGAGCCTAAAGTTAAGTAACAACAGGAATTTTCACCCCCATTTCATAGATGAGGACCCAGGATTGTGCTGCCCAAATCACAACATGAAGAGTTCTCCCCTATCTGCTCTCTTGGATACATGACAGAAGGACTCAGATTATGGTGGCTAGGTTATCTCCAGGGATTCTTAACCTGGGGCCCGTGAACTTGTGTGTGTGTGTGTGTGTGTGTGTGTGTGTGTGTGTGTGTGTGAATATATCTATAGATGACTGCAGCTCAATATAACTGGTCTCCTGTCTGACAGCAATATATAATCCCACATAGTATATGTCTTTAAGAGCATCATTCTGAGAACAAGTCCACAGGCTTCCTCACTATCAAAGGGCTTCATGTTTCCAAGAAGGTAAAGAATCCCTTATCTAGACTAACCCCCACCCCATTTTAGAGAGGAAGAAGCTGAAGCCAGAAGAAAAGGGGTTTGCCCAAGAACACAGACCTGGAAGAATTGGAAGGGGCAGAGCCAGTGCAGAAAACACAAGCCTCTGGGGCCCAACCCTACTGATCTACCGCCAGGAAGAAGGAACCAGGGGTCCCCATGCTCTAATTAAACCACAAGGTAAACTGACCCAGCTTCCAAACAGGACATCCTGCTACTAAGGCTTGGAGGGAAGCACTGGTCCATTATGCCGGAATGGATGGGGAAATGACTAATTCTGGGAACTCCCTAGCAAGCCCCCCAGACTATTCATTCCCAGTGTAGCCCCAACATAACCTTGACTCTTCACCCACTTCTGAAGGGGCCTGTATTCTGACTTTAGGGAGCAAAGCATATTGGGGAGGGGTCCAGGGTTTATTAAGCTCGACCTTGTCCCTTCTCTTCCTCATTAGCTGTGGGTACCCTGTCTCTCCCCACACCCCCCAAGCCCAGGCCACTTCTCCTACTAATGACCGTGAAAATCAGGAGAGACAGAAGAGGCCGAGTGATTTACAAAGTTAGGAAGTCTGAAACCTCTGGGGGTCAAAGACTTCGGCGGCTTCTTCCAGGGGCATCTAGCTCCAAGAGGCCCATTCCCATATTTCTTCTGCCAGTCCTTTATTGAATCTTTATTGAACCCTCATACATGCTACAGCCTTTTACTCCTACCAACATGCCCCGAGGGTGATTAGAAGAACAAATTTGGTGTCTGGACCATAATTCCCTGTTAATAAACATGATCACCAGCCTTCAGGGGCTGTATATTTACCACCTGCCAGTTTCTAAAAGCCAAAAATCTCTTTCCTCATTGAATCCCCCTCATTTCTCATATCTCCTCGAGGCTCAGAGCTTTGTCCCTTCCTCAGACCTCATCTACAGTCCGTTAATCTTGAGGGGTAACCAGCCATCGGCATGCTGCTGCCCAGAGGCCTTGGGAAAAGTGGGGGGAACCCTACCAGAAGGCTGGAATCTGGCTCAGTCTCAGCTGTGGGCTCTGGAGCTCCCAGGTTCCAATCCCACGGGCCTAGAATGTCCCTTCCACAAAAGGATGAATAAGAGGACAAGCATCTGCAAACAGAAGGCACCCCAAAGAGTAACAGCAAAAGGGAGATGCTCTTGCATCACATTCCCACACAGGCCAAATTCTGAAATTCTCATGTGGTACCTATGGCAACTAGGGGAATCTGGGCTCGGAGACTGGGAGGCCTGAGTTCAAATACAACCTTAAATTCTGTCTGCCTCAGTTTCCTTAGCCAAAAAAAAAATGGGCGTAAAAATAAAGTGCTTAGCACAGTGCCTAGCAAATGGTAGGTGCTTAATAAATGCTATCCCCTTGCCCATCCCCTTCCCTACCAGGTATGTAGGGTCATCGGGAAGGTTTTCAGAAGCAATTGTGGGTAATTCGACAAATATTTGTTAAGTGCTAATAGTAGGCAAGGCACAGAGCTGGTAATAATTAATGAAAATGTTTAACACTAAAATATTTATTAAGTGCCAATTAAGCATTTATATGTCC